>CM051017.1:5625504-5628004 GCA_027704905.1 Muraenolepis orangiensis | reverse complement strand
GAGAGAGAGAGAGAGATAAAGAGAGAGAGAGAGAGAGAGAGGTATGTTTGAATGTGCGATGAGTGTGCTGTATGTTGTGTGATAAGTGGTATGTATATGTGTGTGTGTGTGTGTGTGTGTGTGTGTGTGTGTGTGTGTGTGTGTGTGTGTGTGTGTGTGTGTGTGTGATCTTTCTTATCTTTAGGCTGGTTCTCGAGGAGTGGAATGATGCAATATATGACTAAATATATACGTAGGCTGAATGCCTGTACGGATCCAAGCTGCTTGCTATACGGGCATCTCACGTCCAGATGGCCGTGATCATTTCTCCACGTTCGACATCAAGTCCCGTTAAATGATCCACCTCAGCCCATTCTGTCAACAACACCCGCCCTCCACCTCTGAGCCAAAGGCCAACAAGTCTTCATTAATACGTATTACCACCTCCACACACACACTTTAAAGTCTCCACAGCAGCTCTGGAGGCGACAGCACCCTGAACAATCGCGGCGTTCCGCGCCCAGAAAACAAACAGCATGCAAACACTTTGACCTCCAGGGGGGCCTAGCAAAACACAGAATCCCTCTCAGAAATTAGCCACGGAGCCCCCGAAACACGTGACCTCCTGGCCCTGGACACGGCGGGCCCATTACGGGTGGACCGCGTTGGGTTTCAAAAGCGTCTCATCGATAGCCGTTCACTAGATTTATCCCCCTCCTCGCACCCCCCCCCCCCCCGCCTCACACACCCCTCCCACCCCCCCCCACCCCCCCAGTCGGGTGACAGACGTATGTCGACGGTGTCAGCGGGGCCTCGTAAGGAAAACACGAAGGAGGAATTCCTCGCCGAGGACGTTTCAGTCGAAACGCCTCGGAACACCTTCTGCTCGGCCCAGACGGAAACATAGCTGGGGTTAAAACCCTGTCTTTAAGCAGGGCTCGCGGCAGGTGAGCACTTGTCTGGCCCCGCCATCCACATAATCATAATGCTGCGCTAGAGAGGGAGAGAAAGGTTACCTATCTGCTTAACCTCAATCGCCTGCCGTCTGCTACCTATCGTTAAAATAAACAACAGCAGCAGCAACACAGTTGGCCTACGACACCTCCTTCCCCGCTCTCTCCTCTGACTCTAACACTATACTCTTTATAGGATAGTGTTTTAGGAAATTCATACTGCGGGAGGGAATGAGGAGCGAGTAAGCATTTCATTGTACTTGTTGCATATGGCAACTACAAATCTTTAATCTTGAATCCTCTGGGATAGCTTATGATCTGCGTCAATTAGCTCTGTCTCAAGGATATTTCCTATTTCAACCCAGGATGTATTTAACATAAGATAATGTTCTACTTTATTCATCCCAGATGGGAAAACCCGGACGCCAGTACCCGGGTACTACAACAATGACAAGTGTCTAAGTGTCTGAGTGATGTGTTGACATGATTGACAGTAATAAGTTGACGCGAGGGCTAGATATCAGTGTTGACGTCGGGGCAGTGAAGGTATTAAAAGGTGCTAACTGACTGACTGCAGTGGCATGCGCTCACCCAGTTGTCCCGCACGAGCACAGCTAGCCGGGCTAATTTTAGCGCCGCACTGAACACTGAGGCTACTCATTTGTTCCCAGAGTTACCGTTAACAATAAACACGCAGGGCTCATCACACGCACACACACACACACACACACACACACACACACACACACACACACACACACACACACACACACACACACACACACACACACACACACACACACATTAAAACACACACACATATCCCCCCCCCTCCACACACACACACACACATATCCCCCCCCCCCCCACACACACACACACACACACACACACCAATCAGCCTACCAACACACACCGAGCTACCCACTCAAACCCTACCTCTAGCTCCCCCTAACTAGCCCTAGCGCCCTAGCCAGCCCTAGCTCGCCCTAACTAGCGGTTTGCTAGCTCTAGCTAGCTATGATGTGAATGTGGGGGCCCGAGCGGAGAGCAAAACAGCTGGTTTCACAGTGAGTCAAGGGCCCCGATCTCCGGGCAACTGGGAGCAGCTGGTCTTCACCCTCCACCCCCACCACTCCCTCAACTACCATACCTCCACCCCCACAAAACATACCCTCTTCCACCACACCACCACCCCCCTCAACTACCATACCTCCACCCCCACAAAACATACCCTCCTCCACCACCACCACCACCACCACCACCCCCTCAACTACCATACCTCCACCCCTTCAAAACATACCCTCCACCACCACCACCACCACCCCCTCAACTACCATACCTCCACCCCTCCAAAACATACCCGCCCCCTCCTCTGATCCCCTCTCCTTGCATTTCACACCTGATCACCAACGACTGCACTTCACACAGGAATTTTCCATTTTCTATTTTCAATGTTGCCCTACACACACACACACACACACACACACACACACACACACACACACACACACACACACACACACACACACACACACACACACACACACACACACACACACACACAC
>CM051017.1:5553004-5615504 GCA_027704905.1 Muraenolepis orangiensis | reverse complement strand
CTGGCCCCACCCACCGCCGCCCAAGGTCTGGTATCGTCACCTGTGGGAGAAGAAAAGGCAACTGGGATCTCAGGCTCCCCTCACCCCCTCCTTTCCCCTCCATCTCCACCTCTCCCCTCCTCCTCCCTCTACACCTCCCTTTTCAAGAAGTCCATTTCCACATACCAAGACACCACCCCTTCCCCCCCCTCCCTCCCTCCTCCTCCTCCTCCTCCCCCTTCCTCCTCCCCTTCCTCCTCCTCCTCCTCCTCCTCATCCCCCTTCCTCCTCCTCCTCCTCTTCCTTCTTCTCCTCCCCCTTCCTCCTCCGCCCCCCTCCTCCCCCTTCCTCCTCCGCCCCCCCCCCCCCCCCCCTCCTCCTCCTCCTCCTCCCTCCACTCTTAAATATCACCTGCTCTCTTCTCCTTTAATCTGGCGGCCTGGCATTCCTTCATGCTGCTGCAGCTCCTGTCCCGTACAACAAGACAACTCACCTTGCTTTTTTTCTCTCCCTCCCTCCCTCCCTCCCTCCCTCCCTATAACTAAAGTGAAGCAATTTGTTCTTCCAGGGAACTTTGAACTTGCGTGAGGAGAAGACCGCGTGAAGGCGGTGTGAAGGAGTGCTAGCTAAAACGCATCACAAACGAGCCTCGTAGCCAACTGCTCTTATCCACAGGCAGTGTACTATACTGAACTGCTAGGAGTGCTGCCACTATCGTAACATCGTCATTAACATCACACTATCATACTTTACTGGACTTTGTGGACTCATCGCTGTTACTGCACTGTACTGCACTGTACTGCACTGTTCTGCACTGTTCTGCACTGTACTGCACTGTGCTGCACTGTACTGCACTGTTCTGCACTGTACTGCACTGCACTGTACTGCACTGTTCTGCACTGCACTGTACTGTACTGTACTGCACTGCACTGTATTTTACCTCCTGAGCACTGGTTCAGTTCTTGGAGACTTGTTAGAAATGAAATGCACTTTTGACTTCTGGTGACGAGTTGTTCTCTTCCCTTCCTTTGTTGAAACGCACTATTGTAAGTCGCTTTGGATAAAAGCGTTTGCTAAATGACTTTAATGCACTGCACTGTATTCATGATGCTGCTGCACTAACATTACTGCACTGTATTCATGATGCTGCTGCACTAACATCACTGCACTGTATTCCTGATGCTGCTGCACTAACATCACTGCACTGTATTCATGATGCTGCACTAACATCACTGCACTGTATTCATGATGCTGCTGCACTAACATCACTGCACTGTATTCATGATGCTGCTGCACTAACATCACTGCACTTAGCACCTTAGTATTTTTTTTGTATTGTTTTAGAATTTCATACTGTGGGAGGGAGTGGGCATTAAGCCTTCCATTGTACAAATACAAAATCTTGTATCTTATATCTTGTATCGGTTCGATTCTGACCTCTGACCCTATGAATCCCAAATCAGGAAGAGTTGTATTGCCAGGTAGGTTTGCCACATGCACAGATATCGATTTTTGTCCGGATATGTGCAGTGAAGTGTGAACGTATACAATATGAATATGCAACATGTCATTCCGCTCTCCTGCCTCTCTTCACTGCCATGATCAGAAAATAACAACAAGAAAGACTGTGAATATATTATATAATATAAATAATTTATTATCAATATACATCCCCATGGAGAAAGGGATGTTTGGGTCCTATGTGAGCGTGTGCGATGGAAATGTTACCTACTTTATGGTAGTAGTTGTGGTTAGTGGTTGGTAGTCAGTAAATCCAAATGACTCTAATGAGGATTACAATCCTTTCTGAGCCACTGGTTTGCCCCGCGTAGATATCATGAGCTTGTTGTAAAGGTTGATGGTTCTAGGGTCCAGGTTCCAGATTCCAAGGTCTTTAAGATCAAGATTCAATTCAAGATTCAAGATTATTATTTGCCATATGCAACAATACAAGTACAATGGAACGCTTACTCCCCATTCCCTCCTGCAGTATGAATTCCCTACAATTTAACACAATTTGTGTACTATGTACTATATACTATACTTTACAATACTATACTATACATCCTAGCTTTAGGAGCAGAGAGAGGATATCTCCTCACAATGTGTCTTCACCACCACGTCCTCCACCACCACCACCACCACTACCACACCATCAACCATCTCCCCCAGCACCTCCTCCTCCACCACCACCACACCCAATACTGTTCCACCACCACCACCACCACCACGTCCTTCACCACCACCACTTACTGTTCCACCTCCATTACACCCTCCTCCTCCACCACCACCACACTCTCCATCACCACCACTACCTCCACTTACTGTTCCACCACAAACACCTCCACCACCATGACCACCACCACACCCTCCACCACCACCACCACCACCACACCCTATACCACACCACCACTACCACCACACCACCGGCACCACCACCCCCTCCACCACCACCACCAACACCACCACTTAATGTTCCTCCACCACCACCACCACCACACCCTCCACTACCACCACACACTCCTCCACCACCACCACCACCTCCACTTACTGTTCCACCACCCCCACCACACCCTTCACCACTACCACCACCACCACACCCTCCTCCACCACCACCACCACCCCCACACCCACCACCACCACCTCCACTTACTGTTCTACCACCACCACCTCAACAACCACCACCACCACCACCACCACCAGCACCACTAGCACCACCACCACCACCACCACACCCTCCTCCACCACCACCACCACCACCTCCACTTACTGTTCCACCACCACCACATCCTCCAATATCACCATACCCTCCAGCAACACCACCACCACCACCACCACCCCCACACCCACCATCACCTCCACTTACTGTTCTACCACCACCACCTCAACAACCACCACCATCTCCTTTACCACCACCACCCCCTACATCACCATCACCACCACACCCTCCAATACCACCACACCCTCCACCACCCCCACACCCACCACCACCACCACCACCACCACATCATCCAATACCACCACACCACCACCACCGCCCCCCCACCACCACCACCACCACCACCACCTCCACTAACTGTTCCATCACCCCCACCACTACCCCGGCCACCACCCCCACTGCCTCCACCACCACCACCACCACCACCACCGACACCCCCACCACCACCACAACAACCCCCCCCTCCCCCACCACCACCACACCCTCCACCCCCCCCCCCCCCCCCCCCCACCTCCTGGCTGACTGGGCGGGTCACTTCAAAGCGAGGTCTGAGTGGCAGGGCCAGTGAGGGCTCCGGGGACCGGACAAATGCACAAGTTGTAAAACTTAACAAGGTGTGAATGCCCTCCGGGCGGCCCTGGGGCCCTACAGAGACCCCCGGGGCCCCTGTGGTAAAACGCTCGCTCATTATGTCCCCCAGCTCACCACCACCACCAGGCAATGCTTTTAAACACGGAGGAATAATGACACGAATACAAAATAATAACATTCATACCAACACATTACATCTACAGACTGACCACGGTTCCTCTCCATTTAGTTTTTCCAAGCTTTTACCATTTTCTGTTATATGAGAATATATTTGATTTAAGTTACAGTATATCAATCATTTCCCAATTAATTGCTATTATTATTGTGAATAGCAACGACATGGGATACAACTGGATAAAATGTACAAATAGCAAATGTTCATACTTTGGTTTAGTTTCTTTTAGTCTGACACTGAGTCACTGAACAATATTATAGAACCTGAAAAGTCATTTTCTGAGCGTCAGAACTGGTTTGAGACGTGAGCAATCAGGTGGCTGCTTGGACACTTCTGATTTATCTGCATTCAGAATTATTGTTGGTGACCTCTTGACCTCTGTGCCATTTGTTCTCTCTCTCTCTCTTTCTCTCTCAACCCAGGCTGCAGTGTCATGCACAGTTCGGTTCGAACTCTGATACACACACATACTCTCTCTCTCTCTCTCTCTCTCTCTCTCTCTCTCTCTCTCTCTCTCTCTCTCTCTCTCTCTCTCTCTCTCTCTCTCTCTCTCTCTCTCTCTCTCTCTCTCTCTCTCCAGGCTGCAGTGTCATGCACAGTTCGGTTCAAACTCTGATACACACACACACATGCGCACGCACAAGTACACACACACACACACACACACACACACACACACACACACACACACACACACACACAATAACACAAACAAGCTTGCCTATACATATGAGTGTTTCTTCATTACTACACTATCACACATCACTAGATCTCGTGTTTGGTTAATTCCAAACCTTACACAAGCTGTTCAACTTATTACTGTATTAAATATAGCCCAAGCAGTGACACAAATCATTTAGAATTACATGTGGGATTCCACAACGCATAATTTGAGAGAAAAATGTGATTCACAAACAGATACCGGCCTTTATATCGCTTGTTTGCGTACAAAAATATAATTGTTAATACTTTTGTTAAGTTACATTAACAGGGTGTTATATCAGGGTGAATATCATTTTAGTTGTTGCACTATTTCCTAAGCATATGCCTAAAATAAAATGCACAAGATTTTTAGAAGTACAATTGAATGCTAACTCCCCATTCTCTCCCGCAGTATGTATTTCTAAAACAATATTATAAAAATAAATAAAAATAACAATAAAGTGACGGATGATATGAACATGTTTTGTATATACATGAATACAGGTAGTAGCAAATTGTAATGTATGATACTATATTGTAAACGGAAATAGTGTGATATCCATGTTTTTAACACGTCGATGAAGCGGTTGAAATCTGAGGCACACTTTGAAAGAAGACAACACTGACCCCTACTGGCAGAGTCAAGTCAAGTCAGTGTTAATTGTATAGCCCTTAATCACTGTTATCATTGCAATCGGAGGATTCGATGGGGTAGGGTGGACAAGCAACATGTCCATAACCTCTCGTCGAGGTACCTAACGACAGCAAGGGTGGACTGGGCGTTAGTAAACCAGAAGACACTACTGACACGACACCTACTGTCATACTGCTGTGTGCTTTGCGTCAGTAATCTGGAGCCAATACTGACACCTACTGGCCGAGTGTGTGCATTGCGTCAGTAATATGGAGCAATACTGACACCTACTAGCCGAGTGTGTGCATTGCGTCAGTAATCTGGAGCAATACTGACACCTACTGGCCGAGTGTGTGCATTGCATTCAGCAATCTGGAGCCAATACTGACACCTACTGGCCGAGTGTGTGCATTGCATTCAGTAATCTGGAGCCAATACTGACACCTACTGGCCGAGTGTGTGCATTGCGGCAGTAATCTGGAGACAATACTGACACCTACTGGCCGAGTGTGTGCTTGGTTCGTTAGTGACCTGCAACCTCGTTTGTGAGCGGGCGAGGGGGAGGGACTTCCGAGGGACGGGATAACCATTTCCGTTTTCCATTTTCGGATACTTCTTTGTCAAAATCTTCCGTTTAAAAACCCTTCATATGTATTCTCCTCGTCGCAGTCGTTATTTGTTGTTGTTATTCTCCTCTTACCTCCTCGTCTCCTTGCTCACGCCTCTGTGTACTATTTGACCCCGTGGTTTCACCGGGCACCGTTAACTGACGCACAACAGCGCCAGGAAGTACCAGAAAGAGACCGGATGCTAACCGACCATACCCGGCATTCGAGGATAGCTTATTTTTTTTTGTTGGGTGGGGGGGTGGTGGTGGTGGTGGAGAGGTTTAGTTCACGATGGAGCCCAAATCAATTAAACCCTCACGCACAAAGTCGGTGCGCGGAGTGTGCCGGCTGTGCGGAGACGAGTTCAGCTCTCTGAAGGACCGCTGCGACCTCCTCCCCAACACCGGCGCCGGCGGCAAGCCGTCGTTCACCCTGGTGCTGGAGGACATCACGGGACCCGTCTCCGCGGGGGACGACCTGACGGCGGTGTGCGTCCGCTGCAAGCAGCACCTCACCCGCTACCACAGGCACAAGACCGACGTGGAGAGGCGCGGCACCGCCATCAGGGACCTGGCGGCCAAAAGCGTGTTCGCCAGGAAGAAAACCAAAAAAAGGTGCGCGGCGACTGCGATGGATGGAGCGCCCACACAGACGCAGCGTAAAAGACCCAAGTGCGCCGGGACCCCCCCTCCACGACGACGACGACGCGCAGGGAGCGCAGAGCATCCCCAAGTGGGGTCCCCTGCTGCTGCTGCGGGACGTCCCGACGCACCGGCCTCTCACACTCACACGTCACTCACAGTGGTGAGTGGAAACCAATTAGGATTCATCATGGGGTGTTGCAGTTTTAGTTTTTTGTTTAGTTTTTTGTTTTTGTTTTTCATTGAAAGTGAGTTGACACGTTTTGAAAATATCCCCCACACAACAACAAATAATCACCTAGTCCACGTTTGGGCCATGCTTCTTATCTATTGCTAAGTGTGTTTCTGTTAAATTTATTGTGCACTGTTTTATCTAAAATTATACTATACCAAAACATTGTTTTGATTATACTATACTTTAGATAGCAATTACCGATTTGTATAGTCATCCTCTTACCCCACAATTTCTCTATGAAGCTATTGTAAACAAGCCCTTTATATTACAGGATGGTGCTGACAAAACTACTCGTTCATCACCCAAACCCCTTCCTGTCCTCTGGTCTCTGAGGGATGTTAAGGTTTGCCTCTTTACACACAAGTGGAACAGTCTGGACCAGGAGCACATCTTTCCACTGTGCACCTCCTGTACTGTAGTGTTATTCTAACGCTTGCTTCCACTGCTCCCCCCTCCTCTTCCCCACTCCTCCTGTCTCCTCTGAAGGCTGCAGTAGGAAAGGTGTCACAGAAGGATGCTGACACTGTCTCCACGGCAACGTCCTCTGCTGCACCACCGGCCTCGCCGGCCTCCGGGTCTCCGCCTCCGGAGACCTCCATCAGCTCTCCTTCTACACAGTCTGTCCAGGTGTGTCCCGTGTCCGAACACAACATCTATAGTACAGGTAGTGTTACGTGAGGTGCATTGAGACTGAGATGGCGATTACACTGACAACAAAAAGATCAGGATTTGAGGTCAAGAACGAACAAAGGTGAACGATCTTGGAGTGTGTTCACTGTTGACAACAACAACATCTGCTACAGTTTCTACAAGTTCTACCAACAATGGGGTCGGGAAAAACTGAGTGAAAAATAAAGGACTTTTTATGTTCTTCATGGGTTAAGATTAGAGGAATGCTGGTAGTATGGTGGTCTGTGACGTGTGAAGTGTATGGACCAGTCTGCCTGGTGCATCTCTGAAGAGCATATCTCCCACTGTACTTTAGCGTAATTCTAACTCTCCCACTGCTCCTCCCTCCTCTTCCCCCTGCTCCTCCTGTCCTCCTCTGAAGGCTGCAGTGGAGTCACAGGAGGATGCTGATGCTGTCTCCATGGCAACGTCCTCTGCTGCACCGCCGACCACCGTGTGTCCGTTGACCGCGCCTTCGGAGACCTCCATCAGCTCTCCTTCTACACAGTCTGTGCAGGTACCTCCTCCACCAGCTCTGCTCGGCCTGTCCGTCGCTCCACACTTTACAGAGGGGACAGCTTTCGTCAGTGTGTTTTGGGTTATTTGATGCTAGGGTTGGGCGATTGATTGGTCTAATAAATCGGCGAAACGCTGAATGCATCGCAGGGTGGATAGTTATTTCTTTTCTTTTTAAGATTTAATGAACACATGGGAATACAGGGTTGGGTGCGGCGCTGCTCTACATGCAAACGCTGAAAAGCACAAGCTGACCACGTCATGGCTGAAGTCACAGCGACTGTAAGAAGGAATATATGGAATAAATAATTTCAGCATTTTTTTTTTATGCAATTGTTTTTTCTATATTGTTTAAATTAACCCACTGACCAATCAGAGGACTTTAAAATATAAAAAAATGTAGTTATTTGAAAGAAGCCACGGGTTACTGTTTAAGTACAGAAGATCGCTGGCACAATTATTCCCCAAATATCCGAATCAGAATCAGAAAGTGGTTTATAGCCATATACCGTTAAAACACGCATAGGAATTTGACATGGGTCCGGAGCAACACAGCAATGTGCAAAACAAAACAGTACAGACAAGGCTAAACAATAAGACAATAAGATATAAGTCCAGTGCAAATTTAGCATTTTAAATATAAGTATAAATATAGAAGTGTGTGTGTGTGTGTGTGTGTGTGTGTGTGTGTGTGTGTGTGTGTGTGTGTGTGTGTGTGTGTGTGTGTGTGTGTGTGTGTGTGTGTGTGTGTGTGTGTGTGTGTGTGTGTGTGTGTGTGTGTGTGTGTGTGTGTGTGTGTGTGTGTGTGTGTGTGTGTGGTGGGGGGTCCATTGGGGGGGGTCGGGGGGAGCCTCCTGCTGGAGGGGTGAGGTGCAGAGAGACTGGGGCCTGGGTGAGAGGGGTGCACACAAACAGAACAAGACAAAAACAATATGTACAAAAGTATTCAGTGAGCGGACTAAGTCCAGTGCAAATTTAGCATTTTAATCTAAATCTAAATAAAAGTATAAATATGAATGAATGAATGTGTGGGTGTATGAGGGCTGGGTCTGGGGGGGGATCCTCAGAGGGGGAGGCGGGCCTCGTTGACGAGGCTGGAGGCCGTGGGGAAGAAGCTGTGTTTGTGGCATACAGTTGTTGACCTGATGGCCCGCAGCCTCCTGCCGGAGGGGAGCAGTGCGAAGAGAAATATGGAAAACGGCTTTGTTTGTATGGATCTCTGGGGTTTCAATGTTCATCCGATTTCAAATGTGTGTTGGATGTGGATGGGCCACTGTAGAAATTCCCTTCTGAAAGCTTTAAACCTGTTGTGTGAATGAGTTTTCTTCAGTAGAATATCCCCTTGTTTTCATTATTACAGGACGCTGTTGACCGAAGTACGGCCACGCATTCATCACCCAAACCCCTTCCGGTCCTGTGGTCTCTGAGGGACGTTAAGGTTTGTCTCTTTACACACAAGGGGATCAGTCTGGAGCCAGGAGCACATCTTCCACAGTGCACCTCCTGTCCTGTAGTGTTATTCTAACTCTTCCACTGCTCCGCCCTCCTCACCCCTGCTCCTCTGAAGGCTGCAGTAGGAAAGGTGTCACAGAAGGATGCTGATGCTGTCTCCACGGCAACGTCCTCTGCTGCACCATCGGCCTTGACCGCCCCTCCGGGGGGCTCCATCTGCTCTCCTTCTACACAGTCTGTCCAGGTACCTCCTCCTCCGTCGGCTCTCCTCCTGACGTTACAGCTTCCTCAGCGGGTTTGTCATGTGATGCTATTGTGACGGCGGCTGCTTCTCTCCCTCGTCTGTACGTGATCACAGGAGGACGTCGTTGGCACCACGGCCCGGGAGCTGTCAGTGCGACCGCCACCCAAAACGTATGATATCGGTCCGGGTCAAAGGTCAACCGCCAGGGTTAGTTTCGCAGCGGCTAGACAAAACATCTCGTCTGCCAATGTTTGCGTGAATTACAAACCATTGTAATAACGCTGTATGAGCTTGTCCGTGCTGTGCGGCGGCTAAGGTAAGGAGATCCATTGCACGATGTCCATTGAGTCGTATTTTCTTTTCGTACTCAAGGTCATCGTGACGACCCCCAAATGGAAGCATTCCCGGATCGTCACCGGACCGCTGGAGAGAATAGTAGACGCTTTGGTCCGGGGCGAACACTACAGACTGCCCCGGTGTCTGATGAAGGTCCCCGGCATGGACCACATCATGATCGAGGAGGTGCTGAAGCGGGTGCGGGAGGAGGCCATAAAGCTGACCAGCGTGCGGTTCGGATCGGTGCTGCGCCAGACCACCCAGGACGCCCTGGACAAGTTCGAGTGGACCGACGTGGTGTCGGAGTGGAGGACGCACGCGCCCACCTTCCTGAAGTTCCTGGAGTGCGTCAGCTCGGCGTCGTTCGACGGACTGCAGGCCTCGGAGTCGTCGTACACCAAGACCAAGAAGGGCGCCACGGTGATGGCCGGCGCCACGCTGCTTCGGGCGAGGGTCCATCAGATGAACGCCATGCAGCACCGCAACTCGCTGCTCCTGCGCCAGGGAGGGACCAACAAGCGCTGCCTGGCCAGGCTCTCCAGGCTGGGCTGTTGCGTCTCCTCTAAGAGGAAAATGGCTACTAAAAAGGCCAAGGTCATCCGCACCGTCGACCCCGTGGGAGAAGGGCAAGAAGCGGAAGGGGCTCTACACGAGCAAAGTCTCGCCGAGGAACAGGTTTGTTTAAGGGGGGACTATTCAGCCTCATCTCCGTCTCTCGGCATTGGGGATACAGTGTGACACAAAACAACTGAACAGACGTTGAAGTGATTTGATTGATGGATGCTAAATCTTACACCCTCGCTTTATTTTCGGTAATGCAGCTGCATTTGGTCGAAGTTACAAGTTTCATATCCCATATAATAACAGAAAGTGTTACGTTCTCCAAAGGAACATTCTGTGGCTGATCCTCAGTCGGGTGTCCAGGAACTCCCACCCAGCGGAGCAACATCTCTGGAGGCCCTGCTGGGACTGGACGGACAGGGTGGAGAAGACCAGGTGGTTATCCATCTATTAGCTTTATCATCCAGCGTTGACACACACATTTGTTTATCAATCGTCCCATACGTTATGACGAGTATACTGTAGGTGCTGTAGGTATGTCATTTAAATTATTCTCTTCCCTGATTTGATTAGGAGAATTCATCTCACCTGTCAATCACAGTTGTGTGAATGCAAACAAAACCTCTCAATGGCTCTCAAAAGTCTATTTAAATCCCATATACTAATAGAATGTGTACATTCTCCAAAGGATCACGTTGGTCCCCAGACGGGTGTCCAGGAGCTCTCAGCCAGTGAGGTCACGTCTCTGGAGGCCCTGCTGGGGCTGGAGGATGGTGGGGGGGACCAGGTAGTTATCCATCTATCTATTGACTCATCGTGGGACGAACACCGATGTGTTGAATCTCACGCTAAGAGGCTGAGCACACCGTGTCCCCGACGAGCACAGCGACGCACACACTCGCCATCACCACGAGCGAGACAGCAACGCACACTCACAGACGATACAGGCCTAATAACTGTTAACAACACGATGGACACATTGAGCATTTAGAGACACGAGTTCCCTCGTACAAGATACAAGATTGTTATTGCCCATTTTCAACAAGTACAATGGAATGCTTACTCCCCATTCCCTCCCGCAGTAGGAATTTCTAAAACGACTACTATATAAAAACCGATACACATTAAAAATAAAAATAACAATATAGTGACTGACGGATGATATGTGTTGAATTGTGCAAAAAGATTAAAAAGCATTTAAAGTGCCTGTAGTGCAGCCGAACGGACGTGCTCCTACAGCTCCTACTTCCAGGCTGAGGTGCCTGTCTCCAACAGGAGAGCCTGTTACCCGGTACCCTGTGCTGTCGTCCCCGTCCCCCCCCCGTCATGGCATGGATTGGCTGAGGAGAAGGATATTTATGGCACATGCTGCATGTAGCGCAATTACACAATTAGATTTGATTTAAATGTATTGTCATTGCTATAACTTGGCATCTAACCAGAGTGCAAATGTTGCAGTAAAGTACATGGTTATATATAATGTACAGTGGTTAAATAGGATATACAAACAGAGTATTATAGAGTATGTATGAGATATATGCAGAATTATAGATAGATAGATAGATATAGATATAGATATAGATATAGATATATATATATAGATATAGATATACAGGTAATATAATATATATATATATAATATGCAGGGTTATGCAGTTATAGCAACAAGATGAATATATATAAAGGTATACACAGCAGGTAGTGAGCAGGGGTGTGCAGTTATATCAACAGTTGAAGAGTATTATATATATATATATATATATATGTACACGGTAAGTACAGTAACAATTGTATATGCTATCATATAGGTATGATTATTATAATTATATCATGAAAATAAATTGTCATAGTGTAATAACTTATTTTAGGATTATTATTATTATTATTATTATTATTATAAGTTCTTTAGCGTGAATTTGAAATTCCTAGGAAGTCCTATTCTCCTTTGGCCGTTGTTGACAGGACCGTGACGGGGGATTTTTATGTAATGTAATAAAAATGAGAGTGCAGTATTTTGGTCAAAGCCCATTCGATCTCCCGTAGACTCACAGAACGTGTTACGTTTCTCCAAAGGACCATTGTGTCACTGTTTCGCAGTCGGGTGTCCAGGAACTCCCACCCAGCGGAGCGACGTCTCTGGAGGCCCTGCTGGGGCTGGACGGACAGGGTGGAGAAGACCAGGTGGTTATCCTATATCTATTAACTTGATCATCCAGAGTTCCCTATGGTGGTACAGAACATTTACCGTGGGTTTTGTTTGTACTTTCAGACGCCCGCCCCTGACGCAGGTGACGAACAGGAGCATAAGAAGACGGGCACAGACCAGGAGGACGTCCAATGCCAACCGTTCATACCCAGCAGCCACCCTTAGACTATGTGGTTATTATCAAGTGTTGAAAAATACTAGTCAATGAAATACCAGTACATTGAATATAGTGAAGTTTTGAATTAAAAGTGATGGCTAATTCAAAGATGTGTTCAGAATGGGAGTTTACTGTTTATTCATGCAAACAAATACATTTCTAAATAAATACATGCTGTGGAAATCACAAACTGAAAAGATTGCGTGTTTATCGTTTTATTAAGCCTAGTGAACTATTATTTATTACAGAAAAGTGTTTTGTGCGGAACTCTCCCTCTTCTTGCCGTGTTTTTTTTACGAACTGTTGACGTAAGACCAGCCCACACAGGAAGTGTGTTACAGCGGAAAGAGCCCGACTCCAGCGGTGGTTTTGAAGCGTATTGTTACAACTTTCCCGATGTTTTTCTTTATATAAATACACATCGATCGATCAGAAATGTTTGCCGGACTGCCCGAATTGGGAATATCCAATGGCGAGGACCTCAAAGAAACGCTCACAAACTGCACAGAGCCTCTGAAGGCTATTGATCAATTTCAGGTAAGGTGATCGATAACGTGATAGGCTGGGGGTGGGGGGGGGTCTACTTCCAACGATATTTCTATTGCATGTTATTGATATGTATATTACATGTGTATTGCTATTTATACTCAATGTTAGTGGGATTGCATGTGTCACTCACAGTGTAAACCGAACGCGTCGCTTACTGAACGAGAACAACGTGTGTTGTTTCAGCTGCACATTAATATGCATGCATTTCATATTATGCATGCATTTCATACGTTATGTGTAATAAATAGTAGTCTAGTGAGTCGTGGTTTTGGGTCTTTGACTCCCAGCAGAAAGGTTAGGTTCTGGGTTCGGTCCACCCTCTTATTATAATAATAATAATAATAATAATAACGATAAGTGATGATACCAGCCTTCCACAACCTCTCCATCCAGTATCCGAGAGCAGTGCCAGAGGTCATAGTTTAACATTACAACAAGAAAATAAGACACAACTCATACTACTTCAGCAGCAATAGAGTCGTAAATGATTGGAACCGTTTACCAGAAGAAGTCCTAATACATTCAAATCAAGGCTGCAGGATAACGTCTGGAAGGATCACCCCTTGGGATGCGGATCTATATCTTGTTCTCACCTTGAAAACACTCTCTTAGGTCATGTCGCAATTTAAGCACAAAAAAACAAAACGTAAACAATAAGATCTGGTCATAGGTGTACACACCTCAGTAACCTAAGTAATAAACGACTGGATTCACTGCAAAGTCGCTTTGGTACCACTACGCGTCCTCCTCCTCCTCTGTAGCTCCTCCTCTATAGCATACAACAATGTATATTTTATTACATTGATTTATATATACATATTGCTCTTTTTCTGTGCCGATATATTGCATTTGTTAAATTGCATCTTTTATTCTATTCTGTTTTATTCTATTTTTATCTTATTTTTATAACTGCTGTCTGTCGTCGGGTATTGCACATAAGATTTTCACCCACTGCTTTATACTTGTGTAAACTGTGAAGTGACAATAAACTTGACTTGACTTGACTCCTCCTCCTCCTGTGCCGTCCTCCTCTCCTCCTCCTGTGCCGTCCTCCTGATGGAGCTGCTGGGTGGTGGGGGGTGGGTGGATGATGATGATGATGATGATGTTCTCTCGTCTTCCTCCCCAGACGGAGAATGGCATCCTGCTGCCCACCCTGCAGTCCGCGCTGCCGTTCCTGGACCTCCACGGGACGCCGCGGCTCGACTTCCACCAGTCGGTGTTCGACGAGCTCCGAGACAACCTGACGGAGCGTGTGGCGGTCATCGCCGAGGGCAAGGCGGAGGACAGGTGCTGTAGGCGCCGTCACCGGCACGCTTTAATGGTTGTTGTGGTTGTTGGTGTCCGTGTTTTTGTGTCTCTCTCTCTCATTGTATCCACACATCCCGTGTATGTGACCGCTTATTTCAGCAATAGATGCATGTACTTAAAAAAGTGTAATTCATTTTATTTACACCGTTCTTGTTTTCCGGACATGCACTTTTTCCCCCAGATTGATTTATTGCACATTTGTGTTTTAGGTATAATTTTTCAGTTCTTATTTTATTTTTTCAATCTTCTTGAGAAGAACAGAAACGTCTATGAATGAAGTAATCTAACTAATATTAGATTAGATTACATTACATTAAATTCATATTTATTGTCAGTGTACAGCACAACTACAGTACAGCGAAAGGAATTTGGCATCTAACCAGAGTGCACATGTTGCAGTAAAGTGCATGGTAATATATAATATATATATATAATCATATATATATACATATTATATATATATATTACCATGCACAATATGTCAAATATGTAAAAACAGTCTACAAAAAAAAAATACTTCTAAAAACTGTATAAAATTACTTATAGAGTAGGTATGAGATTTATATATATATATATATATATATATATATATATATATATATAGGTATATATATATATATATATATATATATACATATATATATATATATATATATATATATATATAGGTATATAGGTATATATATATATATATATATATATATAAGTAAGTATAAACAGGTAGTGAGCAGGGGTATGCAGTTGTATCATAGTTGTATCATAATATGAGTGAGAAGAGGCCGTTGACAGAGAAAAGACTGGAATGTCCGGGGTTTTTTCCTCCAGATTTGGGAAGCTGGAGGAGCTTCTGGAGAAGAGCTTTCCGTTGGTCAAGATGCCCTCCATTCAACCAGTGGTCATGCAGGTGCTGAAACATCTACCAAAGGCAAGTCTGAAGTTAGCTTTCTGTCTATGTCTTTGCTAAACGTTGATGAAATGAAAATGCCTTCTTCTTTTGACTTCTGGTGACGAGTTGTTCTCTTACCTTCCTTTGTTGAAACACACTATTGTAAGTCTCTTTGGATAAAAGCGTCTGCTAAATGACTGTAATGTCATGTAAACCTGCACTGTTGTTTATGACACGTCAGATTGTAGCGTATATTCAAAACAACTAAAAAGGTTAAAACTTGTCATGTCATTAAGAGAAGCCGGTAGGGGTTAAGTGGCCTTCTGGCTCGAGACATTGAGGATCGAACCCAGAACCTTTCCCCTTTGTGTATACATTCCATCACCCCTACTCATTTACCAGTGAGACAGTTTAGCAGACACTTATCTAGAGTGACTCATTGAAAATACTGAGATCGCCCAGCCAGGAGTGGGTATAGGGGGGGGGTAGGCATCAGGCATTTCAGTTGGGCCGTCAGACACCCTGACCACCAGTCTCTCTCCCCCCCCCCCCTTTCTAACACACCTTTGCAGGTGCCGGAGAAGAAGCTCAAGATGGTGATGGCGGACAAGGAGCTGTACAAGGTGTGCGGCGTGGAGGTGAAGCGGCAGATCTGGCAGGACAACCAGGCGCTGTTCGGGGACGAGGTGTCGCCGCTGCTCAAGCAGTACATCGTGGAGAAGGAGGGGGCGCTGTTCAGCAACGAGCTCTCCGTCCTCCACAACTTCTTCAGCCCCTCGCCCAAAGCCCGGCGCCAGGGGGAGGTGGGTCCCACCACGTCACACCACACACTGAAACCTCTCAAAGGAACTGTGAGATAAGACGGGGGTTCTAATTCATCCCAGCAGGGAACTCAGCCGTCGCAGTACAAGACAGTTGTAGACAATTAAACCGATAAAGCATTGATTTACCCTAAACTACAAAAAAGGAATACTAACTACAATACAAAAATGATTGTCATAATAAATACACAAGATATTAAGATACACATGCAGTTGTTTAAGAGCTTATCTCTCAACAATTTAAGAACGATTTTAGGTGAACTGCATGATTTTGTTTAGTGAACAGTCTCGTCTCTCCCATACAAACTACAGCACTGTAGTTCTTGAGGTAACGTCCCCCTCCCCCCAGGTGAACTACAGCACTGTAGTTCTTGAGGTAACGTCCCCCTCCCCCCAGGTGAACTACAGAACTGTAGTTCTTGAGGTAACGTCCCCCTCCCCCCAGGTGAACTACAGAACTGTAGTTCTTGAGGTAACGTCCCCCTCCCCCCAGGTGAAATACAGAACTGTAGTTCTTGAGGTAACGTCCCCCTCCCCCCAGGTGAACTACAGAACTGTAGTTCTTGAGGTAACGTCCCCCTCCCCCCAGGTGAAATACAGAACTGTAGTTCTTGAGGTAACGTCCCCCTCCCCCCAGGTGAACTACAGCACTGTAGTTCTTGAGGTAACGTCCCCCTCCCCCCAGGTGAACTACAGAACTGTAGTTCTTGAGGTAACGTCCCCCTCTCCCCCCCCCCCCCTCTCCCCAGGTGGTGCTGAAGCTGACCCAGATGATCGGGAAGAACGTGAAGCTGTACGACATGGTGCTGCAGTTCCTGCGCACGCTCTTCCTGCGCACGCGCAACGTGCACTACTGCACGCTGCGCGCCGAGCTGCTCATGTCCCTCCACGACCTGGACATCAGTGAGATCTGCTCCGTGGACCCATGCCATAAGGTATGACGCTCCCCCCCCCCCCCCCCCCAAAAGCTTTTATTTAAATCACAACAGCGGTGGCGGCTCTGGGGCCGAGTTCTGCCCTCCTTCCTGGGAGTGCCGAGGGTTCCTTGAGCAAGACACTGGACTACCTCAGATTTGGTTTTGTGTCACATGTATACGGTAGAGTGACCAATGTACAGTAACGTGTGATCGCCAGCTCCGAAGATGTGCGCAAAATTACCAGTGTTGGTGGCACGCGTTTGTAACTTAATCGTAACAAAGTCACAGACACACACACACATTCACTCGGACACACTTAATAAAAATGCTTAAAAAAAACACGATTATAACTGCTAAAAGTATTACAATTAAAATACACATACACGCCCACAGATGCTATTAAAAACAATCCTGTATCAAGATGTAAACTGTGGCTCTCACCGTCTCGGGACAGTTCACCTGGTGCCTGGACGCCTGCATCAGAGAGAAGTTTGTGGACGTCAAGCGAGCCAGAGAGCTGCAGGGCTTCCTGGACGGCGTGAAGAAGGGACAGGAGCAGGTTCTAGGGTGAGGAAAATTTTCTTTTTTCTTTTTTTAGGAACTAGAGGCAAGGCAGACTGTTTTAGTAACTCCTCTGGTTGTTCTCAGCCTCACCTCTTTCACTTCCATCTTCTCCCAGAAGCACGCTAGTCTAACTTGTTCATTCCAATTGAAAGAATAAACTCACAATCTTATAATTCATCTCATCACCAGGGACTTGTCCATGATTCTGTGCGACCCGTTTGCCTGCAACACTCTGGTTCTGAGCACGGTCCGGAACCTGCAGGAGCTCATCAGCCAGGAAACCCTGCCCAGAGTAAGTAGGGGATGAAAAGAGTCATAAGCAGTACTCGCTCACTGGACTGGACTTATTACCGTACCGTACCGCACTGTTCTGTACTTTATTATTACTTAACTATTAACAATGAGGCTGCCTCCACTCACTACGGTGCAGCACTCCTGTCACCTTAGAGCGCTCTATGGACCATCCTCCATATGTATATCATCCATTAGACACTTTATTGTTCTACAATACCTTTTATTGTATATAGTATTGTTATTGTATAGTGTTGTTTTTAGTATAAAGTAGAGATAGTACATAGAGTGGTTTATAGTATAGTATAATATTGCATAAGTATAGTATAGTAAAGTGTAATATAGTATTGTTTAGAATGCGGGAGTGAATGGGGAGTAAGCATTCCATTGTACTTGTTACACAAGTGGCAAAAATAAAGAATCTTGAGTAGCACTTTCATAACTACGCTCCCTGAGAGCGGCTGGCTGTAACCTTTCCTCTGTGCTCCTTCACCTCCCCCACCAGGAGAGCCCAGACCTGCTGCTGCTGCTGAGGATGCTGTCCCTGGGACAGGGCGCCTGGGACATGATCGACAGCCAGGTGTTCAAAGAGCCCCGACTGGTGAGGCCTCGCCGCTTGATGTTCACACTCAGAAGACTAGTATACTAAAGTAGTACTAAAAGTCATACTAAAACCCGGTACTCTCTAGGACCCTGAGGTGGTGACGCGCTTCCTGCCGGCCATGATGTCGGTGGTGGTGGACGACCACACCTTCACGGTGGAGCAGAGGCTGCCCGGCGAGGAGAAGATCTCCCAGACCTACCCTACCGCCCTGCCGGACTCCTTCACCAGGTCAGCACCTTCACGGACCTCCCTAACGGATAGACCGATGGACAGATGTTGTTGTGATGCACTGTTCCGCCTTCAATTTGATCACAGTGTTGATCACTGAATGAAAGTTATACATGCATAATACATACATGCATGCATACATACATAGATGCATGTATGCAGTGGTGTTGAAGAGTTTTACTTTCATACAAAAATAATTACAATTAATAAATTCGGAAGTAAAACCAGTAAGTGTTGCTCTGTCTCTCGACTGCTAAAACTGTGGTCTCCAGGCAGACCAGAGTTAAGTGTTGTTTCCACTGGTCTCCAGGCAGACCAGAGTTAAGTGTTGTTTCCACTGGTCTCCAGGCAGACCAGAGTTAAGTGTTGTTTCTACTGGTCTCCAGGCAGACCAGAGTTAAGTGTTGTTTCCACTGGTCTCCAGGCAGACCAGAGTTAAGTGTTGTTTCCACTGGGCTCCAGGCAGACCAGAGTTAAGTGTTGTTTCTACTGGTCTCCAGGCAGACCAGAGTTAAGTGTTGTTTCCACTGGTCTCCAGGCAGACCAGAGTTAAGTGTTGTTTCCACTGGGCTCCAGGCAGACCAGAGTTAAGTGTTGTTTCCACTGGTCTCCAGGCAGACCAGAGTTAAGTGTTGTTTCCACTGGTCTCCAGGCAGACCAGAGTTAAGTGTTGTTTCCACTGGTCTCCAGGTATCTGCAGGAGAACCGCGTGGCCTGTGAGATGGGTCTCTACTTCGTCCTCCACATCACCAAGCAGAGGAACAAGAACGCCCTCCAGAGGCTGCTGCCCGTCCTGGGTGAGCCATCCCTCATCATACAGTCCCTTCACCTCCCATCTTCAGTCAATGTTCTTTTTTGTCGACCGTCGACTTCGAGGAGCGGAGCTATTGCTAGCTCAGCGTTTTTGAACTGCAAATGTTGGTGTTATATTTTATTGTCCCCGGGGAGGGGAGGGGGGTATTATTTTCCGCTAGCCCTGTAGGCAATATAGCGGCTTGATTCCCACCTGCGGTCGTATGCCACATTTCACACCGTTTCAATTCACTGTCCTGTCCGTCTTCACTGTCCTGGGACGAGATTGGTACTTTACTTCTAAATAACATTGAGGTGTGTGTGTGTGTGTGTGTGTGTGCGTTACAGTGGACACGCACAACGACATGGCGTTCGGGGACATCTTCCTGCACCTGCTCAGTGGTCACCTGACCCTGCTGTCGGACGAGTTCAGCTCCCAGGAGTTCTGCTCGGTGATCTTCGACCGCTTCCTGCTCACCTCCTTCTCCAGGTCGGCTGTGCCGTTATGTTTTTACTGTTCCGTTACTTTCCGGTTTACTTTTACGTTTTTCTTCTGTAGATGAACTAATTGAGTCATTCAGAAGACTCTCTTATCCAAAGCGTCGGACATGGCGTGAAGGGGCAGGTGGGGGTTAGGTGGGCATCTTGCTCTAGGATGCCGACGGGTACACAGTGGGGGACATTGGGGGTTCCAACGCAGAACCGTTCACCTAATGGTCCTGTACCCCCTCAAACATTGACCCTCCTGCTGTGTACCCCCTCCACCTCTCACCTGATGTTCCATATGAAGACAAGACAGTGTTATTAACTATTTAAGGTCCTGTACCCCCTCTCCCTCTCACCTGATGTTACATATGAAGACTAGACAGTGTTATTAACTATTTAAGGTCCTGTACCCCCTCTCCCTCTCACCTGATGTTACATATGAAGACAAGACAGTGTTATTAACTATTTAAGGTCCTGTACCCCCTCTCCCTCTCACCTGAGGTTACATATGAAGACAAGACAGTGTTATTAACTATTTAAGGTCCTGTACCCCCTCTCCCTCTCACCTGATGTTACATATGAAGACAAGTTATTAACTATTTATATGTCATATCCTGCTCTTGCAACAACCAAATAAGAGTAAGACGTCCCCCAGGGGTACGTACCCAACTTTGGGAATAGCCGCCCTAGACTGTCATACCCCCTTGTGGTACCTTGTTACCTAGATCAACCTTTTTCTTGTTGGGTTTGGTGGAGAAAATGTCATAAAACTCACACACACGGTCCGTCCCGCCGCAGTAAGGAGAACGTTCACCGGCACGCCCTGCGCATGCTGCTCCACCTGCACCACAAGGTGCTGCCCGCCCTGATGGAGACCCTGGTGAAGACCCTGGAGCCCCCCAAACAGGTGAGCCACCTCCACCCTCTGTCTCTCTCTCTCTCTCTCTTTCTCTCTCTCTCTCTATCTCCGTCACTTTATATGGTCAAAGAACATGTTGTGAAAATGATTATAATCATTTTTATAAATAACCCCACCCTCCCTCCCCCAACCCCACCCACCCTCCCCCACCCCAACCCCAACCCCCACCCTCCCCCAACCCCAACCCCAACCCCACCCACCCTCCCCCAACCCCAACCCCACCCACCCACCCCACCCTCCCTCCCCCAACCCCACCCAGCAGAGCAGTGAGCCGGTGAAGGAGCTGTTCACGCAGCTGACGGAGAAGCTGGAGGCCCAGAAGAAGAGCCCGCCCCCACCGGATGAAGCCCCGCCCTCCATGGACCTGGGGCTCCACCCGGTCACGGTTCCCACGACGACGCCCACGCCCGCCACTCCTCTCTGAGAGGGGGAGAGGGGGGAGAGGGGGAGCGTCCCGTTGTACATAGACCTTCGGTGGGAGTGAACGGACATTTGGACCCGTTTGGTGCTCTTGCTGTTCTTGTTGAGTCGGCTCCTGGATGGGATGGGAGGGGTGTTGAACACTTTTTTTTATAAATGTGTAGTTTCGAATGATGATTATTATTATTATTATTATTATTATTATTATTAAGATTAAGGGCCAAATATATTTTTCAGATGTTGTCAGGCCCACGTTCTCTGCACTTGGTCCTGTTTAAAAAAAAAAAAAAAAAAAAAATTAGAAAAAAACCTTGTAAATAAATATATTGTTCAAAAAAATAAACTCTTTTTTAAAAATCATCAAACATAATTCTGCCCAATCTTGAGATATCCTGCTGTCATACTAGTGTTGTAAATATATCATTATCATTTCAAAAATGATCATTCATCATTATCATTATTCATAACTCACATTTTTCCCATGGAGGATCCATTCCGTATTACCTCAAAAAGGTATGAACGGAATTGGACAGAACGGGTGGTTTGATTACTTATGGGCCAAGGAACAGTTGAACAGATTTTGACGGAGATCCGGATCCAAATCCGAATCCAGGAGACGTTTTGGTGTGGCGGAGCTATGTGCTCTACTGAGGGCCCTCGCGTCTATTTGTGTGCAGAAAGTTTCAACTACCAGTTTGAGATGGTTAAAACCTCAGGACTCCTTCCTACTCCCTAGCCCCCTCACTAGGACTAGGTTTGGGTCCACCTCGTTATGGTCGTTCCTCCTCGTTTGCCTCCTCATTAGACTTGTTAGGCTCCTCCTCCATAGGGCTCCTCGTTAAGCCTCTCGTTAATATCCTTCTTGTGAGGGCTCCTCATTGAGTGGCTGCTTCTCGTTAAGCTCCACCTCGTGAGTCTGAGTCGAATGCCTGGCTTCTCCTCTCCTCCGTCTTCTAGCTCACTCGGCCCTGCAAGCTCTCGGTGGTCTGCTGGGCCTTGGGTCATGCCTGGGGTCGTACCGGCACTGGGGACTCCTGGATGGCTCTTGGGACGTCCCACACAATCACACAGTCAATCAAACCCTTGAACTGTAACTAACCCAAAGGAACTGCTACGTCTGTTGTTTTTTAAAAACTCAGTTGAATTCCCCTGCACTGGACGGTCTTTGTCCCTTGAGGATCCACGGTGGTTTAACGACGACTTCAACTGCAGTAAATAAAAGCTTCTCAATATCCACATATTTTGATGGATGAAAGAATATAACAGCTGGTCACCTGTACGGTGGTTTGGATGTTTCAGCCGCTGTCTTCCCCAACACCTGTTGGTCTGCTCTGGTGCCCACATGCAGAGGAGAGCTGAGAGCCAACATAGAACGTAGAACAGGCTGCTCTACAATTATGTGCACACAGTAGTAAGCTACTACTAATACAATCGGGATGAAAACAAATTAAATGAATACAAATATAATAGTGATGTCAAATGAAAATGCAGAATAAAACCAGACACAAATCAAGTAAAAATCACATTACTAATTTGAAATGGAAACAAACTGAAATTCAGAACAGTCTTTTTATCTATATTGTCTATGTGGAAACATACTACGGGCCAGAGACATGATTGGGATTTGATTATTAGATTACATTTGGATTCCAACGATGTTGCCATCATGCATACAAAAGTCGAACGGCAATTGTTTAGAAATAATATTTGTTTGCTAAATAATAAAGGGCTGCCGAGAGCTCTACCAACCAACTTGATTCTTGGCCTGTAGCGCTGTTTGAACACAACTGAAACACAACCCGCAGTTGCAGTAACAGGTATGTGACCAGTGGGGGGGGCTGTTGAGCCGCAGTGAGTTTGTCTCCTCACATTGCCGAAGACCTTCGGCATTAACAGGTGGATTTGACCTAAAGAACTGATCCAGTGCTGTAGTCGTGATTATAGTCACTTGACATGAGGTCTTAAACAATAAAACATTATCTCGGAGACCAATGGCCGTAATTACATCACAACAGCCCTGGGCAGCCTATCAAATGCTTTTATGTGGTGTAAAAAAATCTAAATGATATTGATTTATTGCCTTGTTTAACATTAGCTCTCCCAGAAGCAGATTATGGGAGAGCTGTGATGAATGTGAATGAAATGCGTGAACATTTTGTCAAAATAAAAAAGTCTAGCAATAATCAATGCACACATCATGGAGTACATACACGTAATTCTGTCATGGGAGGACGACCATGCATGGAACGGAAACATAGATTTAAATTCAATTTAAGTTGCACAAGCCAGAGCCTCAAATAATATACGATAACAAAACAAATACACAAAAGAATACATACAGAATATATATGGCATATAATCAGAGGGGCTTTGCTATTCCAGGGGCAGTGGTGCAGCTTATTCTATAGGACAATGGGGTTGGGGTATAATATCATATTTAAATGAGGAAGTTATGATCAGCGGTAGTGGTGGTGGCCTGGCGCTTTGGCATCTTAACCCATCATCATCCTCCACCTGTAAGGTTTGGGCCCTCTGGACCGTGTTGGTTTTACTGTAGAACTGGTCAACTGGGGGATAAGTTGAGTATACATTTATGCCTGCAGTCCATTTAATGTAGTTTTGCATTTCAATAAATGTTCCGGTATAACTGACCTTGTTGAGTTTGTAATGCATGCTGCTTTTACTATTATAATTGTGTGTGATTTGTTTAGGCCTTTGTAGAGACGAAGTCACCCATCTACAATGTAGGAGACAGCCAATAGAGCTTGTTGTTCTACTTGGTTTGTGTTGTTCACGCTGAATACATTCAGAATGGCAGTGATTTAAATAAAAATGAAATACTTTTCAGTTTGTACTTTTTAAACTTTTACCTAAGTAACATTTTAAATCAGTACTTCTACTTTTATCAAAGTATTTTCTTACACACGTATCTGTACTTCTACTTAAATACAGAATGTGTGTACTTTTGCCACCTCTGAGTAACTGTAATGAGTCCATTAGGTCCAGTACACCGTGACTCTAGTCAGTGATCTGTAGGGGGGGGGGGGCGCCATGCTCTTGGTGCAGTGATGCTTGTGTGTCTCAGTGGAAGCTGTACGGAGACACGGAACCACACAGAAGACCATCAGAATCAGAATCAGAAAGTGGTTTATTGCCATATACCGTTTGGAGTTTGACACGGGTCCGGAGCAACACAGTAATGTGCAAAACAAAACAGTACAGACAAGGCAAAACAATACAAGGCAAAACAATAAGTCCAGTGCAACTTTAGCATTATAAAATGTAAGTCTAAATATTAATATTAATATTAATATTAATATTAATATTGGTCTGTATGAGTGTATGTGTGGGTGTATGAGGGCTGGGTCCAGTGGGGGGGGTCGGGGGGGTCGGGGGAGCCTCCTGCTGGAGGGGAGAGGTGCAGAGAGACTGGGGCCTGGGTGAGAGGAGGGGAGAGGAGCAGAGAGACTGGGGCCTGGGTGAGAGGGGTCGAGACAAAACAGAACAAGACAAAAACAATACAAGGCAATACAATATGTACAAATGTACACATCTTCCCCATTAGACTCATGACATTTGAGAGAACCAGCGGTCCAACAAACCCCAGTGGCTGATCTGCAGCGATGTGGAACAAAGTGATAAGGTCAGGATAAGGTCAGAGGAGTCATGGTTTTTAAACACATGTCGTTAATGAGCAGGTAGAGGGTGAGGCCAAGGGCGACTGTCTGAAAGGATGCCTATAGGGAGGCTGGCCATCACACCCAGAACTATCCCGGCTGTGGGTTGAACAGTACTAGTGGAGCGAGTGCATGTGGTGTGAATGCAGGTCTGAGAATCCCATTCGTCATTACATATCAGAGAATCAGAATGCCTTTATTGTCAGAAAGTATAAATATAAAACAATATATATAATTATAGTTAGTATATAATACTAACTATATGAAAAGACATATAGTTGTTGTTATGATCATTCTGTGTGGTTGGTGGCTGGTTTTAAGCAGCCTCACGGATGGGTGAGGCTGAGGCACACCTGTGATGCATTGGCCAATCAAGGCCCACAGGTTAAACCAGTCATCACCACACACGCTGGAGAGGAGCGCCGACCACACACCATTCTCAACTTTACATTAAAGGGGTTTGTACTCATCACCTACCTGTGTCTTGTGCTCGGAGCAGCCCAGGAAAGCCAGTTCAGTGGCGGATGGATTCAAGATTCAAGATTTTTTATTTGCCATATGCAACAATGGAATGCTTACTCCCAATTCCCTCCTGCAGTATGAATTTTCGAAAAACACTATACTGTAAAAATACTGTACACAATAACAATAACAATACAAAGAACAATAAAGTGACTGATGGATGATATATGTGTATGTGTTGAATTGTGCAAAAAAAGCATTTTAAAGTGCCAGTAGCGCAGCAGCTTCATGAATACAGTGCAGTACAGTGCAGAACAGTTCAGTGGCTGTAATGAGTCCAGAAAGTCCAGCAAAAGTATGATAGTGCAATGTAATATGGAAGACAATGTTACTCCTAGCAGTTCAGTAGGCGCGCTGCCTGTGGCTATCCTTGAACCTGGTAGTACTTGTACGGATGCTGCGGAACAGGCAACCGGACCGACTGTAGGGGGAAGAAGAGATGGTGCCCAGGGTGGTTGGGGTCCTTTGTGAAAAAAAGGGCCGCAGGGTCAACACTGGTACACTGGTACTGGTACACTACTCTACCACACGCCCTCCGACTCTACAGGGCTCCTCCAACATCAGGACACAGACGGTTGGATGGTTGGTGAGGCTGCTTCAACCAGCCACCAACCACACATGCCCTACAAAGTACATTTTGGGAAGTTCTCCAAACTTTCTGCAGCAGCTGGTTTACTCGTCACTCGAGGGGGTCTCTGTACCTCCAGGTCACAGGTGTAGCGGTGGATCCAGAACTGTGGTGACCCAATGCGTGGTGGGAGAAGATGAACCTAGCAGATGTCCAGTCCACCGGTCAGAACCCTTGCTTGGTGAACTCAGGTGACCCTGAGGCTATATATTTCTGCAGAAGGTATGACGTATCCTGTCATGATATTCAAGAACTGGTGACATTCCCTGACGTAATTGCCATCGCGGTGTTCCCTGATATTGAAGCATTTCCGACCCCCTTATGAATCCTGTGGTCCTCTGCTCTCCCTACTGGGCTTCGTCCTCAACGCCGCCAGCCTCTGGGTGTTCTGCTGCCCGACGCCGGTCTGGAGCTCCGGGACGCTGCTGCAGTTCCACCTGGCGCTCAGCGACGCTCTGGCTTGGCCCCTCGCCCCCATGACGACCACGTACTTCGCCTTGGGAGCCCTCTACTATGGCAGCAGCATTGCTACACGCTGGTGGTCCGCTTCAATGAGGACGCACCCATGAAGAGGGAGCGCTTCGTGAGGAGGCTGTGTGCGGCCTTGAGGTCGCAGGTGTTCATCTTTGCCGCACTGTAACCAGCGTTGTCTCAGCATCCACCGGGCCGAGCTCACGACTCCTACCTGTTCATCGCCCTGCTGCTCTGTTCCTGTCGGGTTCCTGCTACTGTTGTCCGTGTGTGGCGGTACCGCCTGCGCGACAGTCCCAGCGGATGGTGATTTTCGCCATTTGTTTTCTACCGCTTCACGTCACCAGAACCGTGGCGGTGGTCCTGAATAAGTTCTACCCCTCAGACTGTGAGGGTGTCCTGCGGGCGGAGACCGGATACTACGTGTCCTCCTGGGTGTCGACCGGGGGGTGAACCGCTGTCTCCGTTCCATTTTGTACTTTTTGTACGGCTCTAAATAGTTTGCACATCCCTTCTCGCTTATCAGATTTGGTCACCGAGCAGCACAGCAAAGCAATCCGGACCTTTCTGCAAACTAGTAACTACTGAATTACTACTGACTGGCTATTTATGGACTGGTCACAAACTCATCACTTAGACCTTGAATCATCACTCTTAGACCTTGGTTTATTTTGGTATATTGTTATATATTATGACGACTGCATTTGTTAAATATTGTATTATTTGTTGATTGTTGCTGAGCAACAAAAATTCGGATTAGAAATAACTCCATTATAATATCAGGGGCCTATATTATTAGTAAAAACATAAGTTACAGTTTGGTGTCTATGAAGGGGTCAAGGTTGGGTTTAAAAAATAAATAAATTGAATTGCGGAGGGCGGTGCCTCGGTCACGCCTGAGGTGGTGTGGTGCTAGGTGACGCCACGCAGAGGGGCGGGGCCGTGGGACGTCAGGCCGAGGGGCGGGGCCACGTGACGTCAGGCCGGGGGGGGCGGGGTCAGGTGCGAAGCTTGCGAAGGCGCGTCTTGAGAGCGTACAGGTGAGGAGACACTTGTGAGATCGGTGCCACCCCGCGTCGTGGTGGGCCTGCACGAAATATGGGGAAAATCCAGGAGTTTGAGATCACCTTCAACAACAACAAAGTGGTATATAGTCCCGGGGAGTCCATCTCCGGCACGCTGTTATTCAAAGTGACCCAAACGCTGCTGTGTAAAGGTGAGTTTCTATGGGTCTGGGTTGTGTTTGTTGTACACCTGTAACCACGACGTCAAAACAAGGAAGTCCCTGATCTGATAAATAACCACACAGGTGGGCCAGGATTCAACGGGGTACTTATATGTATATAAATACATCTATTTTTTTTCAACAAAAAGGGTGGTCGTACGGCCTAGATGCGTGTGTGGTTTGGGTTTGGAATCGCGAATAAGGAATACTAGGACGTTTTTGAAACGTCGTCCACCGTACACCTGTACGTACAGGTGTACAAGTGGACGTCTTACCTGGACCGAAACGAACTTTCCTTAAAAAAACGAAAAGTCCTTAAAAAAAGTCTTATTATTTAAAGATCATGCCATTTTTATTGGAATATGTCAATGTAGACGGACCTATAGTTTATTGTAGTCACATGGAGTACAACGTCTTGTAGTCTATTTGACAAAACCTATTTAACAAGCAGGTTGAGATGGTTGTGAGTTTGTAGATAAATAAAACAAATTGTCGGTGCTGACTTTTTACACCAATTTATATGCGTCAAATGATGTCAAATTGATATGCGTTTTTATACGCAAAATGGGTTGTTTTATTGTAGGCATCCAGCCCCAGAATCACAACGAGCTTTATTGGCATGTAAGCAATGGCAACACTAATACACAAAAATGGATTTAGAATCAACTCGACGGAGGCCTCAGACTAAACACTAAGGCCTGGGTGTTGCAGAGAGTTTCTTCTCTTTGTACATTCCTTGTTCTGGAAAAGCCGGTCAGCTACGTGTCGTGAAACTAATGTTTGTGTCGACTCTTGTTTACTTAACGCTCGTCTTATGAGTCGGGTTACTTGTCGTGACTTGTGTCCCAGAGACCCAGGCCGTATTACATATTTACAACGCCCCCCCCCATCCTCATCCTCTCCTCAAACTCTGGTAGAGAGAGAGCCAGTGGTGGTCTTGACAACAGTGTCAATTGTGATTAGTATTGTCTTTTTAAAATTCTTATTCTTCACTTGTTTGCACTGTTGATGAAGACCGACATCAAAACCATACCAACCATTGCCACAGTGGCAATGATGTGCAATTGTGGACCAATGGCATCTGTGCACATAATGTTTAACTGTAAAGTTGAATTCTCAAAAAATGAATCCAGAGAGCTTTCTCCAATGTGTCCTCCTTGATTATAAGGTTGTAGTTCCTTCAGGTTCTCACTTCAACACACACACACACACCTTTTAAATGGCTCATGATTCAGCCTTATGAGGTGGCCAGTGTGGACACACACTAAGGAATATTCCATTACAATTCATTCAAAATGTATTTAACATGTGGATTTCCCAAGGCCACACACTCTCACAGTCGGTGTGGAGTGAGAGGTCGTTACTGCCCAAGAAGTTTCCACTCCTTATTCCTCTTTGAGGAGTGGAGCGTGAATGACCTCACGAAAGCCTTATCTGCTGTGCTAACCTTATGTAAACGGTTTCCAGTCCGTGTTTACCTGTGCGGAACGGAATCACATTCACCACCGAGGTTGTTATGTTATTGTTCGGCATGGGGTCCGTGCTCCATGTCTGAAACAACAATATCACTTGTGTTGTAGTTGTTGTTATTGTTGTTGTCGCATGCCTGTTTGTGTCCCCCTATGGGTTGCAATATAATTGTATACCACTAGTTATGAAATATAAATCATATTAATGTATCTGCTGAATCTGGGAGTATTGTGAGAGTCAGGAGTAACTCGGATAGCATGGTCGTTGGTCCCTGTACAAATACAGTTTATCTCACTTTTGAGTTTAAACCAGTATTAAACTAGCATTTAAACCAGTGTTTATCTCTCAATGAGGTTTAACAAGCAGTTGAACCTAATTAGTAGTGTTTTGACCATGGTTGTAATTAGTGTTTGAAGCAGCGTTTTAACCAGTGTGTTTTAACCAGCAGTGTGTATGTGTCCCCGGCAGCCATCAAGGTGAACTGTAATGGGTTCTGTGGCGTCTCCTACAAGGCCAACGACAGCGACTGGGCCGTGGAGGAGCAGTACTTCAACAGCACCGTGTCCGTCGCTGAGAAAGGTACATAAAGATAGAGATAAGGGGTCTGTTACATAACAGACAGGTTGATCACCGTGGGAGATTCACCGTCTCGGGAATATATATATATATATATGGTGTATATATAATAAATATAAACAAGATGACAGACTGGAGGAGGATTGGATAAACATATAATGTGGAACAGTGAACAGTGTGGAAGCTAGACTACATTGACAAACGCACGCACAATACAATACAATGGATATCAAAATGGCTTTGAGCAGATGCTAAGCTAAACAGTTTTGAGCGCCAGGCTTGACTCAAATAGGATTCAGCTGGTTTGACTTTCAAATATTTGGCTTTTATCCAAATTGACTTACGGTGAATTTAGTCGTTAAGGAGCAGGTAGGGCTTTGGGGCTTCTTGTGTGTGTGTGTCTGTGCGTGTGTATGTGCACAAGCGTGTGTGTGTGTGTGTGTGTGTGTGTGTGTGTGTGTGGTCGCCACGGGAACACTGTGGTCTCTGTCCCGGCCCCAAGGTGAATCCCGTCGCCATGGTCACCCGGGGGCCAAGAACAATAGCAGTCATTGTTAACCCCCGAGCGGCTAAACAGATGCTGTGGTCTGTTTTCTCCGTCTGTCCCAGGAACGCTGAAACCCGGGGAGCAGAGTTTCCCCTTCAAGTTCCTCATCCCCGGTGAGAGAACAACGACCACCTGTCACATTCCGCTCCCCTTCGCAAGGTCTTCGTCCTGGTTCTTCTGGCTCAAAGCCTCAGATCCTCTGGACGTGTCCTGGCATGTTTCCCCCCCCGACAAACACACACACACACTCGCACATTCATTCACTCACTCACTCACTCACTCACTCACTCACTCACTCACTCACTCACTCACTCACGCATTCACACTACAGCCAAGCAAGAGCATGGACACTGCCGTCTTAAGATTGTGGAAGTGAAGTCGTGCGCACACACACACACTCACTCACACTCTCCCACTCACTCACTCACTCACTCACTTACACACTCACACACTCACACTGTGTTGGTGGATTTTTTGTGTATCGGTGGTTTAGCAAAAGCTTTCGCAGAAGAATGTTCATTGGTTATTGTCAGCCATGGCTGGTTATTGGGTTGAAGGAGCACTGGCGATGTAATGGAGGTTTTTATAAAAGCATACTCAAAGTAATGACAATTGATGAACAAGATGCCTTTTGGTTTGTATTTTAGAGAGAGAGAGAGAGAGCGCACGCATACACGGTTTGGAGCTTTGTTCCTGTACCAGAACATTCTACATTTACCACATGACAATCAATGACTCACTTTTAGAAGAAAACCCATCTTCTCTCTCTCTCTCTCTCTCTCTCTCTCTCTCTCTCTCTCTCTCTCTCTCTCTCTCTCTCTCTCTCTCTCTCTCTCTCTCTCTCTCTCTCTCTCTCTCCTCTCTCTCTCTCTCTCTCTCTCTCTCTCTCTCTCTCTCTCTCTCTCTCTCTCTCTCTCTCTCTCTCTCTCTCTCTCTCTCTCTCTCTCTCTCTCTCTCTCTCTCTCTCTCTCTCTCTCTCTCTCTCTCTCTCTCTCTCTCTCTCTCTCTCTCACGGTGTGTGTCTCTCTCTCTCACGGTGTGTGTCTCTCTCTTCCCTCTCTGGTGTTGCTCAATACGGTCATGACCAAAAAAAGCACTTGGTGTTTTGTTTTTAAAAACACATCCAACCGGTCCAGCTGCTCCTCGGGGAGGAGACATCTGGCTCATGCTTTCCACCCGGACAGCAGCACGCATTCGGATGTTCCCAGACACAATAGACCAGACCCCATCAGAGGCAGTTTGGAAGCGTGGGCTCTCGCAGCGCGCATTGTAGTCATGACGAGCGTTTAAAGGGCCCGGCCCATTGTAGGGTGTACACTGTAATGAATGTGGTATTGTGTCGTCCACTTCATTATTTACATGGGAAACCCTCTTCACAAAGACGCCATACAGTCATCCACTCAAGAGTGGCCAGACCGGTTCCTTTCCGCGGTGGTGGGCTGGTTTGAAGGAGCCTCGGTATCGGGCTCACTCTCCCTGTCAAAGTTCTGTTTACTTACTAGTCACACTTACGTAGTAGTGTGTTATGAGCTACTACTGTCCCGTCACTTTGGAGTTGATGTTGTGTTGTTTTACCATAATCATAACATGATGTTCTGCCTGTAGAGGTTAAGACGTGCAAACTTCAGTTTATCAAAGCCAGTTACTTTAATTGATGCCTTAATAATATCCAAACATAAATTCATAAATAGTTTAATAATATACAGTCAACCATGGCGGTTATTTAGGACTGGGATGTAGTAAGCTTCGGAAAACAAGCACAGCACAAAATCTATGCCCCCCCCCCCCCCCCCGAAGCAAGGTTGAACCCACTTTACTTGGCATTTTAACCGGTTTTAACCCGTTTTTTTGTGTGTGTGTGTGTGTGTAGCCACTGCGCCGACGTCTTTCGAAGGGACGTACGGGAAGATCGTATACCGGGTGAGGGCTTTCGTGGACACCCCTCGATTCGCTAAGGACTACAAGACGGAGAAGCCCTTCTACCTCCTGACTCTCCTCAACCTCAATGATGTGCCCGAGATCTTGGTGAGCCCGACGAAAACCTCCGGGTGGCCCTCCCCACGTGGCTTTGTTTTATGTGACGTGGTGGTCGACCGCAGGGGGTCTGGGAGGTCATACGTAACTTTTGGCCTCTTTTGATGCTTTTATCCAAAGCGATTTGGGTTAGGGCATCGAGGATGCATGCAGGTAGACTAAACAAATAGTTTCAACTCGTAGTTGAAACTAGCAGACAAACATTCGTTGGTCTGCTGTAATGAAACGCAGACACTGGTAGGGAATGTTATCCTTCCTCTTCAGTGCCAATTATATTTTTTAGTGATCGTGTGTGTAATTGAACACCGGTCATGTGATCGTCGAGGGTGTAACGTGATCATGTGACGGTAACACCACACAAAACAAGGGTACATTAATTATTCTTTAGTTAATGCCAAGACACAAGATGGTGATGATGAGTAAACCGGTTTGTTGTTGTTTAGCAAACGGGTCAGATGGTACGTGCTTACATGCTAGCACTCCTCCTGAATGTATGTGTGTGTGTGTGTGGTGCTGGCTGATTTAGCCTGTGAACCTTGATTACCAAGGACCCACAGGTGTGCAGCCTCACCCAGCGCCAGCCTGACTCAGGCCAGGTGAGGCTGCTTGAACCACACACACACACACACACACACACACACACACACACACACACACACACACACACACACACACACACACACACACACACACACACACACACACACACACACACACACACACACACACACACACACACACACACACACACACACACACACACACACACACACACACACACCACACACACACACACACACACACACACACACACACACACCAAAAATCAGCTCATTACATGTGTTATGAAATACAAAAAAATCCTGATTACCATCCAAGTCAATCATTTAAAGAGGAATGTAAAATAAATAAATATGCCAGTGCGGAAATACTGTACATTTGACTTAAAAGAGATGGCACCTTTCCTTACCCTACCTAGTTCCTTAACCAATCCATGTCTTCAATCTATGTGCCCGGTTATTTGTGTCCATGCAAAAGTGCTCACCACCCCCAGCTAGTGGTCGGGGTGATTTTGTTTTATATTTTATTTTTTGCTGTGTCATGCACACCTCTTTAGCCAGCTTTGCGTCCCGCCCTTTAAAAGCACCTTTGTTCTTTTGCGCCTTTGTGCTTGTGTGTTCCCATCCACGAGGTTTTGCATCTCTGACATTTGTAAAAACTATGAAAATATGTGGCATGCCTACGCCACATATTTGGAAGATCCAACATCGTACTTTCCTGTTGTTGTTGATGTTGTTGCTTTTGTGTGACAGCTCCCATACCAAGCATGACAAAGCAGCTTTAAAGTTGTATCTAACACTGAATATCTGGAACAAAACTTGCTGAACGTGTGTCTCAACACTATATGAATCATAAATGTCGAAAAACGTAAATCAGGGCGTTTGAGGAAAAAGCTTTTTATTGGAGTGTCTCGTCTACGCTGGCGTATTCATCATTTGACCTTTTGCTTTAGTTGTATTGCTCTTTTAAATGATTGTTGCTTATGTGAGGCACTCTGAAGGGGCCTTTGTCTTGGATGCTAATTACATTTAATTTTCTCATCGTGCGACTATCTGAGGTGATGGGGAACTCGTTATATTAAGAGTGTGGGTGGGAGGAGAGTTTGGGGATCGAACCCAGAAACCTTCGACTGGGAGTTGAGTATCATGACCCCCCCTCTTCTTATGGATTGGCTCTTATTAATTATCTCCACCATCAAAGATGGAAGGAGGTTATCTTTTCGCCTCTGTTTGTTTGTTTGTTTGTTAGCAAGATAGATCAAAAGGCTAGGTTCGGAATTGGACAAAACTTGGTGGTTAGATGACTTATGAGCCTATAGGAACAGGAGACTTTTTGGTGTGGCAGTTTGGTATGCGAGTGCCTACTGAGTGCCCTCTAGTGGGTTAGAATGTGTTTTCCTTTCCATCTGAAGCCCTCTGTATGGCCCTTCTGTCTGCAGCGGTTTGTATGTATGAATACATCTTAACCCATCTTTCCTCCCCAGGGGCCCAGCGTGTCTGCGGTGACGCGGGAATTCACCTACCTCCTGGTGAAATCGGGCAGCGTGGTGCTGAAGGCCGAGAGCGACATGAAGGGCTACACGCCCGGCCAGGTCATCAAACTCAACGTCACCGTCCACAACCAGTCCGGCAAGACCACCAGCATGGTGGTGGCTAGCCTCATGCAGGTAACCTCCTCCGGCCTCCCTCCCTCCTCCGGCCTCCCTCCCTCCTCCGGCCTCCCTCTCTCCCTCCTTCCACCTTCTCCCTCCGTCCCTCCCTCCTTCGACCTTGTCTCGCCGGAGGTCCGATCCCAAATTCGGAGGAAGCTCATGTAAACTGCAACGGTCGTCGTGGAAAGTAGCAAGTGACTAGAAATATGTTTTTAAAATGTATGGTAAGCTGTCATAGATATGAGAGGGTGCCTCTGTAAGCCACAATGAACATGAGACATGTTTATTTACACTCAATAATATCAAATATACTGCCAATAATTAGTCGTGTTTGTTTTATTTCATGTATTGTATTTTGTATTTATATCATTTTTGGATGTGAACCAGAGGGAGTGAAATCCAACTTCCCTAAATCACCTCAAATGACGTTTAATTTATTATGTGCGAGTTTGGTGGCGTTTGATTTACACACCCTTGTGTCCTCCCCCCTTCCCCACCCCCACCCACATCCAGAAAGTGACCTACGAGACCAAGAAGCCCACCTATGACCTGCGGACGATAGCGGAGGTGGAGGGCCCCCCGGTGAAGCCGGGGAAGGAGGTGGAGTGGACGGAGCAAATGATCGTCCCCCCGCTCCCCCAGTCCTCGCTGGCTGGCTGTGACCTCATCAAGATCGAATATTACGTTAAAGTAAGACCAAGAATCAAACCCCCATCGCCTTTACACACACACACACACCAAGACATTACGCTAAACAATAAGCTAATCAAAAACGTGAATAATTTCCAATTCCTTATATTCCTGGCATTGATTTCCTTGAATATGTAAAACAGGTTGTTTATTTAGTCTCTGTGTTGTTTCAGGTCAGTGTTAAGTCTAGTCTGTGTGTTTCAGGTTATTATTAAGTCTAGTCTGTGTGTTTCAGGTCAGTATTAAGTCTAGTCTGTGTTGTTTCAGGTCAGTATTAGGTCTAGTCTGTGTGTTGTGTCAGGTCAGTATTAAGTCTGTGTGGTTTCAGGTCAGTGTCAAGTCTAGTCTGTGTGTTTCAGGTCAGTATTCAGTCTAGTATGTGTGTGTGGCTTCAGGCAGTATTAAGTCTGTGTGTTGTTTAAGGTCAGTATTAGGTCTAGTCTGTGTGTTCCAGGTCAGTGTTAAGTCTAGTCTGTGTGTTTAAGGTCAGTATTAAGTCTATTGTCTGTGTGGTTTACGTCAGTATTAAGTCTAGTCTGTGTGTTCCAGGTCAGTATTAAGTCTAGTCTGTGTGGTTTTAGGTCAGTATTAAGTCTAGTGTCTGTGTTGTTTCGGGTCAGTATTAAGTCTAGTCTGTGTGTAGTTTCAGGTCAGTAGTAAGTCTAGTCTGTGTGGTTTCAGGTCAGTATTAAGTTTAGTCTGTGTGGTTTCAGGTCAGTATTAAGTCTAGTGTCTGTGTGGTTTAGGTCAGTATTAAGTTTAGTCTGTGTGGTTTCAGGTCAGTATTAAGTCTAGTGTCTGTGTGGTTTCAGGTCAGTATTAAGTCAAGTATGTGTGTGGTGTCAGGTCAGTATTAAGTAGAGTCTGTGTGTTGTTTCAGGTCAGTATTACGTCTAGTCTGTGTTTCAGGTCAGTGTTAAGTCTAGTCTGTGTGTTTCAGGTCAGTGTTAAGTCTAGTCTGTGTGTTTCAGGTCAGTGTTAAGTCTAGTCTGTGTGTGTGTGTTGTTTCAGGTCACTATTAAGTCTAGTCTTTGTTTCTCAGGTCAGTATTAAGTCTAGTCTGTGTTTCAGGTCCGTATTAAGTCTAGTGTCTGTGTGGTTTCAGGTCAGTATTAAGTCTCCAGAGGTCATCCTTGTGCTGCCCCTCCACCTCGGTAACGTCTCGCTGGACAAGAGAGCGACCGCCAAAACCAAGCCCAGCCCCTCCCCCGCGGCGACCCCCGCCTCCACCACAGACGGTGACCCCAGCCTGCCCCCGCGCACCGCCCCCAAGCCCGCCCCGAGGCCCACCCCGAGGAACCGAGCCTCCTCCTTTATCCCGCCCAGCGCCCCTCCGAGCAATGAGGGGCTGGGGGCGGCGGGCGGGGGGTCCCTGCACGGCGAGGCCCTCCCCGTGAAGAGCCACGGCTACATGGGGGACCCGGGCCCCCGCAGCCCCATGACTCCCACGGGGTTTAGCTACGCCCCTGGACTCACCTTCCCCCAGAACCCGAGGCAGAGCTGCGAGAACCTGGACCCCAGCAGATCACTCTACCCTGAGTCCAATGCCAACCCGATGCTCATGCCCTCTCCACTCATCCTGCCCCCGGACTATCAGACGGCCTCGTACCCCCATGGTCAGTATCGGTCTTAAGCTCTCTGTAGCTTCCTCTCTCCCCCTCTCTTTAGCACTCTCTCTCTCTCTCTTTACCACTCTCTCTCATTAGCACTCTCTCTTTCTCTACCTCTTTTATAGTTTGATAGATATTGTTCGCCAATACAACACGTACAATACATATATTTGTAGAGGAGATGTTTGAGTGTCCATTCCGTGTGCCACATGGTCCCCTGCTGCCACCCACTTAGGGCTCCCGACCCCCAGTTTGAAAACCCCTGCTTTTAAAGTGTGCCGCTTGTGTGTTAACTTGGCTAACCAGAGTGTAAATAACCTGTCACTAAGGTATACGAGGGCTTAAGATGGATGCGTAAAGAGCAGGAAGTGTGATGATGTGGAACAATGTGTCAGACAAGCTTCCTTTCTGTTTGCAGAGGCCCCGCCGTCCTACAACCAGAGTTTCAACACATGAGCCAATGGCAGCGAAGCAGGGAGTGGTCTCCAGCACATGAACCAATGGCAGCGAAGCAGAGAGTGGCCTCCAGCACATGAACCAATGGCAGCGAGGCCGAGAAAACCATGCGCTACAAAACCCGTTGGGACGCTTTACACCCGTTTTCTGAGGTTAACAATTCCAACAGTTTTTTTTTATTTTGCGAGAGACCACCGAACATAAATATAAAACCCACTAAATGCTCTTCATATACAAATAATTCTAAACTTTTCGAAGTTAAAACATTTTATAGCCGTTTTTTGAGTAAATATACGCTTCTGTGAACCCGCACACCACTCTACTCCTTTCCTTCCACTATTTTAGCACTTTAAGTTGAACAGTTTAGTTTTCCAGTCGTATGAGACAAGGGGAACTTGAGTACGTGAGGCAACGTCTGATCGGAGAGTGATGGAGCTGGTCTTGGCTTTAACTTTTATAATTGGGACACTCATCCTATTCAAACAGTGGTGTATAGTCTTAAAATCCCAACTCTTATACGTTTGTCTGGGTCGAATGCAAATTGTAACCGCTGTTGTGATAGTGGGATGGTGGTATAATAATAATAATAATAATATAAATAATCAATGTTTTGCATGTTTGATACTGGTGACAGGACAAACAATTGGTACGCGTGTATGCTGATTATGAATGTGAAGGTTGATTATCACTGGATTCTTTCAATACAAATCAAACGCTACAGATAGAAGTCCTTCTTAAAAGTCATATTATTGATGATGCCCGAGTGATTTAAATTTTTTCGTTTTAGTTCCATCGATACACTGAGTATATTCCAAGAAGTTGTGAGTTCTGCTTTTAAGGTGTTCTGCAGTGATGTTCAGCGTGTGTAAGGCAAAGACCAGACTAGGAAGACGAGCGTATGTAAACGCTTTAGTTATGAATCCTCTCTTCCTTTCACTTTATTTTCATTTTACTTTTGGTGGTATTGCTGGTTGGTATTGTGAGTATTGCTATGTTCGTTTTATATTGGCATACTATAGCAGTCATAAGAAAAATAGTAATACTCTTGTTCATAAATCTACTTTCATACCGTTTCATCACCGTTTTTGGTTATTTATTTGTGAATGTTTTTTGTTTCCATGGATGATGCTGATGCCAAGTGTTTCTAATAAATCTGTAAGATGTTCTTGATTCCAAACTATTTAAAACGCTGCATTACTGTCTGTTCTTGCTGCTCGTTTCCGGATATTTCAGTTGGGTTAAAGTAACATTGATTGTTTGCAGTACATAAAACGTATGGGTTCTGATTCATCCGATTTATCATTTATGTTTTGGCCATAACGTTTATTTCCATGGGGCCATTGTAGGTCTAACATAATTGCTTTCCTGGTTAGCACTGGCTCTTGTAATTGGTTTACATTTTGCCAGATATATATATCTTGCTGTCTAGCTATAAAAACAATCACCTTGGTAAAACATTTAGTACATTAGTCCAGTGCAGGACATTACAACTTTAATGTAGTTTAGAATAAGCTAACATTTCGGTCAATATATAGATTTTCATAAATGTCATCACAAATAGGGTACTAGGCCTACTGTTAAGCTCAACGGTGTTTTTGATTGATTTCTGACTTAATTTTTTTCTTTTTCGTTTGATTTGTTTATAAGGGACAAGAACAGGGAAGCCAGAACAGAAGTTGTGTCCTATGTACTGTAGCCTGTGTATATACAGTATATTAGGACTTTTTAGTTTAAACCTGGTTATAACCAGGACCTGGCTGTTGTAGAACACTGAAGCTGCTTTAGACTGGTGGTAGGGTAGGGCATTCCAGAGGGCTGTGCCTTTAATTTAATGCTGTCTTAGAGTGTCTAAATCTAGTTTCCTTCTGATTTGTTTCAAGTGTGAGTGGCATGTGAGTATTAGTAAAGTCTAGTTAAACATTAAGAATATTTGGTGGAGTTAAATGGTGAGGACACTTCAATATAAGGATGGACTAATCAATGAAATTGTCAAAACTAAGAAAATTCTACTTTTTAGAACATTGCAATGATGAGATCTCAGTGCTTTCTTGGCCAGAACGTCGATAGCTTGGTTATAAAGGGATATTAGTGGTTTAAGTGGGCATAACTGAAGTTTAACAGTATGAGAGATTACAAAAAAGTTAACAGATTTGCCTAGAGGTTTAAAGATGAACAGTGCAGCCTAACTGAGTTTGTTTGCCAAGCCTCAGCTGAGGATCCAAAACAAAGAGACTTAAACCCCTGTACACTCTCGCTACTTGATTCTCTTTTATCTTAACTTTGATTTGCTTTTATTTAATTTATTTTTTAAGTACATTCAGTGTTGGTAGTGTGTCACCTTCCCCACGCAGTCTGTTGGTTTGGCTACAGAGATAGAAGGTGTTTTGCCACCAGAAATATAACAGTATTGTCAATGTGTAGCCCAATTCCTGTGCAACACTTAGAGGTGTCGTCGATATACAGTATAAACAAAACACCAAAGCTCCTAGAAATGAATCTTGAAAGGATTTAGAATCCTCTTTATTGGTCCCATACATGTACACACACAGTGAAATGAGTTTCTCTGCAGTTAACCCATCCTAGTATTAGGAGCAGTGGGCAGCTGTTGTATATAAACAGCGCCCGGGGAGCAGCGTAGGTCTGGGGCCTTGCTCAAGGGCACCTCGGCCGAGCCCAGTAGGCCAACTGGCACCTTTTTCCAAAAATCTTTTTTGAACCGGCGATCCTCCGGTTCCCAAGTCAAGTCCCAACAGATTTAGCTACTGCCGCCCCATTTGCCCATATGGCAATTGGCCTGTAATCTGGAGCCAGTTAGCTGCATCTGACTTAAAGACAGAGGTAATCAGATCAGTTTCCCAATGATCAGGAACATGTTTTTTGTATAGCTATAGACACGTTAACATGTGACTTGGGTAATGATTGTGTGTCCTACTGTATCCAGATTAGTCATTTTGATATAGAGATAAGAGCTGTCTGAATCAGTTATAGTATCATTCTGATTTGCCATTTCTAGCAAGTTCATCTATAGGGATGATGTTCCCAATCTTAAGTTTCCTTAACAGAGCTTTGTTTCGGAGGTTTCTGAGGGTTCACCAAACTGTATATTTGTTTCCCAGCAATATAACCAGTTCCCCTTGGCCTTTTTTTTAAATCAAAAAAAGCTCTTTTGCAGCATTGCTTTGACCACATTGTGGTCTTTAGAGATGTTAACGTCATGATGTCAATGTTATGTTGACAATGTTGTCCTGACGAGTGGCGTCACCGTGTGGTACGGCAACACCACTGCACAGGACAAGAAAGCCATCCAGAGGGTCCTGAGACAGCAGAGAAGATAATCGGGTGTACACTTCCATGCATTGGGGAGATCTGTAGGACCAGATGTCGGAAGAAGGCCATGTCCATCATAAAGGACTGCAACCACCCTGGGCACCATCTCTTCTCCCCCCTACCGTCTGGTCGGACTACCAGGTTTAAGGATAGTTTTTACCTACTGAACTGCTAGGAGTGCTGCCACTTTCACTTTCAGAACATCGTCATTAACATTACACTTACATTACATTACATTACATATTTTGCTGGACTTTCTGGACTCATCACAGTTACTGCACTGTATTCATGATGCTGCTGCACTACTGGCACTTTAAATGCTTTTAAAGATTTTTGTAAAAACAAAACAAAAAAACGTGTACATTCAACACATGTACATATAATTTCAAAGTCACTTGCTGCTCTTTTTTTGCTGTTTATTTTTATTGTATATATTATTTTTATTTTTATGGTATTGTTTTGGAGATTGTATACTGCGGGAGGAAATGGGGAGTAAGCATTCCAATGTACCTGTTGTACCTGTTGCAATTGTCCAATAAAATATATTGTATCTTGTATCTTGTATCTTGTTCCTTTTTGATTTCAAGGAGACTTTTAGGGTCTGTGTCTCTTTTTTTATTAGATTCAAGAATTGTATTTACATTAGAACCCATCTCTCCTTTGTCAACCGAGACAGTTTCATTTTTCGTGTTTGTTTTTGTTGTCTGTGTACTTCCACAATTTGTTGTTAAAAGCCGAGACACGAAATTAAGACGCGCTTCCACCTGTTGCCGCCAGGTGTCGCTCACCCTCCACCCAAACGAGCATGCGCCGTCCGTCCGCAGTGACCCACCAATGACAAGTTGCAGCCTCGTCACGTGACCCGAGCGCTTCAGGAGACAGGAGAGACTGGAGTGGAAGGCACCGTTTTCTCTGCTCACGAGTTCCGCATGTCTCACTTCTCTTTTAATAAAATAAAAACCTTGGCTGGAGCTGGTTAGAGGTAAAACTGAAAGCTTTTGCACTGGGTGCTTTGCCCAGACAATCACGTGTTTTACTTTCTTATTTTCCTCTTTTTGTTCTGCACGATTTCCCGACTTCCCGTGTGTGTGTGTGCGTGTGTGTGTGTGCGCGGTCTGCGCGGGCCATAGCTTTTGTTTACTTTGTTTTCAACTTTATACTAACGTTCACTTTAATGCAATACTTTGTGTCTGGATGCATCGCGGTGCATTTAGCTTACGCCCTTCATACTAAATATAAAAGTTAACTGAAAATGTGAACGTGAACTGTTGCAGATCTACTGACAGCACTAGGCTACTGCAGGGGGAAACTTCCATGGGGAAAAAGTTAATATATCAGATGATCAGATCAGATCGGATCTGATCGTAGTTGTGAGGCCGGCTTTGGTGTAATGGAGACAACAGCAACAGACATCACCAGGCATGCAACACATGCGACTGTTTCTTATCTCTTCCCACAGGAATGGATCTAGGAGCTGTACATGAGGGGTCTGCAGCTAGCGGCCGCAGGTCGTCTGAACCTCCCAGCAGCAAAGACAAGGGGCCGATCAGGGAGCACCGAGATCATCCCTCCAGCAAGATGTCCACCTTCCACAACTCACCCATCAGCGGCAGAAAGGCGACCGCGTTCACCGCTAAATCAGACGAGAGTCACCAGGCTTTGGTATTCGGACCGCAGGGCAGAAGGCCTCCAGCGGAGAACCAGGTGAGCCTGGATGTTTACAACCACATCTCCGTGACCTCTGGATCTAATGGACATTTGGTCCGTTGCATAGTTTTTTTTAGAAAAGCATATTCTGTATTGATATGAATTAATATGCAATTTTTTTTTAATGTCCATGCATATTGTTGTAGGCCTATTTTGTTTGAATTCTCTGTGTGACATGACCAAGAATGTCTTCCATGAACAGAATGTTCATGTTTGATTTGATGATGGACACTTTGACGTTAGTTGCCCTCCAAGTTCAAGAAACAAACTTCTCTCTCTCTCTCTCGGTCTCTCGGTCTCTCTCTGTCTGTCTGTGTCTCAGAGTCCGAACCAATACAAGTTGTTGGCCCAAACCTCCTCCTCTGTGAAGCAGAACCAGAAGGTCCTGGACCAGACCGCCAGCAGCAGGACTCAGTCAGGTCAGTGGATCTTCACGGCTCTATTTACTAAACGAAACAACATAAACTTTCGGAAATATTATTATATTATGACTATATTGTACCCTTTTGAAACCACGGCCTTGTTCGACGGCCTATGCGAATGCGGCAATTTCAGAGCCTTAAGCCTGGGTCATAGTTAGTCTATTGTAGTTAGTCCGCCATGGGTAGTCAGGGATGGTTAGTCTGGGTTGGTACATCTGTCTTTATTAGCCTGTTAGCCAAGTTATGGGGCTTAGTCTGTTGTAGTCAGCCTGTGTCTTGTTACTCTGTGTTAGTAAGTCTATTTCCGTCTGTTGTTTTATTAAGTCTGTTGCTAACTGTCTGCTGTTGTGTGTGTTGGTGAGTCTGTTGCTGACTGGTGTGTGTGTGTGTGTGTGTGTGTGTGTGTGTGTGTGTGTGTGTGTGTGTGTGTGTGTGTGTGTGTGTGTGTGTGTGTGTGTGTGTGTGTGTGTGTGTGTGTGTGTGTGTGTGTGTGTGTGTGTGTGTGTGTGTGTGTAAGTCTGTTGCAGACTGTATGTTGTATGTGTTAGTAAGTCTTTAGCTGACTGTGTTGGTGAGTCTGTTGTTGTCCGTTTGTGTGTGTGTGTGTGTGTGTGTGTTAGAAAGTCTGTTGCTGACGGTCTGTTGTTGTGTGTGTGTGAAGTAGTGAAGAGGAAGAAGAGGAAGATGGGGATGTACAACCTGGTGCCGAAGAAGAAGACCCGTGCTCTGAAGCAGCAGGAGAAGGTTGGTCCACAACCATTTCTCTCTTCTGTACCAGAGTTCACCCTACATTACTGTAGTTTAATAAGAGATAAATAATACGGTTGGAGTCTAGAAATGCTACAATTTAAACCTAGAGTTACACTCTCTAAATGCAACAGATTTCAAATGTAAAAAGTGTTAGTGGTAGTCATTGAGACTGAAGTCATCGCTTCATTTAGAACCATATAAATTTGATTCTACAACATGGAGGATTGTTTTAAAAGTCTGATGTTTATATTTATATTATATAAAAGTCTATATAGTCACATTAACTCCTTCTCTTCCTGAGGTAGAAAAATGAAGAAGAAGAGGAGGAGGAAGAGGAGGACGAGGAGGCAGAATCGGTCACCAGCTTGCTCACCGACACCGGGAGCGTGGAGGGGGACCCAGCCAGGACTCTAACCCCAGGACCCCCCAGCCCACCGGGGCAAGAGCTGGACGCCGATGAGCCCCCGGGCATCGAGTACACAGAACTTGCTCTGGACTCTCTGGATCTGAAGGCCCAGGAGGAGCTCTTTTCCCCACCACTCACAGGCATGAACTCCATCCCAATTTCCTTTTGATCCCTCCCCCTATTTCAGATAGCCCCTCCCATCTACCTGTAGATCCCTCCCTCTATCCCAGGTAGCCCCTCCCCACTACATGTTGACTCCTCCCCCTGTATCACTCAGGTCACTCCTCCCCCATTTCCCTGTTGATTCCTCCCCTATCTCAGGTAGCCCCTCCCCCCACCTACCTGATGATCCCTCCCCCTATATCACTCAGTTAGCCCCTCCCCCATTTCCCTGGTGACTCCTCCCCTATATCACTCAGTTAGCCCCTCCCCCATTTATCTGGTGCCTCCTCCCCCTCATCTCAGGTAGCTCCTCCCCCGAATAGCCCCCCCCCCCCCCCTAAGAAAACAAAGGACCAGCTTGTTGTGTCAACCAGCTTGTTGTGTGTTCACCAGTGGATGCGGACTTGGCGGAGACGGACCTGGCAGAGGAGCTCCCGTTGTGCTGCTGTCGGATGGAGACCCCGCCCAGCGCGGACGGCCCCTCCTCGGGGGAACAGACCTGCATGGCCATGGAGAGCTCCGATGGGATGGTAGGCGACCAGATGTATAGGGAAACATCTTTTGAGGCAACATTTACTTCTAACGCATGGATTATCCTGCCGGTGTCGCAGAGCAATGTGCTGGCATGAGAATGGGAGATTTAGTTTATTGTTAATTATTTTATTTCACATGCTGCTAATCTATTATTACTAACTACTCTTCTAACTTAATCTTACTTAACTGTTCTTTCTGTTTTGGGTATTTTATTATTATACTGTGTCTGGCCATTCGGTACCTGTTTAACACAAGAGTAAAACAATTAAACAAATGGAAATAAAAAGTAATTTTAAAGGATAAAAAAACATGCAAATGAAGTGGCAGAGAGAAGAACAGATGGGAGAGCAGAGTTTTGTTTTTTCATGTATTCTATGTTCTCAGATATTCAGTTATCATCAGAATCGTTCTGATCAGGCTGATTTATTAAAATTTTCTGCAGGTGAATCGGTGCCAGCGGCGGGTTCTGAAACAGGAAATGATGCGTCCGTCCAACGCAGTTCACCTGCTGGTTCTGTGTGAGGACCACCGGGCAGGCATGGTGAAGCACCAGTGCTGCCCAGGATGTGGACTCTTCTGCCGGGCGGTGAGTCCCTGCGGGACCTGAAGAGTGGCTAGACCGACAGAGACAGACACAGACTGATAGATGCACTGTCTGTCTATACAAACATGGGCACAGACACAATGACGTATAGACGTAGGCGCACATAAAAATAAAATATAAAGACAGACCTAATGGATGTACAGACAGACACATACTGACATACCGGTACATACAATTTATATATGTATATATATGTATATATATACATATATATACAGACAGACATATACAGATAGACACACCAACATGCAGACAGAGACAGACTTCCAAGCCTTTCATTAAATAATACAATACTCCATGTGTCACGGTATTGACTACAGGTCAGTCCTCTAACCCCGCCTCCCTCTCTAACCCCGCCCCCCCCCCCCCCCCCCCCCCCCAGGGTTCGTTCCAGGAGTGCCGGCCGTACGGCAGCATCTCCCACCGGTTCCACCGTGGCTGTGCCTCTGTGCTCAAAGACCGCCGCTTCTGCCCGCACTGCGGCGAAAACGCCGGCTCCGCCCACGAGGTCACTGTCCCCGCGGCGACCTCCAGAGCCCAGCCCGAGCCCCACGTCACCCCCGTGCCCCGAGCGGACCCCTCGCTCCCCGCCACCACCGCTGTCGTCACGGCGACTGCATCCCCCGTGCTGCGGGCCAAGAAGACCAGCGAGCGGACGAGGTGAGGGGCCCAGGATAGGGGGGGGGGGTGTGTGTGTGTGTGTGTGTGTGTGTGTGTGTGTGTGTGTGTGTGTGTGTGTGTGTGTGTGTGTGTGTGTGTGTGTATGTGTCAACACTAAATACTTCAAACATTATACCTTATACCTACAGCGTTCTGTCTTCTCATGATTCCCAAAAGTGATTTGCTTTGGTGGACCGATGGATGTTAAAGAATGTGGAACACAATCTTTGTGTTATTCTTTTTAGTCCTTCAAATGAATCAGTTCTCTATCTATCTGATGTTGTTCCATTGTATTTCTGCAGCTCTATCACAGCCTGCAGACCTGTGACTGCATGTTGTATCCATTTTAAATGTATTATGAATCTGGAATACTAGCTTTACATCGATTGACGCTTGACACGCATTAGGGCAGGCAGTAGCTCGAGAGGTACAGCGGGTTGTCTGACAACCGGAAGGTCGCTGGTTCGATTCCCCGGCTCCTCCTGGCCAAGTGTCGAGTTGTCCCTGAGCAAGACACCCTAACCCTAAACTGCTCCGGACATGCTGGCGTGATGCCTTGCATGGCTGACTTCGCCGTAGGTGTATGAGTGGGTGTATGAATGTGTGAGGCTTGGCTTGTAAAGCGCTTTGAGTGGCCACTGGTTAGAAAAACGTGCAATATAAATGCAGTCCATTAGAAGGCAAAGGAGACACGCGGTAGCAACAATTCGTTATGCCGTGTCGTCTCGGAAACCCCACTTGACGCCATGTGTCGGTCCTCTGGGTTGCAGGGTGAGGGGGGAGGGGGGTCTGGACGGGGGAGGGGGACCACGGAAGGACCCCCTGGGGAGCATCCTGTCGACTCTGGACGGCGAGAGGTAAGAAGACGACCCGGAACCTTTCCCATTCACCTGACTTCAGGAAGCCCCAAGCCCCAATCCCAATGCACATCCTCATATCACTTTTTACTAGCGTACTAGCATCTTACGACTTGATTGTCTAAGTAGATTGTTAGGTAGATATTGTTCTATATTGTCTGCCAACTTTTTGTACTTTTACCTGAGCTTATTGTACTTTAACCTGAGCACTGGTTCAGTTCTTGGAGACTTAGTTAGGTAATGAAATGCACTTTTGACTTCTGGTGACGAGTTGTTCTCTTACCTTCCTTTGTTGAAACACTATTGTAATTCGCTTTGGATAAAAGCGTCTGCTAAATGACTGATGTTATGTAATGTAATGTAATTGTTTGCCTCAACTTGGCCCGCTGAGAAACTGAATAGAAGTAAAAGTCCCGTCAGGAATAAAGTGACATGCTGAGGTATTGGACTTTAAATTCAAATATGACACATTGAGTATTTTTTGTCCCTCAGCCTGAAACCTCAGAAGCTGAAGTACGCGGTGAGGCTGCTCTACATGTCGGCCAAGGAAGGAGACCTGCAGAAAGTCATCCATCTCCTGGGTAGGTTCACTGAGGGGGGGGGGGGTGGGGGCGTAGAAAGATAACACTGTCACAGTTATTACGAGTGTTCACCCAAAACACAATCAAAACAAAAGTAATCAACAGCCATGTCTCAAATAGAGAGGCGTTATATGTCATGTGTTTAACATGCATTATGTTGGGTGACACACAATCTTTGGGGGAAGATTGTTCTTACTAAAGAGCAGCTTTGAAACATTTAGTTGTTGGTGATGGTGATTATTATTATTATTATTATTGTTTATTATTATTGTTTATTATTATTATGGTATTACTAATAACATGTAATTAATTTACTCGGTGCACGGTAAAGACCCCCTCTCTGTGGTAACATGTAGATGATGAACATGACTATTAATATGGTGATGTAACGTCCTCAGTGGACGGTAAAGACCCTCTCTCTGTGGTAACATCTAGATGATGAAGATGGTTATTAGTATGGTGATGTAACGTCCTCAGTGGACGGTAAAGACCCTCTCTCTGTGGTAACATCTAGACGATGATAAAGATGAAGATGGTTATTAATATGGTGATGTCACGTCCTCAGTGGACGGTAAAGACCCCAACCTGCTGGTGGAGGACGAGCTCCACCAGCGCTCCCCGCTCCACGCCGCGGCCGCAGCAGGACACCAGGAGGTCTGCCACATGCTGCTCCAGGTACCACAGCCTGCACACGTGAACAGAGACTACTGGGATCCAGCAGTCCTACTCCTCCTGTTACAGCAGGACCTACGGGAGAAGAGCTGTTAAACTGTCTTGAAAAAGGTTTAAGCGTCGACTATGTGTTCTAATGAGAGCATAGAAGGCACAAGATGCAACCCAGCAGTGCTCAAGTACATCCAGGAGAATTAAAAGGTCTCCCAGAGACAAGATGGAGTGGATTACCAGGTATAGACCATATGAGGTCATGACCACAGGTGAAGAGAGCCAGGTGTGTCCATCTGGGGTCGAACTAGAGATGAAGTATTATGCACTGGAAGGAGAGGATTAACCATGTCAGCTGAAGAACTTCATTTACATATCAATGTTTTACTAATACATGTATTATTGAGTACAATGGAACGCTTACTCCCCATTCCCTCCCACTGTCTGAATTTTAACAACAATACTATACGTAACTATGCAATATTATACTAAACATTACTATACTACTTACACTTACTATGTATTATAAAAAACACTATACTACTTTACACTATACAATACTATACACAAAAAGAACAATAAAGTGACTGATGGATAATACAGTATATACATATGGTGACTGGTGCAAAAAGCATTTTTAAAGTGCCAGTAGTGCAGCAGCATCGTGAATACAGTGCAGTAACTGTAAGGATTCACAGTAAGTCCAGCAAAAGCGCATACAATGCGTGTGTGTATATTATACAAATGATGACGTGTGTGTGTGTGTGTGTGTGTGTGTGTGTGTGTGTGTGTGTGTGTGTGTGTGTGTGTGTGTGTGTGTGTGTGTGTGTGTGTGTGTGTGTGTGTGTGTGTGTGTGTGTGTGTGTGTGTGTGTGTGTGTGTGTGTGTGTGTGTGTGTGTGTGTGTGTGTGTGTGTGTGTGTGTGTGTGTGTGTAGGCTGGCGCTAACATGGAGATGTTTGACGACAAGCTGAAGACGCCCCTGATGTGCGCGGCGGAGAACAACCGCGCGGAGGCCGTCAAGTACCTGCTGACAGCCGGCGCCGCCGTCTGCCACAAGGTACAGGAAATCAGCCACACACACACACACACCACACACACATCGCTGTAGTCTCTTGTAGCTCCACACTCCATTGTGATTCTTCTTCCCATCCGCTCCGTTGGTCTTACCACCGTTTACATCACCTTCAACATCGGGTTTCGTTTCGGTCTGCGCGAGCAGAGCATTGTATTCCAAAAAGGCGTCCACAAAAAGCCTAACAAATTGAAAATAATTTAAAAATATTGAATTGTTACATACTTAACCCCCCCCCCCCCCCCCTCACACAGGTCGGTGAGGTGGGTAGCTTAATGTTGACGGTGTGATCTGATTGGCCCTCCCCTCTCAGGACGTCCAGGGCTCCACCTGTCTGCACCTGGCAGCAAAACTGGGACACAATGATGTCCTACAACTGCTGCTCACCAAGGCTGCGAAGTACATCAACTGTCAGGTACACGCACACACGCACACGCACACGCACACGCACACACGCACACGCACACACGCACACGCACACACGCAAGGCCCACTTTACCATTGTGTGTGTGTGTAGGACGATGGGGGTTGGACTCCTGTCACATGGGCCATCGAGTACAAGCACCGCTCGCTGGTCCATCTGCTGGTCGCCAAGGGAGCTGACGTTAACATCAGGGACAAGGTACACACACACAATGACTCACTCGCTCTCAAACACACACGCCGAGTCTCTCACCCACTCTCAAACAAACCTGCAAGTACAATGTACAAGTACAAAGTACTGTACTATACTATACTCAACAATACTATACTATAAACAACAATATATAATACCTAGGATATGCTATACAATATACTATAAACAACACTATATACTATAAACAACAAAGGGTCTGATGCATGATACAGTATATACAAATGGCATTTTTAAGTGCCAGTAGTGAATCATGAATACAGTGTGGTACAGTGCAGAACAGTGCAGTCACTGTAATGAGTCCAGAAAGTCCAGCCAAAGAAGCATGGCAGTGTAATGCAATATGGTTGTGACAATGTTACGACCGCGGCCGTCCTGTAGCGGTCGCTCCGAGTAGCGTGTGGCGGGCGCGAGTGACACCCCGGCCCCCCCTCTGGTTTCCTCCGGTTCTTCCAGGAGGAGAACGTGTGTCTCCACTGGGCGGCACTGAGCGGCTGCGAGGACGTGTCCCAGACCCTGCTGGATGCCCGGGGCCACCTTCACGCCGCCAACGTCCACGGAGACACGCCCCTCCACGTCGCCGCCCGCCAGAACCACCTGGAATGTGTCATGTCAGTACCGCCGCCGTCTGAGTCGTTGTAGCGGACGCTCTCTTCCAGGTTCCAGATGTTTTGATTTGCGTGTGACAAACACAATGGGACTGCCTACTCTCGCATTATGAATTTCAACAACAATACTATACTACACTATGCAACACATATACCATACTATACTATGACCATTATATACTATTTACTATAAACAACACTATACTATAACAATATTATACACAATAGAAAGAAGAAGAAGAAGAAGAAGAAAAAACAGAATAATAATCAAATAGAACAATAGGTACTTATCCGAGGAGACGCCTTTTAGTAGCTCAGGAGGTAGAGCGGGTTGCTGGTTCTATCCCCCGGCTCCTAGCCATGTGGTGTGGTGTCCCTGAGCAAGACACCCTTACCCTCACTGCTGCTGACCAGCTGGCTGTCACCTTGCATGGCTGACATCGCTGTCTGTGTACGAAATGTATGACTGGGGAATAATTACAAATCACTTTGGGTAAAAGCACTAAATACGTGCAGTCTTATTTACCTTTACCATTCCCGGAGAAACTTACAGAGACATTAAGGCATTAAGTTCTTTCAGTTGGGAATCAAACGCCCTAACCACTGTCGTCTTCCTGGTATTACCGTGACCAGGCCAGATAACGTAAACCACATGGTCTATTTACGTTTAAACACAAGCCTATTTTGAAAGGGTGACCCTTTGCCTCTGGTGTCCTCCAGCGGGGATGTTATTAAACGTGTGAACCCCGTACCGCCCCCTGCTGGCAGGATGTTCCTGGCGCGCGGCGGAAACGTGACCCTGAGGAACCGGGATGGGGAGACGCCCCTGGACTGCTGCGCGTACGGCTCCAAGGTGTGGGCGGCGCTCGCCACCAACAAGAAGCTGACGGACGCCCGCCGACAGAGGGACTGTCGCGGAGAAACGCTGCTCAGCAGGTGTGTGTGTGTGGGTGGGCGGGGGTGTGTGTGTGTGTGGGCGGGGGTGGGTGGGTGGGCGTGTGTGGGTGGGTGGGGGGGTGGGTGGGCGTGTGTGGGTCAGTGGGTGGGTGGGTGGGATGATCGACTTCCAGCCAAAACATTCTAGACAAAACCCCTGATGAGTGAGATTCCCTTAATTACACTCATGTGAATTCACTGTAACTTTGGATTGGCTTGTTAAAAGACTTGTTCCATGCATGGCCAGGCTATATTTGATTGTTTTAGTTGATTTACCCTGTTTACTGCATGCATTTGTAAAATCCTTCTAGGTTTTCTTCATTTCAGTATTGCGAGGTAGTGGTAGTATACAGTTAAAGACAATTGACAACAAATTGTCCCTCACCCTTAGTAATTAATGTCATTATAAAGTTGGTCTTCTTGAGTCTAACTTTCCTGAGGTTGCGGTTGCCTCACCTTTTTTGACACGCGTGGTCATGCTTCATCTCCCCTCCTCCAGGGACATCTCTCGGGGCTACGAGGCGCTGGCCATCAGCTGTGTTAACGAGGTGGACGGGGAGCCCTGTCCCTCCGACTATAAATACGTCCCCGACAGCTGCGTCACCTCCCCACTCCACGCCGACACCGACATCACTCACCTCCAGGTGAGTTGAGGGAGCTCCCACCCTGCCTCCTAGGAGGATGTCGGGCAGACGGGTTCTTTGTTCGAACCCCAGTGTCCCCGGCCTAGCCATTGGGCATCCTTGAGCAAAGATGAACCCCCTACCTGCTCTCTTATACAAGATACAAGATGCTTTACTGCCCACAATGGTGCGCTTACTCCACATTCCCTCCCACAGTATGAATTTTTAAAACAATAAACGCTATATACGCGGAAAAAGAAAAATATAGTGACGGATGATATTTGATGACCTGCCTCTGTACTGTCTAACCCCTGTAGTGTAAACCCCGTAAGTGTAACCTGTCCCGTCTCTTCCAGCACTGCTCGTGTCCAGAGGACTGTCAGTCCAGCACCTGCATGTGTGGCCAGCTCAGCCTGTACAGCTGGTACGACAACGTGAGTCAAACACCTGGAGATGGACCGTCGATCTGTTATCTAATGTGTCCCATTCAGACAACAGAACACACACACACACACACACACACACACCACACACACACACACACACACACACACACACACACACACACACCCCACTTACACAGCAGTGATCTACAGTCTAACGCACACCAACTTCAGCGGTGGTTTCCCTGTTAAAGTAAATAAATGAACTAATAATTAATCTAAATAAAGATTCTAGTAATATTAATATATTATTATTTATATTTGTATTCCTGTCTCCGGGCGCAGGAGGGTCGTCTGCCACTGGACGCCAGCCTTGAGCCCCCGGTTCTGTTTGAGTGTAACCACGCCTGCTCCTGCTGGAGAACCTGCCGGAACCGCGTGGTCCAGAACGGACTCAGGTGATTGGACGATGAGGGGAACCGCTTCACCGGGTTTTAAATCTCTCTGTTGCCACACCGGCACAGTCTTTAGAGACCGGCTCAGAGGGCCAAGAGTGGTTTTTATGGGGTTTTATGAAACTGTAGACTTCTGGGTGAAAGTGATTTGGTTCTACACTGTGGTACTTTATTAGCGTTTTAGAACGAATGTTTGTTTGTCGTTTTTCTCTGTATGGTTGTGTCTCAGGCAAAAAAATATATAAAAATTGAATTGAATGCACCAAACGGAGCAGGTTTTAGTTTTTCTCTGAATCTCTTAATCTGTCCTGTCTATTTTCCCCTTCGTTCAGCTAGTTTTAATGGATTAATAATAACATTGTAATTTTAGCTTTTATTTTGAAGTAACAATTACGTTAGTGGCACTTTTATTCTGAAGTAACACTAACAGTGTTTTTCTGTGAAGGGTACGCCTGCAGCTGTACAGGACGCAGAAGATGGGCTGGGGGGTCCGCGCCCTGCAGGACCTTCCTCAGGGAGCCTTCGTCTGCCAGTAAGACACACACACACCACACACACACACACACACACACACCACACACACACACACACCACACACACACCACACACACACACACACCACACACACCACACACACACACACACACACACACACACACACACACCACACACACACACCTACATATCAAGTACTTTCACAACTACACTTACACAATTCTATTTGCAACACGCGATTTGGTTTGTCCCGACGACCGGCTGGGTTGTCCCGACGACCGGCTGGGTTGTCCCGACGACCGCTGGGTTGTCCCGACGACCGGCTGGGTTGTCCTGACGCATGCCTCCTCTCTCAGGTACGTCGGGGAAATCGTCACGGACGCCGAGGCCGACAAGAGAGAGAACGACTCCTTCCTGTTCACCCTCGACAACAAGGTGAGGGCGCGTGGCCGCGCGGGTCAGAGGTCAACCTGGCCAGACGCCATCACTTACTTTTTTTGAAGGGCGCTTCTAAATACTTGAAGACATTAAATGCATAACAAAACACAAGAGTGAAAAACAGCAAACAGGAAAATGTCAGCAAAAAGTCACATTAAAACGGGGTTCCCTCGGGTCCTTACAAAGTCTTAAAAGGCCTTGAATTCATTAAACTAAAAATAAGGCCTCAATTGGTATTAAAATCCTCTTGCATTAACATCAGATGCTGGAGATGTTAAAGTGGGCCAACAACACTCATGAAGAACATCATCTCGCCTTTTCACCAAAATGGACTAAAACTGTCATGTTTTATGTGACAGTAAACATTTGGGTAACATTGCTTCCTTTAAACTTCCCTAAAAACTAAACTAACCCTAAATTATTCTTCATTTTTTTTAAATTTATTGTGAAGTTGGTCTTAAATGCCGAGTGGCATTTAAAACGCCTTGAATCCAACTTGCCTTAAGCTGTAGGTGCCCTGTTTTTTTAAAGCATACGAAGCATAATCTCTTTATTATCTTATGAAAAGCGGACCGGTTCTAACTTTAGTTCATACTCGGCACAGGGTCACACACACCGTGGGATACGGAGGTCGTTTACCCAGCTGTCATGACTCAATGTGGCGGTTCCATGCTGATTTTACAGATGTTGATGGTTCCAGATAATTGTACCCCCCCTCGGGGTGTAACGTGAACTGCTCCGTATGCGTATGGACACGCCGTTCCACTGGTGCTCGATGCTCGTGGTTCCCATGGCGACCCAGACCTCCTGAGGTGGATGTTATTTCACAGACCCCTTCACACGGATAAAACCATCGATGCTACCATGTTACTAGACTTTAATTTGAATATTTCAATTGGCAATTTAAGCTGAATGTATTTTATTAAATTTTAGTAAATATTCTCATATGGCAATGGTGTTGTTATTGTTGTTGTTGTGTTGTTATTATTAGTATTGGTATTATTTGGCAGTATAGTCAACAAATGTATCTTTTCCAGACAGCAGTGATTCTTCCTGCTGGGTCATAATGTCCGCCCCTAGTGGTTTTTCAGTGCAGAGTTGATGCATTAAATCACGTTGTCGATATCTCTGTATATCCGGTGGAGAATGTTTGGGATGCTTCATCGCTCCACCCTACTGCAGACAGGAAAGAATGGAGCCTGTTCTCTGTCAAGAGGTGGCGTGGCGGAGCTAACTTGACACACACACACACACACACACACACACACACACACACACACACACACACACACACACACACACACACACACACACACACACACACACACACACACACACACACACACACACACACACACACACACACACACACACACACACACACACACGGCTTAATTGTGCTGTCCTGGTGTCCCCTGATGGAAACACTGATCAGTGCTGCTAGCCTTCTGGCAACTGACTCCCTCTCTCTCTTTGTCTCTCTCTCTTTGTTTTCCTTTGTGTCTCTCTCGATATCCCCATCTGTCTGTCTCTCTCTGTCCCTCCCTTTCGCTCTATCTCTCTCACCTATTTTCCTTTCGGTGGCTCGCTCTCTCTGTCTGTGTGTGTGTGTGTGTGTGTGTGCCCAGGTGGGGGCTGTCCACTGCATCGACGCCCGTCGCTATGGCAACGTGGGCCGCTTCCTCAACCACCTGTGTGAGCCCAACCTGGTGGCGGTCCAGGTCTTCACCTCCCACCAGGACCTGCGCTTCCCCCGCATCGCCTTCTTCTCCTGCCGACCGATCAGAGCCGGGGAGCACATGGGGTGAATCCACGCTACTAATACACGCTGCGGCGGGCTTTTGAATTATGGTCACCCGGTCGTCCGCAACAAGACGTCAGGCGATAGGGGTTATGCTTCAATATTGTATTTTTTTTTTTAAAGAGGCGATATCAGTGATATCTATCAGGATACGATGGCTTGTATGTATATATCTTATTGATACAGATACCACATCATGATATATCATATCAATTATCATATTGATTGATATATGATATATCATATTGATACAGATACCACATCATGATATATCATATCAATTATCATATTGATTGATATATGATATACCATATTGATACAGATACCACATGATATAGATCATGATGTGATATCTGTATCATATATTATAATATCATATTGCAACTGTATCACAATCATGATATCATATCTGTATCAATATCAATATAATATAACTGTATCAATATCATATATTATATGATATGGCATCTGAATCACAATCCAATATCTTATGGTAAGGGGAATTGTGTTACGTGGGTGTCACTTTAGAATTACACTAACTAAATGTTGGTGTCTGCATTTTAAGTACACATTTTAAATACACCGGCACATCGGTACGTTAACATGTCTTCTGTATTAATGTCACAGTAATTATCCCAATAGGACGATTATGCCTATGAGTTTACAACACCGGTTATCGAAGTACTTCATTACTAGAACTGTTCATCTCATACATGATTCAACATCACCTAATCGTCCTAAATTGTGAACACTATGGAGAGAGAAAAAGCATGATATTTAACTCTGAAATGTATATTGTTATAGTAAAGACCTTGGCTTATACCTATAGGTCTTTCGGCCTATTGGCTACTAATTCCTTTAGCGGATGCTTTTGGTCCCAAGTGACTTCCAGTCAGTGTATTTGTAGATGCATGTCATTAATGACACAGGGGTGGGGGGGGTGGGGGGTTAGGGCGTTGGGCATTCATCCCAACCCCCTTCATTTCCTGGATGAGGATATACCTGATTGTTGGTCCTTTGTTAAACTAACCCGAGCGCGGTCTGGTCCCGCCGCAGGTTCGACTACGGCGACCCCTACTGGAGGATCAAGCGTCGCTTCTTCAGTTGCCAGTGTGGCTCCCCGCGCTGTCGCCACTCCTCCGCCACCTCCTCCGCCACCTCCTCCTCCTCCTCCTCCTCCTCCTCTTCGTCAACGCCATCCGGCGGCGTTCAGAGAGGGCGGGGCTCAGACGCCACCGCCGCCACCGCTCGGCGCATTGTTGGTGACGGCAACCAGATGGAGAACTGACCCCTGACACCCCCCCCCCCCCCCCCCCCCCACGCCGGTGAATCTCTGAATCATCATCATCATGAGTGGAGATGACAAAGCTTTCGAGTGTTAACATTAGCGGCCTTAATTATGTCTTCCACGTCTGGCTTGCTATTATGAAATGATTATTATTATTTTATTAAACATACTTTTAAGTCAGTATTTAAAAGAATCTGACTGCAGTACACACGTGTATCATGTCTGAGTTTTTGCATAGAAAGAGAAGGATAGAATAGTATTGGTTAGAATGTAAACCTAATTATGTGAATGCAGTGGTAGGACCACATCTACCGACTGTAAGAGACCATAGCAATAAGACAGGGTTATACAAGTTGGTCAATAAACTGTCCTCATGTAGTCATTTTGGTAGTTTATTTTTATTTTTATTGAAGCTGGTTTTGTTTGTAAAGCAATTAAATGCACTTTCTTAATGCCTCCCGGTCGTCTTATCTTCGTCTTTCATTTTGCGTGTCATGCTTATTTTATTATTAATAAGTACCCTTTATCGAGCGTTCAGGAAATTGTGCCGAGCACTCTCACTTATCGGAGAAGAGATGCTCAAATAAATGTTTTTTTTATTGCAGGGAGGATGCAGAGCTGCAACAATAAGCTATAGTAGGCATGCCTTCAGGACTCCTGTCTGCTCTGTCGAGTGTGTGGAGCGTTGCATGTGTTTCACTTTTTATTGACTAGTATGTCATACATAGGGCGACATATACTGCATTGAAACAAAGCAAAGCCTCGCCTTCCAATCGTCGCCAGACACACACGCACACACACACACACACACAGACACGCAGTGTCTCGGCTGCTATGGATACAGAGGGTACAGGTGGAGCCACTGGTTTGTCTGTGGTCACGTGGTCGCTTCTCGAGGAGCGAGAGAGAGACAGCGAGAGAGAGAGAGAGAGAGAGAAAGTGGTTTCTATAACCGACGCAGATTTAGCGGAATAAGGGTCGGTCGCGGAAAGACGACCCGGGATTTGTTGCACACTCTCCCGGAATAAATAAAACGAGGAGGGGGAGGGCGGCGACGGGAAGGAGGGGAGGGAGGGGGAGTCTCAAAACTAAGGTGTGTCTATGATGTGCAACACGGGAGACAGACAGGGGGCGACTATAGAGACACTCTTTTATTGTATTTCTTAATTTTTTTTTAATAATTGCCTTCGATAAGTCGAGGCGGCGTGCGGGCGTCCGACATGGAGATTGTGCATGTGTTGTCCCTGGACGGTGTAGTGCGGACGTCGTGTCGCTGACTGGGTTATTCATTCGCATGATGGGAAACGTTGCCACAGACCCGTGCGTGGTGAACCGTCCGCGTTGGTGAGGCTTCCCCATCTATCTATCCATCCACCCAGCCAGACAGCCAGCCAGCCAGACAGACAGCCAGTCAGTCAGTCAGACAGACAGTCAGACAGTCAGCCAGTGGAAGCAGGACAGCCGGGAAGCAACACCCAGGGAACATGATGCATCACACCATTGGAAAATCTAAACTTTCTGCGTGCAGGTCCGCGTCTCCTCAGCGACTGGGACATTGAAACAAAAAAAACAAAACATGGACAGCGACGACAGCAGTAAGAAAGAGGAGATAAAACACGAAGCTTTATACGGAGTGGCGAACACGATGGGGCTGGTCTTTTGAATGCATGTGTGAATATATACCCTGCTGGACATTACGCACACCACCCGGTGGAGGACATTACGCACACCACCCGGTGGAGGACATTACGCACACCACCCGGAGGAGGACGTTACGCACACCACCCGGAGGAGGACATTACGCACACCACCCGGAGGAGGACATTCCGCACACCACCCGGAGGAAACCTGTGGCTGGGACGCGTCTGTGTGTGTGTGTGTGTTGTGATGCGTCTCTCTCTCCTCGCTAGTCCCAGTTTTGATTTGAGTCTCCAGCAGCGCCTTGCTTTCCTTTTCCTTTTCCTTTCCTTCTACCACCATGGCTCGCTTCGAGGACGAGCTGTCCAGCCGGTACGGGGGGGTCTGCCCCCCGGGGGGGCCCGGCCGCGGCAGCGGCGGCGGAGGAGGAGGAGGGGGGGGTCGCCAGCCGGGCCCTCCGCCGCCGGGGCAGCGGGTGTTCAAGCAGACCATGGCCCAGAGAGCCAGGACCATGGCCATATACAACCCCATCCCGGTCAAACGGAGCTGCCTCACCGTCAACCGCTCCCTCTTCATCTTCAGCGAGGATAATTTCATCCGAAAATACGCCAAAAAGATCACCGAGTGGCCATATCCTTCTATGCCCATGTGTGTGTTTGACCACCTGCATGTTTTACCAGGAGAAGTTGAAAGCCCAAACATCCTATTTGAAAAGTTGAGTGGCCATAGAAAGCACAGACGGCGCCTTGGGATAACATTTGTCTTTATTTGTTTGTTTTGTTCGCGCTAGAAAACGTGATTTACACGAGTTAGTAGGTAACATTATTATTAACATGTAGGTTTACAGCACCCCCGGGAGCTGTCCGTGGTGCTCAACCCCCCTCCTCCTCCTCCTCCTCCTCCTCCTCCTCCCCTCCTCCTCCTCCTCCTCCTCCTCCTCCTCCTCCCTCCTCCTCCTCCTCCTCCTCCTCCTCTCCTCCCCTCCTCCTCCTCCTCCTCCTCCTCTCCTCCCTCCTCCTCTCCTCCTCCTCCTCCTCCTCCACCTCCTCCTCTCCACCTCCCCCTCCCCTCTCCTCCTCCTCCTCCTCCTCCTCCTCCTCCTCCTCCTCCTCCTGCTCCCCTCCTCCTAGCGGCGAGGCTCGGTCCAGCTCCGAGGCGGCAACCTTCCGCGTCGTGACGACACACTAATCAACCAATAGGATCAACACACACTAATTAGCCGCGGACCCCCCCCCCCCCTGCTGTGTGTGTGTGCGCGCGTGTGCGTGTATAATGTGTGTGTGTGTGTGTGTGGTGTGTGTGTGCGCGCTTGTGTGTGTGTGTGCATCATGTTTGTGTGTATGTGTATACTGTTTGTGTGTGTGTGTGTGTGTGTGTGTGTGTGTGTACACACGCGTGTACGTGCGTAGGCCTGCGTGACTACACGCCAACCTGAGCAACCTGTTGAGCCCCATGTCCATGTACGTAGGTCTACACACACACACACACACACACACACACACACACACACACACACACACACACACACACACACACACACACACACACACACACACACATCTGGTCGAATACTTACTTCCGGCCTACTTTTAAAACGACGTAGTCAAAAGAAGGTCTTGCGTTATTAATTCAAATTACGTTTTTATTAATGTCCTCCGTTAGCGAAGCCACCGGTTGGTTACATCCGGTCGCGAGCGGACATTCATAAGGGATCTGGGTGTGTGTGTGTGTGTGTTTGGGGGGGGGGGGGGGTTCTAACAGTACTGCAGGGAGAGAATGCACGGTGTGTGTATGTGTGTGGGTGTGCGCGTTAAAACCGCCACTCCTTTCTTCTGCTTAGTGTAACGCAACGAGAGGGCTTATATTCGTTGTTGTTGCTCTATTTAGGAAACGTGTGAAGATGTTCACAATTTATATTCATGAAATGTTATTGCTTTTTTTATATTTGTTTTTATATTGTTGTCTCAAACAAACAACCTTGATTTAACTTAACGCTGTATAAGTCCCCGATTCCTATCCTTATACAGTATAACTGTTAAAAATATAGGCCACCCTGTTTTACCACCAGTTGGACACTGCCACTTGTGACGTCATTAATGGGTAGATTGGAAAAAAAGCCAATCAACCAATCAGGCGTGGTGGTGGTGAAATAGGGGCGGGTTCACGTACTGCTTCCTGGGGTCTCTTCCTTAACGGCCTGTCACTCCATTTGAGTACATGATCCTGGCCACCATCATCGCCAACTGCATCGTTCTGGCGCTGGAGCAACACCTGCCCGCCTGTGACAAGACGCCCATGTCAGAACGCCTGGTCAGTTACCCCCACACCATGTCCACCCATATGTCTCTCTCTCTCTCTCTCTCTCTCTCTCTCTCTCTCTCTCTCTCTCTCTCTCTCTCTCTCTCTCTCTCTCTCTCTCTCTATCTCTCTCTCTCTCTCTCTCTCTCTATACCCATCTCTCTCCCTCTGTCTCTTATCTCTCTCTCTCTCTCTCTCTCTCTCTCTCTCTCTCTCTCTCTCTCTCCTCTCTCTCTCTCTCTCTCTCTCTCTCTCTCTCTCTCTCTCTCTCTCTCTATACCCATCTCTCTCCCTCTGTCTCTTTATCTATCTATCTATCTATCTATCTCTCTCTCTCTCTCTCTCTCTCTCTCTCTCTCTCTCTCTCTCTCTCTCTCTCTCTCTCTATCTCTCTCTCTCTCTCTCTCTCTCTCTCTCTCTATACCCATCTCTCTCCCTCTGTCTCTTATCTCTCTCTCTCTCTCTCTCTCTCTCTCTCTCTCTCTCTCTCTCTCTCTCTCTCTCTCTCTCTCTCTCTCTCTCTCTCTCTCTCTCTCTCTCTCTCTCTCTCTCTCTCTATACCCATCTCTCTCTCTCTGTCTCTTTATCTCTCTCTCTACACCTCTTTATCCCTCTCTCGCTCTGTCTCTCTCTATGGTAATTCTTGAAACGACCTGTCCAACCTGGTTTCCTTCTGCATGTAATTGTAAATGTTCCTCCCCTTCTCTCCAATACCTCTCTCTCTCTCTCTCTCTCTCTCTCTCTCTCTCTCTCTCTCTCTCTCTCTCTCTCTCTCTCTCTCTCTCTCTCTCTCTCTCTCTCTCTCTCTCTCTCTCTGTCTCTGTTGTCTCCCTCTCTCTGTCTTGTCCCATTATTATCTAGTTAAGGTAATGTAGACAGGAAGTCACTTGTATTGACAGGAAGTGAGAGGGTGAGGTTATTCTTCTAGAATAAAGGAGACAGTGTATTACGTGAGAAATGTTGGAAATATTGGGAAAAAAACCCAGTTATGGTTTAAATAAAATTGTGATTGAATTGATAGCATAGAAGTCAATCAAACCAGTACAATCAAACCAGTAACACCACCTTAACAAGCTATGAGAGGGCTTGTTAAGGTGGTGTTACTGGTTTGGATCGTATGAGCAGTTCTGGGTTGTATGGCTCAGTGGGAGACAGACCTCCTGCTGGGCAGCTTTGATCCATCCTACCTCACCCCCTCGCTCTCCCCGCCTCACCCCAACCACCTCTCCCTAACGCCACCTCACCCCCTCCCTCTCCCCCGCCTCACCCCAACCACCTCTCCCTAACGCCACCTCACCCCCACCCTCTCCCCCGCCTCACCCCAACCACCTCTCCCTAACGCCACCTCACCCCCACCCTCTCCCCCGCCTCACCCCAACCACCTCTCCCTAACGCCACCTCACCCCCTCCCTCTCCCCACCTCACCCCAACCACCTCTCCCTAATGCCACCTCACCCCCTCCCTCTCCCCGCCTCACCCCAACCACCTCTCCCTCTCCCCCGCCTCACCCCCACCCCACCCAGCGTCAGAAGGATCTGTGCGGTAGCTATGTGGTAGCTATCTGTGTGCTGAAATATTAACAAAAATGTCTATAGATGTCTATAGATGTTCCCTATAGTTCCCTCAGTGTCCGTGTTGTAATCTGGTTCTGACTGACTTTTGTTCTTATGAAAGGTGTTAAATTCATAAAGATAAAGTAAAGTTATAAAATACATGAAAGTTAAGAGCCTGATGTCTAATCCTTACCTGCTCCTTGATGACCTGTCTCTGTACTGTCTAACCCTTACCTGCTCCTTGATGACCCGTCTCTGTACTGTCTAACCCT
>CM051017.1:5543004-5548004 GCA_027704905.1 Muraenolepis orangiensis | reverse complement strand
TGTGTGTGTGTGTGTGTGTGTGTGTGTGTGTGTGTGTGTGTGTGTGTGTGTGTGTGTGTGTGTGTGTGTGTGTGTGTGTGTGTGTGTGTGTGTGTGTGTGGGTGGGTGGGTGGGGGGGTGTGTGCATGTGTGTGTGTGCGTGTGAGTGAGTGTGTGCATGTGTGTGTTTGCTCTGTGTTCATGTTTGTGTGTCTTTGTTGTTTTCATATGTGTGTGTGTGAGTGTGTGTGTGTGTGTGTGTTTGTTCTTTGCATGTGTGTGCGTGTGTGTGTGTATGTGTGTTTGTTCTTTGCATGTGTGTGCGTGTGTGCGTGCGTGTGTGTGTGTTTTATTTGTTTCCTGTGGTTGTATTTCTTCCAGCGATCTGGTCGCCTGTGTTCCCAGCTCTCTCTCCCCCCCCCCAGAGGGAGTATATTATTCTGCAGCCACATCCTCCACAACAGACCCTCTCCCCCCCTCCACCCCCAATCCCCCCTCTCTCTCTCTCTCTCTCTCTCTGTCAGCATCCGTGTAGCGTCCTCTACCGCAGGTGTAAGATGGATGTAAACGTTTTCATCTCAGGACCCCAAAAACCTAACTTCAGTGTGTCCATGAGGGACCCATCCACCACACACACCGGAGAACAAAAAAACGGATCTTTTCTTTTAAAGTGAATGGATCACCGATTCTGGGGGCCGCTGTGAGTTTTCTCAGAGCGTCGTTTCGGGTCCTGACCCACTTGTTTAAGGAACAACGGGCCCCCCCTTCTTTCTTTCTATATCCATCTATAGGATAATAATAATAATAATAATAATAATAATAATAATAAATTGTATTTATAAGAGCACTTTTCATTTGAGTAGACTCAAAGTGCAACAGAGTAAAATGGTTTAAACAACAAAAACAAATAAAACAACTAAATAAAAGCAGCGACATTTACGCCGGCATGGCAACAAGTGGGGGCTTTAAAAATCGAGTAAAAGGCTATTCTAAAAATAAGCGTTTTTAGGCCTTTTTTTTAAAGCATCCACAGTCTGTGGTGTCCTCAGCTGGTTTGGGAGGGCATTCCACAGTCTGGGAGCAGCGGAGCAGAAGGCTCGGTCTCCCATGGTTTTCAGTTTGGTCCTGGGGGGAAGGAGGAGGTTTGCCTTTTCAGAGCGTAGGCTCCTGGTGGAGGTTTGTGGGGTGAGCAGTTCTTTGATGTATGAGGGAGCATTTCCATGAATGCACTGATAGGTGAAGAGGGTGATTTTGTAGTCAGTAATCCTGAGTGAGACCGGGAGCCAGTGCAGTGATTTGCGTATGGGTGTGATGTGTTCATACTTCCGCACTCTCATCAGGATCCTAGCAGCGCTGTTCTGGATGTAGCTGCAGCTGTAGCCACCGCTGGCGTGGTCAGATCCAGCCTGTTATGTGTTGCTCCTCCCTGGCTCCTTGGTCACCTCCTCTCGCCTCCTCCGCTCTGATGGGAAAATCTGTAGCCCACACTTGTTAAAACGGCAGACGCTTTCCGGCTGGAGAGGCGATGCCGGGAAGGAATAACGGCCTTAATGGTCCTTGGTTCTCGGCTTGTGTGTGTGTGTGTGTGTGTGTGTGTGTGTGTGTGTGTGTGTGTGTGTGTGTGTGTGTGTGTGTGTGCACAACCAATAATCAGTCGATTGTAACCTGATGTTACATATGAAGACTAGACAGTGTTATTAACTATTTTGCTCTTTATTCAGCCCCGTAGAAAGCCCTCTCATATTTCAAACATCTGCACAATATGAATTACTTCTCTGAAAAAAATTGCCATAAGAACAAATGTCATTCTGTTGTTCTGTTCTTCGACAACCAAATAAGAGTAGCAGAGTAGGGGCGGCTGTGTGTTATTTTTTTTAAAGTGGGGCTATTTTTTCACAGATGTTTTGTTGGCACACCCACAACCTGACTTTGCGTTCCCCCTGGGGGGTACATGTTCTTTGGGAAGAGCCGTCAGAGCTGAACGATGCCCCTTAACCCCTACACCTGTTCAACTTAATCACATCTACTTGAATTCACTGCAGGTGGCTTTGGATCAAATTCACATCTGCTTTATGACCAAATATCATCACGTCGTGTGTGTGTGTGTGCTGGGATTGATGTGAGGCCTACCTAGAGGTTTATATAGCTTGGTGTGTGTGTGTGTGTTTGTTAGTTCTCAGGTAGTCCCAACTATGTTACAGCAGAACTTCTGGGGCCCCAGGTTCTGACCACACAGAACCTGGGGCCCGGGAACCGACAACTGCAAGGGGCGGAGTTACGTAGTTAGTGAGTGGATGAAGCTTTCAGAAAGGGTTTCTTTAAGGGTATTTCTAGGTATTTCTAGAGTTAGGACATTTCCGCAGTTAACTAACCACTGGTGTTGGTTTGCCCGATCAATCACGCGCTTACAGATCCCCGCCACCACAGTTGATCAAAATGAGGGGTGGGGGTTGTGTGTGCTGGGGGTTGATGTGGCTCTTGCAGCAAGATGTTCCTTTTGAGTCGTAGTGGTTCAGTTGTTCCTCAGTGGGAGTCCTATATCAATGCAGTCTCCCGCTGTGTGCTACAGTGGTGCACTGTGCACTGTGCACGTGCGCTGTAGCATGTAGCATGGAGCATGGAGGGCATACGGTGAGGCCGCTCCCTGACGCCCTGCGGCTAGGGGCCATATCCTTAGCAACCGGAATATTGATATTACGATAACAGGGGGTGCCTACGTGTGGACGACAAAGCTTTGTGATTGGCAGAGAAGCCTCTCTCTCTCTCTCTCTCCCTCTCTCTCTCTCTCTCTCTCTCTCTCTCTCTCTCTCTCTCTCTCTCTCTCTCTCTCTCTCTCTCTCTCTCTCTCTCTCTCTCTCTCTTTTTCTTTGTATCTTTGTGTCTCTCTCTATGTCTCTCGCTCTCTAGTTCTCTGTATCTCTCTCTCGCTTTTTCTTTCTCTCTCTGTAAATCTCTCCATCCCTCCTTCTCTCTCTCTCTCTCTCTCTCTCTCTCTCTCTCTCTCTCTCTCTCTCTCTCTCTCTCTCTCTCTCTCTCTCTCTCTCTCTCTCTCTCTCTCCTCTCTCTCTCTCTCTCTCTCTCTCTCTCTCTCTCTCTCCTTACTCCCAGCAGTGACATCAGGGGTGAGGTGGGGGGAGGGGGAGGGTTGTTTTGCTACTTCTCTCCCCAATGAGACCTATAGTAGCATGCTGTTGGGAGTACATGATATTGTGTCATTGTACATGCGGTCTGTTATTACTTATCATTATATGAGATAGTTCTGTTGTATTGTTCTATTTCGGTTTGGCAGGTCTCCAAAAGTGTGTACATTTCTCGCATCCAGAACTCTGATGTGTTAATAATAATAATGATAATAATAACAATAACAGCACCATGCTGTTGGGAGTATATTACATATCTGCTGTGCTAAGGGGCCTACCTAGAGGTGTATCTGCTTGGTGTGTTAGTTCTCAGGTAGTCTACAGCCTAGACTATGTCCCAAGCAGAACTTCTAGGGCCCCAGGTTCTGACGGCACAGCATCTAGGGCCCGGGAACCAAGCACTGCAAGGGGCAGAGTTAAGTCTTATTGGCGTGAGTGGTTGAAGCTTTCAGAAAGGAGATTTCTAGAGTAAGGACATTTCTGCAGTTAACTAACTAACCAAGTGTTGGTTCGCCCAATCACGCACGAACAGATCGGCAGCACGATTGATCTAAATTTATTTGAAGCGAAAGAATGTGAACCGCCCGTTCATCTTGAGCTCGTCTGATTCGTGAGACTAGTTCTTAGGTATTTCAGGCTTCTCCGTATTCAGGTGCTGGGGTTGTTTATAACGAGGAACACACTGGATCTCAAGCCATCCCAGGTGCCACTGGGGGGCCCAAACACACACACACACATACACACACTCACACACACAAATACATATACACGTACACACACATACACACACACATACACACACACACACACACACAAACTCCAAGTCGAAAAAACCTGTGATTGGCAGTGAAGCCTCTCCCCTCTGTCGCCTCTCTCTCTCTCTCTCTCTCTCTCTCTCTCTCTCTCTCTCTCTCTCTCTCACACACATACATGCATGCAGGCACGCACACACACACACACACACACACACACACACACACACACACACACACACACACACACACACACACACACACACACACACACACACACACACACACATACACACATACACACACACACACACACACACACACACACACAAACTCCAAGTCGAAAAAACCTATGTGATTGGCAGTGAAGCCTCTCCCCTCTGTCCCCTCTCTCTCTCTCTCTCTTTCTCTCTCTCTCTATCCCCATCTCTCTCTCTCTATCCCCATCCCTCCCTCTCTCTATCCCCATCTCTCTCTCTATCACCATCTCTCTCTCTATCCCCATCTCTCTCTCTCTCCCCCTCTCTCTCTCTCTCTCGCTCCCTCTCTCTGTCTCTCTCACCTCTGCTACTCCCTGACGTGGAGGCCTTCAGCAGGGCCTCCTCCTCGTCGGTCAGCTCTTTGGCGGTGGAGAAGGAAGCGCTTGAATCATTGATGAGCTTTCAGTGTGGATGAATTAGAGCAGCTGGATGGAGAGAGAGAGAGAGAGAGAGAGAGAGGAGAGAGAGAGAGGAGAGAGAGAGAGAGAGAGAGAGAGAGAGAGAGAGAGAGAGAGAGAGAGAGAGAGAGAGGAGAACCAGATGCTCCGATGCGAAAAACAGCACCGCCATTACCTCCCCCTAGTACATACATTATCCAAGAGGTATTTATATCTTAAACTGCATAATGATTACCTAATGACGCCCATTATCTCACCATGGAAGCATTTTGAACCTCTTTTTCTTTTTTTTAGTGCTCTCATAAACTAATTGATCACCATTATGGGTCCAGTATCGATGGGCTCCCAGCATCGGCCTTTACTGAGTCAGGGAATTGCCTATACCGAGGTTTATATCAGCATCTTTAACATGGCTGCAGGAGAGCTACACACACTGCTGATGGCACAATACCGGTGTGTTACCCTGTGTGT
>CM051017.1:5518004-5528004 GCA_027704905.1 Muraenolepis orangiensis | reverse complement strand
AGCATGAACTCTAAAAGCTGTTTAAGGTACCATGTATATATTATATACACAGGTGTTTAAGGTAAATGTTAAGATATGCTCCCAAGATCATTTCTAGAACTATGCTATGAGAACAATGGCATTTTCAAGTACTATGTATATCTATATATATATATATTTTATTAAATGTATTTATTTATATAAAATAAACTTTATTTTTATTGCACCTTATAAAATGTGTGTTACAGTGAAACAGCTTTCATGTTACATGCTAACAACAGACATATGAGACACTACACATACATTGGAGTGATAGCTCGTATCCCAGGGAAAATGAGCTGTGTCTTAGTAATGTATGCAGCATCTATGGAATACATCACCACCTCCTCCTGCTCCTCCTCCTACTCCTCCTCTTTCTCCATCCTCCTATTGGTTACTTGAATCCCACGAAAAATTAGCTGTATCTTAGAAATGTGTGCAGTTTCTGTGCGTACATGATGAATGAGTACATGAGTCAATTTTTACACGTGATACAACATGCTCCCCCGATGGAACAAGTCCAACCGGTCGGAGCGATATTGATCAGAACCGTACCGATCGGAACTGCATTGATCGAGACCGCATTGATCACAACCGTATCGGCTGTGTTTGAGAAATCTATATGGGCATTGAAAAGGGAACAACATTTTAATGAAGGAGCTCAAATAATCAAATAACCACAACCAGAAGGTGTCGGACCATAATGTGTTCCAAAAATGGATCACCACTGGTGTATTTACCGTATTCCTCCCTCTTCTCATACTTTAGCTTTTTAAAACCACGGCCTTTTGTTGTGTTTTCCTGATTGTCCTTTAGACGTGATCCCTGCCTTAATGTAATGTCAAGCCCTCGGATGGTCTTCTTGTGTGAAGGGGGCTGTATTGGTAATGGATGCTTTTATATGGTGCTTTTATCCAAAGATCTTTGCTTTCATGCATCACATTCACCCATTCATACACACATTCAACCACCGACGGCGGAGTCAGCCATGCAAGGAGACAGCCAGCATGTCAGGAGCAGTTAGGGTTAGGGTGTCTTGCTCAAGGACACCTCGACAGCCGGGGATCGAACCAGCAACCTTCCGGTTGTGAGGCGACCGCTCTACCTCCTGAGCTATACTGTTGCTAATAGCTATGCTATTCAATTCATTAATATTTGATATGAATACACATTATATAATTAATGACACCCTGTCTCCATCTGGATGTTTGTGGTTCTCCAGGATGTTGGCCACGGTGGGGGCCGACTTCGACCTCCGCACCCTGAGGGCCGTGAGGGTCCTACGGCCCCTGAAGCTGGTCTCCGGCATCCCCAGTGAGTTCAACTGTTTTCTTATCAATCATAATATCATCATCATAATATTATAATATTGATTGACCTAGGTGGTTAGTCTTTAACCCGGTTGGTTGGTCTTTAACCCGCTTGGTTGGTCTTGAACCTGGTTGGTTTGTGTGTAACCTGGTTGGTTTGTGTCTAACCTGGTGGTTCTGTTACTGTATTGAGTGTACTCTCTTGTACTCTCCCCCCAATCCCCTTCAGGTCTTCAGGTGGTCTTGAAGTCCATCATGAAGGCCATGGTTCCTCTGCTCCAGATCGGCATGCTGCTCTTCTTCGCCATCCTCATGTTCGCCATCATCGGCCTGGACTTCTACATGGGGAAGTTCCACCACACCTGCTTCCGCAAAGACACGGGTAGGTGGACACCACGCGGTAGCCACAGACACCGAAAGATAAACAAACCGAAAGGGAAATGGCCTCGTTAAATCATATTCTTGCTTATGTGATACAGTGATGCACTTCCAAGTAAAAGAGGATACCAGGGTATGACTAAATGTATGAGGGTGTATTGAATTTATTGATCCGTTGGGGGTACTTAGACGACAAACCAACAGAGCAATCTATATTGTCTGGAGTTTGAATGTTATGTCGTGTTATGTCGTGTAGTGTGGGTTCACCGCTTCAAATGATATTAGCTGAGTTTGTTGAATTTAAACAGTTAGCCAACGACCAATCAACCAATCAAATCCAAACGTCAGGAACAGCAGCGCCCCCTCTGGTCAGAGCGGGGCTACTGCGGTGCCTGAGTGCTGTTGGAGTCCCTCTGGTGTAACGAGGAGTCTTAAGACGTGACGTCCGCTCAGCGCCGCTCACGTCACCGTACGGCTCTCTGGAGGATCCGCTTTCCTCCTGGAGTTTCCACACCAGCTAAATATAAGCAGCTTACCTCACCGTCCTGTTGCGTTGGTTGGTTTTACATTCCAGGAAAATACATCAGACAACAGAGTCAAAACAACAGAGCAAGTCCTTGCATGTGATTCATCCAATCGTCTGATTCTGATCAGAAACAACTTCAAGGCTATCAAGGCTTTTCTCCGGTGGATGATGATTGGTCTCGATTGGATCAATTTCTGAAAACATGCTGGCTTACGTTTGAAATATTTGTTCTTGTTTCCAAATGTCCCATCTGGGACTCATATCTCACCTAAAAAGGGTTTTTAAAAGTAAAGTTAATACTTCATTCAGTGACATTTGAATACCTTTTCTGTGTGTGTGTGTGTGTGCGTGTGTGTGGGAATATGTTTGTGTGTATGAAAATGCATACATGCATGTGCATTTATGGATGTGTGTGTGTGTGTATGTGAATGCATACATGCATGTGCATGAATGTATCTATATGTGTGTGTGTGTGTGTGTGTGTGTGTGTGTGTGTGTGTGTGTGTGTGTGTATGTCTGTGTGTGTGTGTGTGTCTGTGTGTCTGTGTGTGTGTGTGTGTGTGTGTGTCTGTCCCAGGTGAACTTGCGGCAGACTTCCCATGTGGCATGGAGCTGCCGGCCCGGACGTGTCCTAACGGTACTGTGTGCCAGGAGTACTGGATTGGACCCAACTACGGCATCACCAACTTCGACAACATCCTGTTCGCCGTGCTCACCGTGTTCCAGTGCATCACCATGGAGGGCTGGGTGGACATCCTCTACAACGTACGGAAAGAACCCCACTAGAACCCTTCTACTACAACCGTACATAACAGTAAAGAACCGGACTAGAACTGTACCAGAACTGTACAGAACCGTTCTAGAGCCGTTCTACTAGAACCGTACATAACAGTAAAGAACCCGACTAGAACTGTACCAGAACTGTACAGAACCGTTCTAGAACTGTTCTACTAGAACCGTACATAACAGTAAAGAACCCGACTAGAACTGTACCAGAACTGTACAGAACCGTTCTAGAACTGTTATACTAGAACCGTACATAACAGTAAGGAACCGGGCTAGAACTGTACAAGAACTGTACAGAACCGTTCTAGAACCTGACTTGAACGGTACAGAGCCGTACAGAACCAAACATACAGTAACTGTACTAGAAACTTTGTAAAACCAAACACAACTGTTCCAGAACTGTACAGAGCAGTTACAGTTAGAACCAGACTAAAACGGTACAGAACCGTACTAGAACGGTACAGAACTGAACATGACTGCACGTAACTGTACAGAACCATTATACAACCTAACAGAACTGTACTAAAACCGTACTAGACTCTCTGACGTCACCCAAACGGTGTTCTGGTCAGGAATGCAAAAGACACTTTATGGCTGGATTTATAGCCGGCTTTTCAAGGCAAGGCACAGAGCGATTTACATAGTGCGTGCTTGCTTGCGTGCTTGTGTGTGTGTGTGTGTGTGTGTGTGTGCGTGTGTGCACCTGTGGGGTTAGCACCTCAACCTTTCCTGTGTCTGGTTCCCACCTGGGTGTCTGGCATCCACGCTTGCCAGTTTTGCACCACGCTCACCACACACTGGCTCTATGCTGTTGAAAGAATGTCCGTTAACTTCACGTGTTACAGCTCCACGGCAATAGTGCAAATGACGATTAAATAACGAAAGCGAATTGATATTTGTCAACATCACAGAAAAGAAAGGCAGAGCAGATGCACACAATGCAAAATAGACAGTGTGCGAATATGAATGAAGAATGATTTTTAGCATGAGTTTTCATTCGGCGTTCAAATGTTGAGCTCTGATTAATATTGATGATGCACACACACCTTCCACACTGCCCTACTCCACACTCCCCTCACGGCAGCACAAGAAACAAGAAACAAGAATCCAATGGTCCGCCCTGATTGGCTCAGAACAGTGTTTCTCTGCAGCAGTAGGCGTTCTTACCACTGTGTGTGTGTGTGTGTGTGTGTGTGTGTGTGTGTGTGTGTGTGTGTGTGTGTGTGTGTGTGTGTGTGTGTGTGTGTGTGTGTGTGTGTGTGTGTGTGTGTGTGTGTGTGTGTAGAAGAAGAGGCTCATTAGCTGGTGAAGTCGAGCAACGGTTGTCCTGCCACACACACACACACACACACACACACACACACACACACACACACACACACACACACACACACACAGCATTAACATCAAACCGCACAGAGCCTTTCATGGGTAGTACTGTAGAGGAAGTACTATACCGATACACAGTGAGTCTGTTCCTCTGTCCTGCTGTAGAGGTGTTACAAGTCTTCTAATGTGCCGTGTAGTGCTTTCAATGTGTGTGTTTTTTTGTATTACTATAAACTATATTACTATAAAACTATAAAGGTATGGTCCTGCTTAAGACAAGGAGACGTTAATTAAATTATTGTGTATTAGTGTATATTCTATAGTACAGGGAGCAGTACAATTTAACCTCAATGAATGACAACATTTGCATACAGCATCGCAGTGGCAATCAGGCAGTGGGAGTAAATAAATGTTAAATGATTAACTTGCTCCACTGGGAAGAGCTTGTGTATCTGTGTGTGTGTGTGTGTGTGTGTGTGTGTGTGTGTGTGTGTGTGTGTGTGTGTGTGTGTGTGTGTGTGTGTGTGTGTGTGTGTGTGTGTGTGTGTGTGTGTGTGTGTGTGTGTGTGTGTGTGTGTGTGTGTGTGTGTGTTAGAGAGGGAGCGCGACAGAGAGAGAGAGAGAGAGAGAGAGAGAGAGAGAGATGACAAAAGGAGTGGAATGGAGAAAAGAGAGACTAGTCGAGAGGAGGGTGAGACGTAGATCAATAGCTGTTTGGTTGCTAAGTGCTAGAAGGGAAGGAGGGGGGGTGGAGGAGGGAGGAGGAGTGGTTGGTGGAGCAGGTGGGGGCGATGGGGCTGGTGAAGGTACTGTTGTACAATATGAAATAATTGTTTTCACTGTGAGCTGGAGGAGTAAGTCAGGTACAGGTGTTGGTAGAACAGCTAGGAGGTGGAGGTGAGATTTTGTTGATGTTAGCTTTCTGCTGAATACACCTGGATTTACCTGACTCTCTCACACACACACACACACACACACTCACACAGACACACACACACACAGACACACACACACACACACACACACACACACATTGTTATAGACTATCGGCTTTGGACTGTGGCCTTGTCTGATCTTGATGATGTTTGTTTTGTAAGCTCCTCCCACTTGGGCCTTCTCGCCCTCCCAGAATGCATGACTGTGGCAGTGGACAGCAAAACAAGAGAATCGGAATCACAATAGTAGAGTCACACCAGTAGAGTCACACCAGTAGAGTCACACCAGTAGAGTCACAACAGTAGAGTCACAATAGTAGAGTCACAACAGTAGAGTCACAACTGTAGAGTCACAACAGTAGAGTCACAACAGTAGAGTCACAATAGTAGAGTCACAACAGTAGAGTCACAACAGTAGAGTCACAACAGTAGAGTCACAACTGTAGAGTCACAACAGTAGAGTCACAACAGTAGAGTCACAATAGTAGAGTCACAACAGTAGAGTCACACCAGTAGAGTCACAACAGTAGAGTCACACCAGTAGAGTCACAACAGTAGAGTCACACCAGTAGAGTCACGCATTACATTACATTACATTACATTACATAACATTACAGTCATTTGGCAGACGCTTTTATCCAAAGCGACTTACAGTAGTGTGTTTCAACAAAGGAAGGTAAGAGAACAACTCGTCACCTGAAGTCAAAAGTGCATTTAATTTCTAACAACAAGTCTCCAAGAACTGAACCAGCGCTCAGGTAGAAGTACAATCAATTCAGGTAAAAGTGTAAGGGAAAAGTACAATAAGTTGGCAAACAATATAAAACAATATCTAGAACAATATCTACCTAACAACACACCAGTATAGTCACACCAGTAGAGTCACAACAGTAGAATCCCAACAGTGGAATCACAACAGTAGATTGACAACAGTAGAATAACAGTATAATCTTAACACTGGAATCACAGTAGAATCAGTGCATTTACAGCTCATTTCATTCGATCGGCCAGTGCTGACCCGGTGCCATCCAGATGTTGGTTTAACGGTTCTTGAAGACATCACAGCTGGTGTTCTGAGGGAGTGACTAGACTCCTATCGGAGAGACCAGCGTTATGTTCTCGTTATCCACGTCCTTCTCCGGTCTGTCTCTATGTCCTCGTTATCCACGTCCTTCTCCAGTCTGTCTCTATGTCCTCGTTATCCACGTCCTTCTCCGGTCTGTCTCTATGTTCTCGTTATCCACGTCCTTCTCCGGTCGGTCTCTATTTCCTCGTTATCCACGTCCTTCTCCGGTCTGTCTCTATGTTCTCGTTATCCACGTCCTTCTCCGGTCTGTCTCTATGTCCTCGTTATCCACGTCCTTCTCCGGTCTGTCTCTATGTCCTCGTTATCCACGTCCTTCTCCGGTCTGTCTCTATGTCCTCGTTATCCACGTCCTTCTCCGGTCTGTCTCTATGTCCTCGTTATCCACGTCCTTCTCCGGTCTGTCTCTATGTCCTCGTTATCCACGTCCTTCTCCGGTCTGTCTCTATGTCCTCGTTATCCACGTCCTTCTCCGGTCTGTCTCTATGTCCTCGTTATCCACGTCCTTCTCCGGTCGGTCTCTATGTCCTCGTTATCCACGTCCTTCTCCGGTCTGTCTCTATGTCCTCGTTATCCATGTCCTTCTCCGGTCTGTCTCTATTTCCTCGTTATCCACGTCCTTCTCCAGTCTGTCTCTATGTCCTCGTTATCCACGTCCTTCTCCAGTCTGTCTCTATGTCCTCGTTATCCACGTCCTTCTCCAGTCTGTCTCTATGTCCTCGTTATCCACGTCCTTCTCTGGTCTGTCTCTATGTCCTCGTTATCCACGTCCTTCTCCAGTCTGTCTCTATGTCCTCGTTATCCACGTCCTTCTCCAGTCTGTCTCTATGTCCTCGTTATCCACGTCCTTCTCCAGTCTGTCTCTATGTCCTCGTTATCCACGTCCTTCTCCAGTCTGTCTCTATGTCCTCGTTATCCACGTCCTTCTCCAGTCTGTCTCTATGTCCTCGTTATCCACGTCCTTCTCCAGTCTGTCTCTATGTCCTCGTTATCCACGTCCTTCTCCAGTCTGTCTCTATGTCCTCGTTATCCACGTCCTTCTCTGGTCTGTCTCTATGTCCTCGTTATCCACGTCCTTCTCCGGTCTGTCTCTATTTCCTCGTTATCCACGTCCTTCTCCAGTCTGTCTCTATGTCCTCGTTATCCACGTCCTTCTCCGGTCTGTCTCTATTTCCTCGTTATCCACGTCCTTCTCCAGTCTGTCTCTATGTCCTCGTTATCCACGTCCTTCTCCGGTCTGTCTCTATGTCCTCGTTATCCACGTCCTTCTCCGGTCTGTCTCTATGTCCTCGTTATCCACGTCCTTCTCCAGTCTGTCTCTATGTCCTCGTTATCCATGTCCTTCTCCAGTCTGTCTCTATGTCCTCGTTATCCACGTCCTTCTCCAGTCTGTCTCTATGTCCTCGTTATCCATGTCCTTCTCCAGTCTGTCTCTATGTCCTCGTTATCCATGTCCTTCTCCAGTCTGTCTCGACGGGGCTGAGCAGTTAATGTCAGATACGCACGGTTAGCATAATGATTGGTTTGGTTAACGGCTCTCAGTGGTCGATTAGTTTCGCTCAGATCAATGAATGTGATTGTAATATAGCTGACTGTTACTATAATATATAAGGCCCCTAGGGACCCCCGAACCCACCCCACCCAGCACACACATACATACACACACTTACGTACACACACACGCAGACATGCACGCGCACACACAATCACATCAAAATGACACATAACACATATTCCTTTTTCCTTTATTACATTTTAGGAAAAAATTTAAATGCCCCCACATGAATGTTTTCGAATACCCCAAATGTTGAAGTATTTATGACCAGGAAGCAGTGCTCCCCTGCCGATGAAGGAACCGTCATAATTATGTAAATGGATTGCGACTCGGTGGGTTTAGTCACTGAGTGAATATAGAAGAGCTCCCGCCGTGTCCCTCTGATGTTCTCTTTCGTTTTTCAAAGGAAAGTTAGCGATGCAGGCTCTCCCACTTTGAATGGAGATCGGGGATTTTATTAGTTGTTTCGCCTTTTTGACACCCATATATATATTACCTCTCTCCAAGGTTTCCACACCTGTTGTTGTTTCTGTCTTACCTGTTTGGAAGAAAAATGCTGCGATGACAGGCCGGTGGGGGGGGGGGGGGTCTTCTTATCTGTCTTCTTATCTGTCTGTCTGTCTGTCTGTCTCTCTCTCTCTCTCTCTCTCTCTCTCTCTCTCTCTCTCTCTCTCTCTCTCTCTCTCTCTCTCTCTCTCTCTCTCTACCTCTCTACCTCTCTACCTCTCTACCTCTCTCCCTCTCTCTACCTCTCTCTCTGGACTTTCTTCTTACGTCCCCTCCCTGTCTCCCCCAGGTGTGTTTTATGTGCTCCTGTATGCCCCCTCCCTCTGGGTCTGAGTCCTTCAGAGGGCCGAGGGTCAGGGGAGCGTCGTGTCAGCCCTTTGACGCTTGTGAACTGTGATTAAGGGCTGCACTTATAAAGTTCCCCAGACTTGAAAAAGGTTCTTAGAGAGAAGAGCCGGGCGGAAGGAGGAGAGCAGGAGGCTACTTTAGCATGCTACTGTTGGATTTTGTGATGGTTGATGGGAGTTGTTGCTCCAGAACTGATTTGCTATAAAATGCGCAAAAACACTACAGATAAGACCTCCTGCCCTAAAGCTAATCAGCTTTCCCTGACATGATATGATATAAATGGATATATTGTGATAAAGAAAGATATGATAATATGATACACTGGGAAATATGGGAACAATTAAAGAGAATTAGATAGTATAGCATTAATTAATATTAAGAGTGTAAATCAGTCAACCCTGCTTCCCTTGGCTCTCCCTGAAATATCCATTATTTGATATATTATGGGTATTGCGAGGTACAACCCTCAAGCGACACACATATTGAGACTGCTGTGTTGCAAGTTGTTAAAGTGATTAGCAAGGTTCTAAGGCTAATTAGTGTTCAGATCTGGGACAGGGCTGTCCAAACTTAACACCAGAGGGAAACAACTCGAGAGTTTAGGAGCCCTCTTAGCTCGCCACCCAGCCAAAACACAGTCTGTGTCTTTAGTGCTTTATCACTGCAAGGCTTACTAGACACACACACACACACACACACACACACACACACACACCACACACACACACACACACACACACACACCTGTGTATGCGCACACCGTTATATCAGGGCCTGGCTGGCTGAGAAACTGGCTGAGAAAAGGATGAGGGGAGAGGAGAGAGATGGCTCACACTCCCCCTTAACATCACAGTCGAGTCACAATAGAATCACAGTAGAACCAGAGTTAATTCATAGCAATTCGTAACCGACAGACGGAAAGCGCTGACGTCTCAGGTCACATGACCAGGCGACGCGTCCATTCATCCGTTCTGGAAGCCAGTCTCTCCTCTGTCTGCAGGTCTGTCTGCCAGCCAGTCAGTCTGTCTCTCTGGATGGGGGTTATAAAGCTCAGTCGTGACTCGGGAAGCTCTTCAATATTGTAAAACCCCCTCCTCCTCCTCCTCTTTCTCCTCCTCTACCACCACCACCCTTGGCTCCACTAAGGAAAGTATGTCTCCGTTCTGTATCTATAAAGGTCTGTAATAACCATGACTCCTAGTGAGCTCCAGAGCTCTTGACCTG
>CM051017.1:5490504-5513004 GCA_027704905.1 Muraenolepis orangiensis | reverse complement strand
GTATGCTAATGTGCCCTGCTGTCTGTCAGGCCAAGCCACCAGACTTAGAAAGGACAGCAATAAATATGTTACTCCAACGAGAATAATCGGATCACAGTCAATTATTCCAGGAAAAATGGCTTGTTGTGTTGAGATAATGATAACGATGTTATTTAACTATTAACCGTTTATTTTAGCTTTTTTAATAATTCTTATACGCTGCAGTCATTTTGTCGAGGGGGACAGCAGGGTTGCTCAGTCTGTTGGGACTTGGGGCTTGGGAACCGGAAGGTCGCCGGTTCAAGTCCCCAAAACACCTGGGCACTCCCGAGCAAGGCACCAGACCCCTACACTGCTCCCCGGGCGCTGTGTACAATAGCTGCCCACTGCTATTAATACTAGGCTGGGGAAAATGCAGAGAAATACAATTCACTGTGTGTGTACATGTATGTGACCAACATAGAGTGTTCAATTGATTTATATTAAGAAGTGGGGTATGGTTCCCCTGGTTTAGCATCGTAAAAGCCTGAACAATATTTATATCAACCGATCGCTTAGTATCCAAAACAATCGCCCTAACGATACACGTACACCGACTCTATCCACGCCTAACCGCCCAACCGCCTAACTGTTTAATACTGACCATAACTCTCTATCCCCGACCCTCTGACCCCCTCTCACTATACTGACTTTTAACACAAAAGTTGTGGAACACCGCTGACGTATTTCAATGACGTTACACTTTGTCTACTGTGCTTATTCCAGCTTTGAATTGAGTTACTGTATTGCTCCTGTGACTCACTAGAAAATATCCTAACTTAATCTGTGTGTTTATGTGTGTTTGTGCGCCCGTGTGTGTGTGTGTGTATGTGTGTGTGTGTGTGCGGGTGTGTTTGTGTGTGTGTGCGCCTGATTGCATGTGTGTGTGTGTGTGTTTGTGCGCATGCATGTGTGTGTGTGTGTGTGCGCCCGTGTGTGTGTGTGTGTGTATGTGTGTGTGTGTTTGCGCATGCATGTGTGTGTGTGTGTGTGCCCGTGTGTGTGTGTGTGTGTGTGCGGGTGTGTTTTTGTGTGTGTGTGTGTGTGCGTGCATGCATGTGTGTGTGTGTGTGCCCGTGTGTGTGTGTGTGTGTCTGTGTGTGTGTGTGTGTGTGTGTGTGTGTGTCTTTAGGCCAACGATGCCTCAGGGAACACGTGGAACTGGCTGTACTTTATTCCACTCATCATCATCGGGTCGTTCTTCATGTTGAACCTGGTGCTCGGCGTCCTGTCTGGGTGAGTGACACACTCCTGATCCGTTCCTGATCCGCTTCTAGCTTTCATTAAATGTCTTTTAACCAGAATGACTGCTATAATATATTTGATATATATATATATAGAATAACTAAATTGTATTTATAATGCTGCTGCACTACTGGCACCTTTTAAAATGCTTTAAATGTTTTTTGCACAATATAACACATGTACATGTCACCCATATTTTTTTCATTTTTCATTTTTTATTGTGTATAGTCATTGACTAGTATTGTTCTAGAATTTCATACTGTGGGAGGGAATTGGGAGTAAGCATTCCATTGTACTTGTTGCAAATGGCAAATCAAAATCTTGAATCTTGAATACACACATGGTGTATTGGTGTGTTATTGGTCCTTGATGCCTCTGGTCTCGGTGCTAGGTGTCTGGGTGTTACGGAGGGCTTGGTGTTGTTACCTCCGCCATCCAAGATGGGAGGAGGTGATGATCTCGCCCCTGTTTGTCAGTTTGTTTGTCTGTTAGCAATATGGCTCAGAGAGCTTATGTACGGAATTGGACAAAACTTGGTGGTTAGAATACTTATGGTCCACGGAATGAAGGGAATCAATTTATGCGCAGATCCGGATCCGAATTCGGATCCAGGGGACTTTTTGGTGTGGCGTAGCTATGCCCTCTATACTGAGGGCCCTCTTGTTTGGGACTGTGCTTCTGTCCCCACCAAAGCCTGGTTCTCTCAGAGCAAGGCTGGCCCTCCATCAGAAGGTTCTGGCTCGGAAAAACCCCTGCTTCGTATTCTCCTGAACACTAATGTCCTCAGAAACGTGTAAAACAACTGAGTGAAAAACTGCTGGATCGATACGTGGGATAGAGCACAGACCGGGCGATTATAGACACGACAGGATCCAGTTGTCAATGAGTTTCATAATGAAATGATTCAATATTTCAACAGGAATGTTTGAAGCATGCGGGCTTGATGTCTCTACTGCCCTTATTATCACATACGCAAAATACATACGGTACAACAAGAATCAACGGAAGGATGATCATATGATTATAATATAGATTCAAACTAGACGAGATGAGATTATGCCATCGTTGTCCTTGCATGCTAATGAGTATTTGTCACCTTTTCTGAAGAAAACAACCGACATACTATTCCTTTCTAACTACTGTCTGGTGTCACGGGGCACACAGCTACAATCCATAACAACCATTCTTGTTATGAGCCAATTGCTGCCTTTCTTCTGGGTGCATCCACTTTCGTTTCGATCCCTTAACACACACACACACACACACACACACGCTGGGCTTGAACGACTGCCAGGGGGGCTTTCTGTACACTGTTGTGCTTTCCCCGATATTGCAAGAAAAACTGAAACAGCTCTCTGCCTTCTCCCTGCCAAACATCGCCCTCCTCCACCTCCTTTAAACTGTCACAACCACATTAAAGCCGCAATTACTGGAGAATGCACCACCAGCTAACTCATTACTTCTGGTTATAGCTTCCGTTGACATTTTATTTTATTTCATTTTATTTTATTTCCGTTCAAGTGCGCCGGTGCAATTTTGACTGTAATGTCTTAAGTCTCAGCCTCCTCTGAGACTGGGGTCAGGTCTCCTGCTGGAGAGGTGGTGAGACGTCTCCTCCTTCCTCCTCCAAGGTGAGAGGAAGACCTTGGAGAAGGAAGGAGTCACTTTATGGTTAAAAGGTCGGGTTTGTTTGTTATGTGAGGAATAAACCATGTTACGTAAGTAATAAACCATGTTACGTAAGTAATAAACCATGTTACATGAGGAATAAACCATGTAACATAAGTAATAAACCATGTTATGTAAGAAATAAACCATGTTACATGAGGAATAAACCATGTTACGTAAGAAATAAACCATGTTACATGAGGAATAAACCATGTTACGTAAGAAATAAACCATGTTCCATGAGAAATAAACCATGTTACATGAGGAATCAACCACGTTACATGAGGAATCAACCATTTTACGTTAGGAATAAACCACGTTACATAAGGAAAACACCATGTAACATAAGTAATAAACCATGTTACATGAGGAATAAACCATGTTACATAAGTAATAAACCATGTTACATGAGGAATAAACCATGTAACATAAGTAATAAACCATGTTACATGAGGAATAAACCATGTTACATGAGGAATAAACCATGTTACATGAGGAATCAACAATGTTACGCAAGAAATAAACCATTTTACATGAGGAATAAACCACAGTTACGGACAATGGTCACATACGAGTGACTTTCATCTATAACATCATTGTTATTTTAATTAAGTTATACCGTTGTCATAGCATTGTTGAGTTCTTCATCGTGATTGGTCGATAACGTTTGAAGGGTGTGCATTCTTTTTCAATAAGGGGACACCTCTGCCTTTTAACAGTTCAGAATCAATGCACTACCAATCCAACAATAAACCAACGCTCCAATGGAACTATCCATCAGATGTTTCCTGGATAACGCAAAAGCAATATGCTCAAAGGGCAGCAAATAATAGATATATTTATACAATACAATATGAATCAATATTTTCCAAATCCTGCGATGTGTTTTACCAAAAAAATTAAAAAAATTAGCATGTTGCTGGTAGCAACATGCTACCAGCGTGGTAGCATGTTGCGTGTTGGTTGGTGGTGAATGTTTGAGAAGGTGGGGCGGAGGGGAGGTGTGTGTGTGTGTGGGGGGGGGGGGGGGGTAAACACACTCCCAGCAGGGAGCCTGTCCGCTCCGTGTTAGACATGGGATCTGTATCGGGAGCTGAATTATTCAGTGGTATTTTTCATTTTACTTTTACTTTAACAAAAGACCTCATGTCGTGTAGTTTGGCATCGCTTGTTCCATTTATATATGTATGTATTGCTATGTAGTATATCTGTATTTATTACTGCATCGTGTATTTATTTCTGTATTTATTACAATGTATTTAATATGGATATAGTACTCTGTATTGAATGTTGATCTTGTAATGTGTATACTATATAGCGTGCAATGGTGATTACTGTATGTATACATGCATTTGAATGCAGTATATCATTTGTACTACTACTGATATACACCATAAATAGGATATACTGTTGGCACGATCGTAAATGTTTTTGCTTGCAAGGAAACCCCTTTCTGAAGTTACTACAGAAACTGCAGAAGAGAGAGAGAGAGAGAGAGAGTGTGTGTGTGTGTGTGTGTGTGTGTGTGTGTGTGTGTGTGTGTGTGTGTGTGTGTGTGTGTGTGTGTGTGTGTGTGTGTGTGTGTGTGTGTGTGTGTGTGTGTGTGTGTGTGTGTGTGTTTTCTAGTAGTTGGCAGGCAGGGGAATCCTAGCTGGCACCACAGTCTGGCTGGCACTGACAGTGTGTGTGTGTGTGTGTGTGTGTGTGTGTGTGTGTGTGTGTGTGTGTGTGTGTGTGTGTGTGTGTGTGTGTGTGTGTGTGTGTGTGTGTGTGTGTGTGTGTGTGTGTGTGTGTGTGTGTGTGTGTGTGTGTGTGTGTGTGTGTGTGCAGGGAGTTTGCCAAGGAGAGAGAGCGAGTGGAGAAGAGACAGGAGTTCCTGAAGTTGAGGAGACAGCAGCAGATAGAGAGAGAGCTGACCGGATACCTGGAGTGGATCTGTAGAGCAGGTTGGTGCCTGTCTCACCCTCTGCCTATCTCACAGACACAACACTTGACCTGTCTCACCCTCTACCTGTCTCACCCATCACCTGTCTTACCCTCTCTCTGTCTCACACACACAGCGTTGTAACTCTCTCACCCTCTACTTGTCTCACCCTCTCCCTGTGTCACACACTACCTGTCTCATCCACTGAATGTCTCACCCTCTCTACCTGCTGTCTTATCCTCATGCCCGCCTCACCCTCTCTATCACCCGTCTCACTGATCATGATGTGATGGAGGGCAGAAGGAGAGGTGATGACTCCTTGTCGTTTTCTCCTGCAGAGGAGGTGATGCTGGCAGAGGAGGACAAGAATGCGGAGGATAAGTCTCCCATGGACGGGGCGTGGTACAAGAGGAAGAACAACAACTCAGGTCAGAGGTCAAAGGCCAAAGGTGGACAGTGATTAACAGTTATTGCTCTTGTTATTATTTTCATTCTTTTTAATATTGTATGATGTATATATACACATTATATACATATATTGTATAAATATATACATACATATATACAATATATATATATATACACATTATATATTTAAAGTATAAATATATATAAACTATATTCTTCCTCTTTGTTATATTAAAGAATATTATTTCATTTAGATACATGCTATCTTTGAGGTGTCTGTCACACACGTCTACCTGTCTCACCCCTACCTGTCTTACACTTAATGCCATAACAGTCTCTCTCTCTACCTGTCTCACCCCCCCTCCCACACACACACAATGTGGTACCTGTCTCACCATTACCTGTCTCACACATCACATGTCTCACCCTCTACCTGTCTCACACACACCATTATATCTGTCTCACCATCTTACCTGTCTCACGCACTACCTGCCAAGTGTAAAAAGGGCCAAAAATGAAACCCCACAAAAATCCCATAGAAACATAGAAAAAAGGGTTAGTTATACCTAGATGTGTAAACATCTGTGACCAGAAGGTATCGCTATGATAGGTCTCCCCTAAAATTCCTGTCTATCTGATCAGCAAAGTACTATACTATATAATGTTTGTATCTAATGAAACGCTTAAAAGTAGGTTGGTATTAATACAGCGTCCTATGTGGTGGACGCCTGCTGTCTTCAGTCAGAGAGACCTTCCTCAAGATGTCTCCGTCTCTGCATGGGGCTGCTCACTGAGCTGGGGGGGGGGGGGGAGAGAGAGAGAGAGAGAGAGAGAGAGAGAGAGAGAGAGAGAGAGAGAGAGAGAGAGAGGAGAGAGAGAGAGAGAGAGAGAGAGAGAGAGAGAGAGAGAGAGAGAGAGAGAGAGCGGGAGAGAGAGAGAGAGAGAGAGAGGAGAGAGAGAGAGAGAGAGAGAGAGAGAGAGAGAGAGAGAGAGAGAGACAGTATAATGAGATTATGTCTGCAGCAGAATTCAGATCACAGAGGTTCAGATGGAACAGTCAGAGTCTGAGGGACATTCACACACACACTCTTTTACCATAAACTGCCTTTATGGTAAAGTTGTTTAAGGTCATCTTCCTTGAAGATATCATAAAGTTGGCAGTTGTTTTAATAATGAGGTAAAAACAAAACATTCTGATGAAAAAGATGATAAATAAAAGCTGGAAGGCAGGCGAGAGGGTCGTTCTTAACATATCAATAACGGCAGGCATAGTGCGAAGGTTGCATTTTATATATTTAATATTTTTGTATATACTGTATATATATACTTAGTTTCTACATAGTTTATTGCAATCTTTTTCGATTGTATTTTTCACAATTTCTATAGGGCACTGCCACTTTAAGCTCACTGCACATCCTGCATGTTTATGTGACAAAGTAAAGTTCTCGAAATCTTGAATCTTAAAGGTCGACGACTCCATTGCCATGAACATATGTCTGAGTACACTCAGTATACTCTTCTTCTTCTTCTTCTTCTTCTTCTTCTTCTTCTTCTTCTTCTTCTTCTTCTTGTTTGGTGTTTGTTCGCGGATCACAAACCAACCAAACCGGGTGCATACCGCCACCTTCTGTACTGTACTGTCGGAGTGTGTGTAGAGTGTGTAGCGCACGGGTACTGGGGACAGCGTTTAGTGAGAGCACCCCGACCCTAAGGTGTGTTTCCCCCCCTGCAGTGCTGAAGAGAAGCAAGAAGAGCAAGAACGAGCTGATCAACGCAGAGGAAGGAGAAGACCACTTCACTGACATCTCCTCTGTTGGTGAGGACACCTACACCTACCCCCCCCCCCGCATCACCCACCTACGGCCTCCTGGCCGCCTGCCACCCTCCACCCCACACCATCCACACCTCCCCGCACCTACACGGTCCGCCACCGCACCTGATGCACCACCACCACACGCCTCCATCCTCCTCCAGGGCCTTCCGCCTCTTCCACCACCCACACCTAAACATCCGCCACCACTGACCAATCACCACCACACCTCCACCACGACCTCCACTTTCTGGGTCGTAACATATGGAACTGTCCGACAGAAAGAAAGACGGACAGCAACACAGACACTCAGAACAGACAGACGGCAGAGGGCAGGCTAGCCCAGGGCCCGGGGTTTGGGTGGGGGTTCTGCGTAATATAAATAGAACAGGAAATGGTGTTCTCCGGTCTTCCTGTGGCAGTAGCAACGACGCACTAATTAAACAATTTCGCTCCCACTTGACATTTATGAGTAATTTAAGTTGGGGAAAGTTTAATATAGACCCGGGTGGAGGTGACAGAGGCAGAGAGGGAGAGGGAGAGGAAGAGAGAGAGAGAGAGAGAGAGAGAGAGAGAGAGAGAGGGGGGGGGTGGTGAGGAGGAGAGATAAAAAGAGGAGAGGAGACTGAGATAAAGTTCGTCAGCGGAGGAGTTAATTAATTATAGCATATATAACAGCTGGACCATTCATCCTGCAGCCTCACAACTCATTACTCAGGTCTCTGGTCTCTGGTCGGTACACGGAGAAACCCTGTTGCGTATGCATGTATGCTGTAATCTGTACTATACTGGGATGTGCACTGCAACAGAATTGTTCTGTCTGGAGATTGCTGGACACCCTATCCAGCAGTAAATTATTGACATGTTATACGTTATAACACTCCAAAAGGTGGAGCGGTTGTTTAAAGGTACTACAGACGTTGAGGGAGATTAAAATTGAAGACAAAAAATGTAAACAATACTAATTTATTCTGTGTTGATGTGATCTTTGGTCAGCACTTTCTAAGCCTGTTATATGAAGTAAAAGACTATATATATGTACATATAAATGGGTTATTGTGTTGGCCAATGGGACTATAACGTTAAAACCGGTCTCTGGAACCTGAAAACAGAAATTCCTCCATTTAAACGCCGCGACTTTATAGCCCGTTTTCCGCCGCCTTTCCTTCTCCTTCTCCTTCTCTCTTTTCCTGTTCCTTCGGTTTCCCCGCCCACTGCCCCCCCGGGGTCTCCGTTCGCGCGGGCCAGCCTGAAGAGTGCCAAGATGGAGTCGTCGTCGTACTTCCGTCGCAAGGAGAAGCGCCTGCGCTTCACCATACGCCGGCTGGTGAAGGCCCAGAGCTTCTACTGGACCGTGCTGTGCCTGGTGGGCCTCAACACGCTGTGTGTGGCCATCGTCCACTACGACCAGCCCCAGTGGCTCACCTACGCCCTGTGTGAGTAACACGGGACGGGGACGGGGGAAGATCAAGGTCAAGGTCAAGGTCAAATGTTCAATCTATGGTGTGAGACCATGGTATACTTTTCAGAATCAGATTCTGAATCATACTTTATTGTCATCGTACAAGTACAACACAATTGTGTCGCAATCCACGCGGTCACTCACAACAGCAGCTGAAAAATATAAATGATTTAATAACAAAACAAAACAAAACATACCAAAATTGCCAAATTACAGTAAAATTGGCTATATAAACAGTACATATTGCAGTGGCCCTATGTACAGTAGGGTATTTTACACTACACTCTTTTGAATGAATGGCTGAAGGTCCTTTAGGGTTGAGGTAAGGGTTAGGGGATCTTAGGAGATCAAATCCTGAACCTTATTATGGCTAGGGGTAAAGCACCCTAACCACCTCCTGCATTATGCATTGCATGCACTGGCCCTGTGAACTGGCGCTATATATATATATAATACATAGCCGACTATATCAGCCACGTCCCTCACATTTAATATTGAGCGACTCTCGCTTGTCAAAAATGAAGGACAATTTTCTAGAGATTCAGCAAATGTGACTAAAAGCAGATGAAGATCCGTGAAAGAGGCTTCTTGTCTTGAGTAGACGTGGTTAAGGTACGACCTGAGATTCCCACAGAAGGTGAGGAGTCAGCTTTTAACAACCTTATGTTCTCTTCTATTAATACACCAGAACCTGGCCAGGAGTGAGATGTTCCCACATCTGTCATACACACACACAGACCCACCGACACACACACACACACACACACACACACACACACACACAATCTCACACACACACTCACACACACACACAGGACTGTCTCTGGAACTGTGCAAATATGCACTGCTAAATATACAGTGTAAGTGTACATTTCACTCACCTCGTCTCAAACACACCCAGATGCACACACACACTCTCACACACAGACACACAAAGACACACACACACACACACACACACTCTCACACACAGGCACACAAAGACACACACACACACACACGCACACAGACAGACACACCTGTGCATATACACAAGGTAAACACACACACACGGCAGTGATTTGACGCGGTCCGTCATGGGACCAATGTGTAATTGTTTCCTCAAACAAGCGGCTACATCGGGTAGCACTGTTAGCTCTGGATCCCAGCGACTGGCTCTGTCCAGCGGTGCGGGGGGGGGGGGGGGGGGGAATCACACTGGCGATGCTCGGGGTCTGACCTGGACCTGCTGTGGATGGGTTGTGTTGCAGACCTGGCAGAGTTTGTGTTCCTGGGGCTGTTTCTGACAGAGATGTCCATGAAGATGTACGGCCTGGGCCCCCGGAGCTACTTCCACTCGTCCTTCAACTGCTTCGACTTCGGGGTGAGTCCACAGTGAACACACTGGGTCAGAACACACTGGGTCAGTCTGTGAACACACTGGGTCAGAACATACTAGGTCAGAACACACTGGGTCAGAACACACTGGGTCAGAACACACTGGGTCAGAACATACTGGGTCAGAACATACTGGGTCAGAACACACTGGGTCAGTCTGTGAACATACTGGGTCAGAACACTATGGGTCAGAGCATACTGGGTCAGAACACACTGGGTCAGTTTGTGAACACACTGGGTCAGAACAAACTGGGTCAGAACACACTGGGTCAGAGCATACTGGGTCAGAACACTCTGGGTCAGTCCGTGAAATCCCGGGTCAGTCTGTGAACACGCTGGGTCCACACACCCCGGCCTGAGAAGTAACACACTTTTTTTCAATGTTGTTTTGCCTTGAAGGTTTGCTCCTAAACCTTCCAGCCTACCGTCCTCGTAAGACCTTTTCCCGTACATGCTCAAGGCAGTTTTGTTATCTAAGGATAATACAATCTAGAATAAAAATGGCTCTTGCAACAAAGGATATTATGAGATCCAAATCTGCAGTCGAAAACACTCTTTTTTTCACAGACTGAGACATAGACGCAGGGTAATTTAAGGATATGACTTCTTTACAGCGCTGGTACCCAGGGGCCCTCAAAGTCGGGACGCTGAGGGGGCTGCAGCAACCCCTATTGGCAGGGGGCTGTAACTGCAAGGCAACAAAAACCTACTAAACAAATCAATACAATATTTTTGGAGAGAAGCAACTTCAAACTTAGTATGGTGGTGCTGCTGGACGATCAGTTGGGTTGCTCGCTCTCCGTCTCACCGCTTACAGAGCGTATTAATTTAATTATATCATTTAGTAAGTTACTTTATTTATTGTTTTTGTCAAAGATCTAGTAGTGCGATGAAGAGGACGTCAAATGTAGGAAGTGCAAATGTCTTGTTCTGTTGCTAGCCCGTGTGTGAACTGTCCATCGCTGAATATGGTCCTATACAGCATGCTGGTGTTCAAGTTTGCCGTCTTGCTTCGGTGTCGTGTAAAACACTCTAAAACTATTTTAGTCTTTTAAATGTTTATGATTGATGTCAATAAGACGTTTGTCTGTATTCTTTTCATGTTGTTTTTTGCAAAACCACCCTGTGTTTAAATTATTATTATTATTATTATTATTATTATTATTATTATATCATTTAGAGTTTAACTGAATGGAATTATCCGTGGCCTGTTGGTCTGTCTGAAGGTCTGAGGCAGACAGAAAGGTATTAGTGGAGACTGAGAGTCTCTCTCGTAGGCTGTGAACTAAATACTGTGTGTGTGTGTGTGTGTGTGTGTGTGTGTGTGTGTGTGTGTGTGTGTGTGTGTGTGTGTGTGTGTGTGTGTGTGTGTGTGTGTGTGTGTGTGTGTGTGTGTGTGTGTGTGTGTGTGTGTGTGTGTGTATGTTTATAGGTGATCATTGGCAGTATCTTCGAGGTCATCTGGGCGTCTATCAAACCCGGTGCTTCCTTCGGCATCAGTGTCCTGAGGGCTCTGAGACTGCTGCGTATATTTAAAGTTACCAAGTGAGTATTTCAATAAGAAAATATATAATGTATAATATATAATACATAGTCAAATATATCAAACAATGGATCTAAGAGGATGTCATAATTTTAAGTATATAGTATATAGTCAAATAGTATATAGTTTAATATACTTTTAATATTTAATATACATTTTAATTATAGATAGTTTCATTTGTCCAATCATTTGTAATTAAATATATAAAAAATAGATATAGAGGAAGTCATCATTTTAATAATATATAGTCCAATAATATGTAGTCAAATATATTAAATGAATATAGTTGAAGTCCTCAGGTGTGTGGTTTTTAAATTATATATATATATATATATAATATAATATATAATAATATATTTAATAATTACATATTGGATCATTGAGTGTTTTTTATATTTTAAATTTTAAATTTATTTTTTAATTGTTTATAGTCTTGTGATCCTGTGCGGTTTGAGCCGGCGTCTCACTGTCGTGTTCACCTGTCATGTTCACCTGTCATGTTCACCTGTCGTGTTCACCTGTCATGTTCACCTGTCATGTTCACCTGTCGTGTTCACCTGTCATGTTCACCTGTGTGTGTTCAGGTACTGGGCCCCCCTGAGGAACCTGGTAGTCTCCCTGCTCAACTCCATGAAGTCCATCATCAGCCTGCTCTTCCTCCTCTTCCTCTTCATCGTGGTCTTCGCTCTCCTGGGCATGCAGCTGTTCGGAGGACAGTCAGTATCCCCCCCCCCCTCCCCCCCCCCCCCCCCCATTGACGTCATCGTCGTGCCGCCTCATGTCTCCACAAACAGTTGGTCTGCGATTGCTTGTGCTGTGACGCTCATCCCAAATGCTAGCTTGATGAGTCAACCCGCTGCTTCAATTGCAGTTCCTGATATTTCGATTTTATTCCCAATTTAGCCAGATCAAAATATACCTTCTAATAGTGACCGGGCCCGGAAAGGACCATTAAAAGAGACTTTAGATATGATTTGACATGCATAAATACATTTAAACTGCAAGTATGTATAGGTTGTGATTTAACAACAAAATAAATTAGACTTTAAACTAGACAAAGGGGCCAGTAATGAGAAGAAATTTCTGATTCGTACACATACCAGTGGTACCTTTAAAACAAACAAGCAACATCAAAGTTACAAGACAACGTAATAAGGACAATAAACACTTAATAAACAATAATTTGTTAAAACTCCTGATCTCCGGGCTCCATAAAATCCACTCAAATTGTCCAAATAAGAGCAATCAGTCTGGGAGGTCATTGCAGAGACGGTTCCAAGGGGGAGGGGCCGGCAGTGGGAGGGTAGTTGATGACATAGGTGTCTCGAATGCATTCTCATTGGTGGATCTGGTTCTGTCAATAAGGAAGTCAAACTCTGATTAATTTGCCATTATTCCTTTGACAAATGGTGTCAGGATTACAAACAGGTGAAAGGTGTTTTAAAATTGGTACTAATGTGAAAACAGTTGACGCAAGATGTCCGGCGTTTATGAGATACGGAGAAGATACAGATGTTTTTATTCTGTGTGGGTAGGTTTAATAAGTGCAAGTATAATAGTTAGCCGCTCTTCTGATTCTGTATAAGGATGAATCCGCTTTCGTCTGATTAGGATCTGGGACTCATCTCATGAATATTCATCAGTCTCATCAATCTAATCTAATAATAAGAGAGATAATGAGATAGATAATGAGATGGATAATGGGTGTTATCATTATACTCTGGGCCTGGTCGACCTAATGTCTTTAACTCTATGTTATACACTCTGTACTCACACTGAGGTCTTCCTCCATCCAAACCCTGTGCAGGCCTGTTTAAATATATCTTACCTCACCCACACACACACATACACAGTAACATTGTAAAACACACACACTTACACACTTACACACTTATACACACACATATACATACAAACACACACACATACACAGTTACATAGTAAAACACACGCATGCACACAGATACGCGGTAAAACACACACACACACACACACACACACACACACACACACACACACACACACACACACACACACACACACACACACACACACACACACACACACACACACACACAGTTGCATCGTAAACACACACACACACACACAAACACATACACAGTTACATAGTAAAACACACACACACATACACACACGCACACATCTCCAATGCGCTGACAAGCTGGTCTGCTGCCAGTGTGCCGCTGGCATTAACCTGGGCAGGCGGTCTAACTGTATAATGGACATCAGAGCTGTGTAAACAGATACACAGACACAGACACAGACACACACACACACACACACACACACACACACACACACACACACACACACACACACACACACACAGGCTCCAGAGATAGATTCCGTCTCGTGGGGGGCAGAAAACTGTCCTCATTCAAAAACACAAGCTCTCTTTTGTTCAAGTAATGGTCAGTACCTATAGATGCAGGATCAAATATTTGTTTGCAAATATTTGATACACTGCAGGCGAGTGGAAGAGGGACAAGAGAAGCGGACAAGAACAGAATAAAAGGTTTATTCTGTGGACTGTTAGCTCAGAGGGCCCTGAGAGCGGACGGGGGATGAATCAAATATGACACAAACGTAAACTCAGAGCTTCTCCTATCGAGAAGAAAAAGTTGTTGTTTTTTTTAAAACAAAGTTTGTCCAAAAAAACACCTGGAAAAGTACAGTATGGTCACACGTGGCCTTATATTATATTATTATTATTATTATTATTATTATTATTATTGTATTATTGTATTATGGTAAAATATGAAACATTATACTTGTAAGATTAGAGGTTTTGTATTCCAATGATACCGAGACTGAAAAGAGAGAGAACGGCGTTTCAAAAACCAAGTTTGCGTCTCACAGGGAGACGAAATAAACAAATGAAAAAGGAAGAAAAGCAGAATTCACTGGACCGCAGTGAGAAGCAGATGCTCTGCTGTGCATCCCTCTCTTCTGCTGGGAGTACTTTATCAGCACAGGGAGCAGAGCTCGTCAAGCAGTCAACTCCCCCCCCCCCCCCTTGTGTTACCGGTCCCCCCCCCAGTCCGTGTCCGAGCAACAACGCCGCTCAGCCGTGCGTAATGAGGTCCCTGGACATGCTAACCCCCCCCCCCCCCCCCAAGCGTGCTTAGCTTGTGCCGCGAGCGAGACGGTACCGCCAAGGCCCAGGCCCAGCTGGAGGCTAGAGAGGGCGTTTGATGGTGTGGTTTCTGTCTACGCCGGCAGCTAATAAAGACGGGCAAAGTCGGAAATTGCGGTCTGGTCTGCGGAAGCTGGCGAGAGTTCCCCCTGTTCACTTCTGTTTATCTGTCCTGTAGGTTTAATTTTAATGAAGAGACACCGACCACAAATTTCGACACCTTCCCGGCGGCTATCCTCACTGTGTTCCAGGTAACACACACGCACGCACGCACGCACGCACACGCACGCACACACATGCACACACGCATGCACACACGTACACACGCACGCACACACGCACACACACACACACACACACACACACACACACACACACTAACAATTTGTATTTTGTCACTCACTGGCTGTCTTTTGCTTTCTCTCCCCCCTCTCTCTCTTCTTCCATCTCTCTCTATCTCCCCCCTCTCTCTCTCTCTCTCTGTCTCTCACCCTTCTCCCCCACTTCCCCCTCTGTCTCTCTCTCTATCCCTCCCCCCCTCTTTCTCTCGCGCTCTCTCTTTTCTCGCTCTTCTCTCTCTCTCTCTCTCTCTCTCTCTCCTCTCTCTCTCTCTCTCTCTCTCTCCTCTCTCTCCTCTCTCTCTCTCTCCTCTCTCTCTCTCTCTCTCTCTCTCTCGCTCAGATCCTGACGGGTGAGGACTGGAATGCAGTGATGTATCATGGGATTGAGGCTCATGGGGGCGTCCACAGGGGGATGTTTTCCTCCATCTACTTCATCATCCTCACCCTGTTTGGAAACTGTATCCTGTCACTCATCCCCTCCCCCCCACGTCACACAATAGCAAACGCCGAAGAAAAAGCGCTTCGGCAGTTAGCAGTTTGTTGGTTTACTCGTGTGGTGGAAGCTGCTGTTGTGTGTGTGTGTTGGTCTCTGGGGGTTGCATCTTTTAGGGGCCGTCTCCAAATCACTATCTCTGGTTAATACAAAGTCAAAAGTTAGGGACCGCTTTGAATTAAATGGCATGGTTTAGGGCTTGTGTGTGTTTTGGGTCTTTTTGTCGGTTGTGTTTTCCTGAGACGGTGAACAACCAGATACCCTCCTCAATGTCTTTCTCGCCATCGCCGTCGATAACCTCGCCAACGCCCAGGAGCTAACCAAGGTAGCGTAGCTCAACCTACTAGCGGGGTGTACTGACGAAGGTGGAGCCTGTGTGTGTGTGAGTGTGAGTGTGTGTGTGTGTGGTGTGTTGCCATGTATTTGTATATATGTGTGTGTGTGTGTGTGTGTGTGTGTGTGTGTGTGTGTGTGGTGTGTTGCCATGTATTTGTATATGTGTGTGTGTGTTGTGTTTCCATGCATTTGTATATCTGTGTGTGTGTGTGTGTGTGTGTGTGTGTGCGCTCCCCAGGATGAGGAGGAGCAGGAGGAGGCCATCAATAAGAAGCTGGCGCTGCAGAAAGCCAAGGAGGTGAAGGAGGTTAGCCCCATGTCTGCCGCCAACATCTCCATCACCGCGTAAGTCCCAGAGAACCTCTCCCCCCCACTGTGTCCTCCCCACTGTGTCCTCCCAACTTGTTCCTTCTCACTGTGTCCTCCCCACTGTGTCCCCCCCACTGTGTCTTCCTCACTGTGTCCCTCCTACTGTGTCCTCCCCACTGTTTCCTCCCCACTGTGTCCTCCCAACTGTGTCCCCCCCACTGTGTCCCCCCCACTGTGTCCTCCCCACTGTATCCCCCCCCACTGTGTCCCCCCCACTGCTGTGTCCCCCCCACTGTGTCCCCCCCACTGCTGTGTCCCCCCCACTGTGTCCTCCCCACTGTGTCCTCCCCACTGTGTCCCCACTGTGTCCTCCTCACTGTGTCCTCCCCACTGTGTCCCCCCCACTGTGTCCTCCCCACTGTGTCCTCCCCCCACTGTGTCCTCCCCACTGTGTCCCCCCCCACTGTGTCCTCCCCACTGTGTCCCCCCACTGTGTCCTCCCCACTGTGTCCCCCCACTGTGTCCTCCCCACTGTGTCCCCCCACTGTGTCCTCCCCACTGTGTCCCCCCCCCACTGTGTGTCCCCCCCCCCACTGTGTGTCCCCCCCCCCACTGTGTCCCCCCCACTGTGTCCCCCCACTGTATCCCCCCACTGTGTCCCCCCCACTGTGTCCTCCCCACTGTGCCCCCCCCCCCCACTGTGTGTCCCCCCCACTGTGTCCTCCTCATGTGGGCCATCACTCTGTGATTGTGTTCCGTATTGCTGTCATGTTGGTCCGGGTCTTTGGCTGGATTGGACCCAAAGCTTTAATCAACCGTTCCTTCTCCCCACAGAATACCCTAGAGACTGGTTAGAACACAGACTCACTAGGATTCCTGAATAGTAATCGGTACTGAATGGTAATCTTAGTGAGTCTATTTATTTTTGTTATTCAGCAGGATATGTACCCCGAGAGTTTATTAGGGCTTGTGTTTGTTTTTATGGGTGTGAGTCTTGCTTCATTGTGTGTCGATCTCCTATTGACCGCTTAATGTTATCACCTTAATAGCTAGCGTGTTTATATGAACATGTGCTGTGCTGTTTGTGTGTGTGTGTGTGTGTGTGTGTGTGTGTGGTTGCTTTACAGCTTCTGGTGTGCCTTGTTCCACGAGAATCGTTTCTTGTTCGTGGATCTTTATTTCAGTGTGTCACAGTTCTTCTGGGAGCTTTTTGCCCATCCCATTTTCAAGCCATTTGAAAGTGCTTAATGCCACGGTTTATTCTTTAATGGGGTGGTTAAAAGTCTCCTCTTGTCTGCCCTCCTTGGCAGTCCCTGGGCCTGGCCGTTGTACTGACACTTAGTCTTATAAGAAACCCCATTTAAGAGGCCGTAACGGCCTCTAGGGTAGCCACACACTCCCTTTTCGCCCCGGGAGGGATGGCTCCAACCTCTGGGTATTTGCAGTTGCATTTGTCTCTGATCGGCTCAAACTCGTATCCAGAGATGGGGTTCAACCGATGTTTGAATAGCGAATAAAACCAACGCTGCAGTACCCTTCCGCAACCACAGGTGGTGCCGTCCCCCGCAGTTTGATTGAGTGCGTGGTTACCGGGGGGGGGGGTAACCGACAGATGTACAACCGGACCGATACAGGAGTGCTGTGTCTCTAACCTTGTCCTGTGTGTTGTCCTCCTCACCCCTTCCCACACCACCACCCACGAACCTCCCCTCTCCTCCCCTCTCCTCCCTCTCCACCCACGACCTCCCCCCCCCCCCCCCACTCCCCCCACATACATTTTTGTGCATGTGCAGTTTTGTAACGCGCAGTCGAGGTGCGCTCTCGCACAGCCCGTCCGTCTGCAGCGTAAACTCACTGTGAGTCCCTGAGTTTTGGTTACAACTTTACCACCGTTTGGTGTCACCCCGTCATTCTCTCTCTCTCTCTCTCTCTCTCTCTCTCTCTCTCTCTCTTCTCTCTCTCTCTCTCTCTCTCTCTCTCTCTCTCTCTCTCTCTCTCTCTCTCTCTCTCTCTCTCTCTCTCTCTCTCTCTCTCTCTCTCTCTCTCTCTCTCTCTCTCTCTCTCTCTCTCTCTCTCTCTCTCTCTCTCTCTCTCTCTCTCTCTCTTATCCCCTCCTTTCCTGTTTGTTGTTTGTTTATTTTCTCCCACCGTGTGATGGAACGGTTGCTTGTTTCCGACGCCTCCATCACTGCTTGGCGTGGTTATGTCATGGCGATAGCGGCGGCAGATGGTCTTGTGATTGTGTCCGTAACCGCACCGTCGATGTCATTGTCATGGCGATAGCCGTGGCCGATTGTTGTGATTGCGAGTGTTGTGATTTTGTCCGTACCGATTGGATGAATTTCAGATCAATGTTTTGCTTGTTTCCTTCTCTCCAGTCGACACCTGTCATATTTTACACCAGTGTTCATATGACAATGTTATTACAATGTTCATATTCTATATCTATATATATATATATCTATATATCTATCTATAGCACCGTGTTTATCGGACACTTAGAGTTGGTTGGAATCAGTTAGTTAGTGATCACTAGTTTAGCATTCGTTTCCATAGTAACCAGTCCGTTGAGGTGTGTTTATTTTCGATCAGCCACATCAAATTCCCCCCCCTCCCCCCCGCCCCCCCAGACTACAGAGACTGGTCCTGTTGGACAGCGAGTGAATTGATCTCAGACAGAATGTTCTAAATTGTCTGCCCTCTGGGCTCCTTCACGGATCGACAAGCAGCAGTCGAAGGACAGGGGGGAAGCTGAACACTAGGCTCAATGCTCCCTGTAGCGTACACTGGACGAGGGTTAGAGCTCCCAGCGCTTACAAACCAGTGCCCACATGTTAATTGGTTCCCACACGATCGTTCAATTATTGTCTTGTGTTCTGTGTTTTCTTTTATAGTCTTACCTTATTCTTTATCTCACATTACTCTCAGCCAAAGCCTGTCTCCATTTTGGTTTTTTGATGTGCTGTCTTGTCTCGTGTTTTGGCTGTCTCTTGTCTCTTGTCTCTTGTCTCTTGGGAGTTGTGTGCCTGACCTCGTCACGTCATGGCTGTCTTAACTGTCTGCCTAACCTGTTTCTGTCCCTGTTTCTGTCTGTTGAAAAGCTCCTCCGCTAAGTCTCCCCCCCCCCCCCCCTCTGTTTCCTCGTCGCCCCCCTACCTGTATGTGTGGCTAGGAGTTATGTGTGCACCCCAGCCCATCACTACCTGAGGTAAACCCTGTTTTAACGTTAGTTCACATCACTGGAAAAGGGAACCGCATCCATCATCACAGTGTACCATCCTCTCACTCCTCTTAAGAGATGTCAAAAGATGGACAGAGAACAGCGAACCTTTAGACTGTTGTCATTCATCCGTTCACCCCTCACCCCCCCATTCACCATCCCATGGTGTGTTGAGGTGCTGTTTGTGTTTGTCAGTCGCCTGAGTAGCAGGTTTTGATTTGGTGTTGAGGATCCTGGCAACACAGTAGTGGTGTGAAGCTTAGGCAACGTAAGAATGATATATAAATAAATCATGTTTATGTGTAGAATTGTGTATCGAAGAAAGAAATATGAATGATGTTTACATTTTTCAGAACGCCTTTAAGGTGAGTACAAAGACATGACAATTACAAATATTTGACAATATATATATAGTCAAATAGCCGTAGACATATTTGTCTACGGGCCGCAGTGATTAAAAGCATCCGTTTGTCCTCAAGCTGTGGAGTTAAAAGTGTCACGAATAAATCATTTTGTAACGACCTTCCCAATGGGATTAGACCGATGGGGAGGGATTGTATGAGTAGGGAGCACAGTTGTGAGGTGTGAAGTGAATTCATCCCCCTCGCTCTCTGAGGAGGTACGAGACACACTAGGGTGAGGCGTGGCTCTGACACTGGTCATGCTGGTCATGCTTGGCTTGGCTAGATACACCTCCAGAGCTCGCCCTCTGGAGACCACCATCTCCAGTAGCTGGAACCCGAGACTTTAGGTTTTATAGTTTTTCACACTGTCATCGCACATGAGTCACTCCTTGCTCACTCCTTACTCTCTCCCTACGGCCACTCCCTTGGTCACTTGTTGGTCACTCCCTTGGTCACTCTTTAACTCATTCCAGCATGCAGCAAGGATCACGTCCTTCCCTCCCTCTCTCCTTCCCTCCTTCTCTTCATAGTTGCACGGTGTCATATTTGTGCGTCAATGGGTTGTCTGATTTCTGTCATTCACTGATTTCAGATTTCAAAGTCATGAATTTTAATATCCCAACGTTTAAATTCTTAAATTAAACACAAACACAATTCCAGTTCACGATCACCATGGAAGTGGTGAGGTGTTGAACTCCAGAAGGTAGAAACAAGATACAAGATACAAGATTAGAAGTACAATGGAATGCTTACTCCCCATTCCCTCCCGCAGTATGAATTTCGAAAAACAATACTATAAAAAAAATATTATACACAATAAAAATGAACATAAAAAGAACAATAAAGTGAATGATGGATGATATGTACATCATGGTGAATTGTGCAAAAAGCATTTTAAAGTGCCAGTAGTGCAGCAGCATCATGAATACAGTGCAGTGCAGTGCAGGGCAGAACAGCGCAGTAACCGTAATGAGTCCAGAAAGTCCATCAAAAGAAAAACGGATCGAGAAACGGATGCATTGGACTCCAGGTTAGTCCCGAGTGTCTGTGGTTTTGTTCTCACTCGTGCCCTCCTCTCACCTCCGTGCCCCAGTAAGGAGCAGCAGAAGTCCCTCCGGCTGGTGTCGGTGTGGGACAAGCGGGTGGAGGAGCTGCGACGACACAACCGGGCGAGCTGTGAGGCGCTGTACAACGAGCTGGAGCCCGAGGACCGCCTGCGCATCTCCACCGCCCTCAACCTGCAGCCCAACATGAAGACCCACCTGGACCGCCCGCTGGTGGTGGAGGACGGCGGCGACGCCCCGCCCGCCGCGGGGAACGGCAGCGGCGATAAAAACGGCGCTCACCAGCACCACCCGCGCCACCATCACCACCACCACCCCCCCAAACCCACCACGGCCACCACCAACACCACCACCAACACCACCAACACCACCACCGAGGAGCAGGCCACAGACGGCTCTGGTCCCGATGGCCCGGCGATGGCGGCGAACCAGCAGGGCCGGCGGCACCACCGCCACCGGGACCGGGACCGGGAGGAACCCAACGAGAACGGAGACGCGTCCAAGGAGGAGCGATGTCACGTCCACCACAGCCGCTCCAAAGACCACGCCGGGGGCCGGGGGAAGGAGGGAAAGAACGACAGCCGGTCCCGGAGCAGAGAGGGGGGTGTCTGGCGCCAGCATCACCTGCCCCAGAATCCCCAGGACGAGGTAGGAGGCGGAGAAGGAGGAGAAGAAGGAGGAGGAGGAGGAGGAGGAGAGGGTGTCGCCGAGGGCGAGAACGGCCACCACCATCACCAGCAGCACCATCACCACCACCACTCCCACGGGACGTCCCGTGAGGGGAACGGGGTGGTGTACAGTGGCGGCGGCGGAGGCGGAGGCCGGGGGGAACGGCGGTCGCGCCACAAGGAGGGCCGCGGGACCTCCAACCGGGACGGAGAGAGGGGTTCTCGGGGCGAGGGCGGCACCAACGGGGAGAGGAGGAGACGGCGTGCGCACGGGGCCAAAGGTCAGGCCGTGGCCGAGGAGGGAGAGGAGGCCGGAGAGACAACAGACAGGACCAATGGAAACAGGTAGAGGGACAACCTTTACTACCAGTGAGACTACCAACTCCCGCTACCACTTCCTCCCAAAGCAATTGGCTATAAATCTAAAAAAAAAATTATAACGCTTACAGTGGGAGCAGACAAGGGTAGGGTAATGTGTAGTATAGTGTTCCAATCCCAGCCGGAAGGTAACCCAATTATCAAACAAACAAACAATCTAACTGTCTAAACTAAACAAACTGACTCACTAACACCGGAGAGGAAATAACGATCTCTCTCTCTCTCTCTCTCTCTCTCTCTCTCTCTCTCTCTCTCTCTCTCTCTCTCTCCTCTCTCTCTCTCTCTCTCTCTCTCTCTCCAGGTTCGGTGACTCTGAGGGAGAGTCCCTGGCCGTGTCCCCCCAGCAGGTCCCCGGAGTGCCCAGCTGGCCGTCCGACGGCCTGGAGGACTCGGACAACCAGAGGAACGTGAGACGCACCGGGCAGAGCTCCGCCTACGTCCTGCCCGTCGCCGTCTCCTCCCCGCCCGGCGCCACCACCCTCATACCCAGTAGGTCTTGTGTGTACTTGTACTTTAAGTTGAAGGACAAACCCACACCCCGCCAGAGGGTTTCAAGGACGGCAATTAAACAATGAATTGATGAACAGTCACTTAACAGCGAAATAGTTTCGCTCCCACCACACAAGTACAATAACAAATACAAGTGTTGTGAATGGATTCAGTCTTGATGTCTAT
>CM051017.1:5443004-5485504 GCA_027704905.1 Muraenolepis orangiensis | reverse complement strand
CCATCTTGATAAAAACAGAATTTTTTTTAAACTTAAAGAAGTTTTTTTTAACTTAAAGAAGTTTTTTTAAACTTAAAGAAGTTTTTTTTAACTTTAAGAAGTTTTAAGTAGCGGATGGGTTCAATTATTACAAGAAGAAGCATAGTTCAACTTAAATATGAATAATGAGGAGAAATGGTTACACAGTGCAAGGACTGTAACAGCTTTCGACTGAAAGCTTCTAATATTTTTACTTAAAATGGCAAAATGAAGAGACTTTCAGAACCCTACCATCTCCATGCCAGTACTGTTCTAGTCTTCCTGCTCAAGAGCATGCTTGATGCATAAGAGCATGGTACCTTCCTGCATGTGGTAGTCAGCCAGAGTAGTGGAACCTTGAAGGGCAACACAGGGTAGAGAGACCTAGAGAGAGAGAGAGAGAGAGAATGTAACATATGTAGAGATATAAAAGTATTCAGCTGTCTGCAGGCCTATCACCACCACCTCCTGTTCAGATACTATTTCTGGAGGTGTTGAGCTGCCAAACAGATTGTTCCTCAAAGAGCAGCAAGAAAGACATAATATACCACAGTGTGTCACACTCGTTCACTAACACAAGAGAGACAACTTTATTTAGAAAGCTTGGATGGATGGTTAATCCATAAAAGCATAAAAGCACTTCCCCCCTCCTTCCAGTTGGATAGCATTTGTCTTTTAGTAAATAAGTATCCTAATGTCTAGAGCTGGTCAACTGTAGTTCGAAAACTGTTTTGGGAACATGCATGTCATGGGACATACTGGAGGAGCAGTTAGGGGTGAGACAGTACAGAGACGGGTCATTAAGGAGCAGGTAGGGGTGAGACAGTATAGAGACAGGTCATTTAGGAGCAGGTAGGGGTGAGACAGTATAGAGACAGGTCATTAAGGAGCAGGTAGGGGTTAGACAGTACAGAGACAGGTCATTAAGGAGCAGGTAGGGGTGAGACAGTACAGAGACGGGTCATTAAGGAGCAGGTAGGGGTGAGACAGTATAGAGACAGGTCATTTAGGAGCAGGTAGGGGTGAGACAGTATAGAGACAGGTAATTAAGGAGCAGGTAGGGGTTAGACAGTACAGAGACAGGTCATTTAGGAGCAGGTAGGGGTTAGACAGTACAGAGATGGGTCATTAAGGAGCAGGTAGGGGTTGGACGGTACAGAGACAGGTCATTAAGGAGCAGGAAGGGGGTAGATGGTACACAGACAGGTCATTAAGGAGCAGGTAGGGGTTAGACAGTACAGAGACGGGTCATTAAGGAGCAGGTAGGGGTTGGACGGTACAGAGACAGGTCATTAAGGAGCAGGAAGGGGGTAGATGGTACACAGACAGGTCATTAAGGAGCAGGTAGGGGTTAGACAGTACAGAGACGGGTCATTAAGGAGCAGGTAGGGGTTAGACGGTACAGAGACAGGTCATTAAGGAGCAGGTAGGGGTTAGACAGTACAGAGACAGGTCCTTAAAGAGTAAGTAGGGGTTAGACGGTACAGATACAAGTCATTAAGGAGCAGGTAGGGGTTTGACAGTACAGCGACGGTTCATTAAGGAGCAGGTAGGGGTTAGACAGTACAGAGACGGGTCCTTAAGTAGCAGGTTGGGGTTAGACAGTACATAGACAGGTCCCTAAGGAGCAGGTAGGGGTTAGATAGTACAGAGACGGGTCATTTAGGAGCAGGTAGGGGTTAGACTGTACAGAGACAGGTCATTTAGGAGCAGGTAGAGGTCAGACAGTCCTAACCTTTTGCATGAAGAGAAGAAAACGTCAATAGAGCATCTCACCACAAACTGACTGTTGGCAGGATGAACGTGAACTGGCTCATGTAACCCTGGGTTACATGTTACGCGTACATGGCTATGCACACCGGCATGTTTTGTAGTTGTAGTCACAACTTACGACGTAGAAGTTCAATTATCCTTTAGGAATTTCTATACAATGCATGAGGAGAATCACTCCACGAGTAACGCAAACCCCACGGGTGTGGATTGCCATGGTTTAAAGCTTAAGGAAAAGCTTTAAATGGTTAAATATATATTGTATGTCTGTTGATTGATCTACTTTTCGTTTGAACTTCCATTCACTATTCATCTGTTCTACAGACCTTGTGTTCTTTGTTTTAACTCTTCATCCCCCGTCCATGTACTGTATGCAACTAAACCATGCGTTTCCTTACACACAGTGGTTATAGTATTGTTCCTATTGATGGTTCTGTAAATTATGTTGTTATTCATGGTTCCAGAGGTTCTATAGTTCCTGGGTTCTAGTTGGTTCCAGAGGTTGTACTTAGTTCCGGGGTTCTATAGTTCCAGGGTTCTAGTGAGCTCCAGAGGTTCTATTGAGTTCCAGAGGTTGTAGTTAGTTCCAGGGGTTCTATATTTACTGTGTTCTAGTGAGTTCCAGAGTTTGTAGTGAGTTCCAGAGGTTCTAGTGAGTCCCAGAGGTTCTAGTGAGTTGCACGTGTTCTAGTGCGATCCAGAGGTTCTATAGTTCCTGGGTTCCAGTGAGTTCCAGAGGTTATAGTAAGTTCCAGGGGTTCTATAGTTCCTGGGTTCTAGTGAGTTCCAGAGGTTTTAGATAGAGCCAGAGGTTCTAGTGAGTTCCAGGGGTTCTATAGTTCTAGGGGTTCTCATGAGTGTAAGGGGATCTAGGTAGTCCCAGGGTTCTGTTCTCATTCAGTGTGTTTACCTCCAGAGGGACCAAAGGGAAGGACATAAGCACCATCAAATCCCTCAGAGTTCTCCGGGTCCTTCGCCCTCTGAAGACCATCAAACGCCTGCCCAAACTCAAGGTGTGGACTCAAACATACACGCACACACACACACACACACACACACACGCACACGCACACGCACACACAAGATCAAGCACACACACACACACACACACGCACACACAAGATCAAGCACACACACACACACACACACACACACACGCACACGCACACACAAGATCAAGCACACACACACACACACACACACACAAGTGTGTGTGTGCATCTTGCTCTCAGATTCCATTTCGGAATGAAAATACAGTTTGACAGAATTAACATATGCCATCTGCATATATGCACACAAATGTACATCAAATAAAGGTATCCATGCATACACAACATATGTAACTGTGTGTGTGTGTGTGTGTGTGTGTGTGTGTGTGTGTGTGTGTGTGTGTGTGTGTGTGTGTGTGTGTGTGTGTGTGTGTGTGTGTGTGTGTGTGTGTGTGTGCGTGCGTGCGTGCGTGCGTGCGTGCGTGCGTGCGTGCGTGCGTGTGCGTGCGTGTGCGTGCGTGTGTGTCCTCCAGGCGGTGTTCGACTGCGTGGTGAACTCCCTGAAGAACGTGCTGAACATCCTCATCGTCTACTTGCTCTTCATGTTCATCTTCGCGGTCATCGCCGTGCAGCTCTTCAAGGGGAAGTTCTTCTACTGCACCGACGAGTCCAAGAGCCTGGAGAAGGACTGCAGGTGGGCGCTCGTCCCTCGCCAGCTCACTCACTGTCTCCTTGTTGTTGTTGATGTTCACTTAACACTCCTCTGTTGTCTGCTATCCTCCTATCCTCTTGGCGGGTATTTTCTGCTTCTTCTTATTATTCTCTTTTCTTCTTCCTCTCTTTCATTCAAAACTTATATTATTAATAATATTCTCCTCGCCTCCTCTGTTCTCTGCTGTCCCCTCGTCCTCGTCTCCTTTCCTCTCCTACACCCCACTCCCCTCCTCTCCTTTCATCTCCTCTCCTCTCCTCCTTCCCATCCTCTCCTCTCCCCATTCCACTCCTCTCCTTTCCTCTCCTCCCTCCTCTCCCCATTCCACTCCCCCTTTCCTCTCCTCCTCTCCTCTGTCCACTTCCTCTCTTCTCCCCTCCTCCCCTTCTCGTCTCCTTCTCTCCTCCCATCCATTCTCCTCTCCTCTCGCCTCCTCCCCTCTCTTCTCCTCTCCCCTCCTTCTCCCCACCTCCTCTTTTCCTCTCTTCCTCTCCTCCCCTCCTCCTCCCTTCCTCCTTTCTCCTCCTCTCCTTCTCCACCCCCACCCCCCCCCCCCCCTCCTCCCCTCCTCTCCAGAGGTCAGTTCCTGGACTTCGATAAGGACGAGGTGGCGGCCATGCCCAGGGAGTGGAAGAAGTACGAGTTCCACTATGACAACGTGCTGTGGGCCTTCCTCACCCTCTTCACCGTGTCCACCGGGGAGGGCTGGCCAACGTAAGACCAACCAGGGTGTGGGGTCTCTCCGCTGCCCCCTCATGTAAAGGAGGGGGATAGCACGCTGGCCTTCGATGATAATAAAGAATATTCAAAAGCTAAAGAGCCTTGGGGCACCATTCAGCGATTCGATTATTATAAGATATGACTATCTATTATTATATGATATATCAGCTACGCTATTATTGGGATTCAGCAACTTAAGCAGCTGAATTGAAAGAAAGATGTACCTGTATGTGTATTCTTCTGCAGTGCGTGGAGCATATGGTTTTTGCAGGAAACATCTGTTCCTCTGACATCTGTATTATTTGACCGTTGTTGTTGTTAATGTTGGATTCGCAGCGCATTGATTCTGAACTGTTAAAAGGCAGAGGTGTCCCCTGATTGACAACAATGCACACCTTATTGACCAATCACAATCAAGTATTTAATAACGCTGTGGTAGTAATTTGCCCTGACCCCTTTTCGACTGCTTCCTATCATCTATAGGCGCACACAATCGGCTCCCGTCGCTAGCTTTTGTCTCGGGTATAAAAAATGTGATTACCGGCCATTTAAATGTTTCACTCGTAACGAATGAGGCGAGTGTTGAACGCTTGTTCATGTCGGCGTTAAACTTAAAGTCTTAGTGCAGTTAGTTAGTGTGCAGTTCAAGAGACTCTGCTGCCCGCGAGGTCAGCCGTGAATGGATTAACTAATTCATTCACGCTGATAACAATATGCTCCTTCTACCTCCGGCGTAACACTAATCTCATGCTTGTTACGTCTACCGCTGGAGTCGTCTTGGTTTACCCTGTGAGCTGAGCAGGATGGAGCTGTGCCAGCACATTATGTGCAGATAAAGTGCCTCTATGTAGATACCCATTAATGCCCATGGTGCATACCACGAAGACATACACAAATATGAACTTTTAATGTTTTTGGTTAAGTATCATTCAAATATAATTTCACCCATTTTGCATTTGTCACGCACCGCCGTTGTCATGTTGATGTCCTCCAGGAGATAGCTTCACAACCCCTAGCTCGCTTGCTCGCTCGCTCACTGGCTCGCTTTCTCCATCTCTCTCTCTCTCTCTCTCTCTCTCTCTCTCTCTCTCTCTCTCTCTCTCTCTCTCTCTCTCTCTCTCTCTCTCTCTCTCTCTCTCTCTCTCTCTCTCTCTCTCTCTCCGGCTCGGCCTCTCTCTCTCCAGGGTCCTGAAGCACTCTGTTGACGCTACGGTTGAAGACCAGGGTCCGAGCCCGGGCTACCGGATAGAGATCTCCATCTTCTACGTGGTGTACTTCGTGGTCTTTCCCTTCTTCTTTGTCAACATCTTCGTGGCCCTCATCATCATCACCTTCCAGGAGCAGGGAGACAAGGCCATGTCCGAGTGCAGCCTGGAGAAGAACGAGGTAAGGCCTGACCAAACATTACACCATCCACTGCTACTGGCTGGTGTCTCTAGCCATCCGGGCCCACCAGAGGTACAGTACGTGGTGGGGCGTCTACATCACTGCCTGTATTGAGAATTCTGCTTCCATGATTCTGCACATTTCTTAATAAATAAATGAGGAATGTATTGACATTCTGCTAACCTTGCGTTCACATTCTTCCTATAGCTGCTCCCTGTGTCTCTCTTGGTTGTTCTTCAGAAAAGCACTCTTTTTCGATTTTTTCTTTTAGTCGTTACTCCAATTTAGATGTGTGAGCTTTGAGTTGGTTGGATTGCCCTCAGCCTCACTTTAGGCGTTAGATAAAAGCCTCGGCTAACTGACAGAATATTAACGTATTCTCCCGAAAGAGATGATGTCACTTGCTTCACAGGAGGGCTTCCGGGTTGTTCCCCGGGCGTCGCTTGTGAACTGAGCTTTGAATGAAGGCGACTGACTATTCTAAAACCTCCGATCTGCATTCGTCTCCCTCCATGCTTGGCCTGGTCACAGCGGGCGTGCATCGACTTCGCCATCAACGCCAAGCCGCTGACGCGCTACATGCCCCAGAACACGCAGTCCTTCCAGTACCGCATGTGGAAGTTTGTGGTGTCGCCGCCGTTCGAGTACTCCATCATGGTGATGATCGCCCTGAACACCGTGGTGCTCATGATGAAGGTGCGCCCTCACACACGTCCACCGCCGCCCGCCGCCCGCCACCGCTTGAACTCAGGATATGAAGCTTTTCAATCATGTATGTAGCTGTAGATGTACTGTGGACTGCCCACTTTATTTTTGCATCTGCTGCAGCAGCAGCAGCTGCAGCTGCGGCAGCGGCGGCAGCAGTCCTGTGCCACCATGGTGGGATAAATAATAGATATGTTCTCATTCATCTTTCACGCACCTAAGAAAATGTTCCACATACCACTCGCGGCACAACGAGAGCTCCATTTTGACTACCAAGCGTGGGATTAAATCTACGGACGGGTACGGCTGATGGCGGGCGGCCTTTGTGATATAATGATACACAGAATGAATCTCTTCTCTCTTCTCCGGTTGTGTCTCCAGTTAGACCCTCACTATTCCCGTTGTAATGCCAGCGGTTTTCACTGTTCATATCCATATGTTTGCGGTTGCTTATTTGATCACGTCTTCATTGTCTACGTACTGTATTATCTGTATGTTGTACGTATGTTTCCCCACGGACACCAGTTCCATGGAGCTCCTCCGTCCTACGAGGCTATGCTGAAGAACCTCAACATCGTCTTCACCGCCCTCTTCTCCATGGAGTGTGTCCTGAAAATCATCGCCTTCGGCCCACTGGTCCGTCCCGTCCTGGGGATGAACTATTGAATGTGGTTGATAGGAGGGGGGGGGGGGGGGGGTTGGGGCGGGGGGGGGGGGGGGGGCTAGTCTAGTCTTCTCTAAATAATCAATACATCTCCTCTTCAATGATATCCCTGAAAGTCATATTATTATTTTGTTTCCATTTAAACTTTTAACTGGGTATTTACGTGAACGAAGCAAGAAGAGTGACATGCAGAATGTCTGCTTAATTTTGTATTTTTGGATATCTATATTTAGCTATATCTATATATTATATCTATCTGCTGCTACTAGCTAATGGAATTGCCTTTATTGCTATATGATGGTAGCTATGTGCATATTTTATGAGTTAACTCCATTTGTACACATATATTATATATATATATATATATATATATATATATATATATACATCCTTTAATGTGTATAATGTACTATAATGTTAACTGACTAAAGGAAGAAAAATACCACGGCTCATTGGTTAGATGGCCAGGTGACTTCTCCTGTTCCGGTCTCATCCCCAGAGATGGTGCTGTTCCTGCCGTGTGTCTGCAGTAGTGTTTGCTTGTCTTTAATCTGAAGGTTGATTTAGATTTGTTTTGCTTGTTGTTTGTCGTTGTTTGTTTGTCCTGCCCACCCCAGAGCTACCTGAAGGACGCCTGGAACATCTTTGACTTTGTGACCGTCCTCGGCAGCATCACCGACATCCTGGTCACAGAAATCAACGTACGAGCCCCCCCCCCCCCCCCCCCCCATCGCACCACAATATGAACGCATCACACCCTAGGAATGCATCTAATGAACATGAATGCATCATAACCCCGCTAATCCACCACACAAACGTGTACTTGAACGCATCACGAGAACATGAACGCATCACGAGAACATGAATTTGCCTTCTGTGGAGAGGAAGCCTGCACGTTGTAGTGCAGCTAGCTGTAGCATATGTTAGGTGGTTTCATTCATGTTTACGATGTGTGTGTGTGTGAGTGTTGTCAGGCTGAGATCATTGTGTCCTATGACTGTTTTGTTGCTTCTTCTGTCCTCCTATTTTCTCCTCTGTTCTCTTCTCATCCTCCCTTCCGTCCTTCCTCCATTCTTTCAATGTCTCTCTGTCTCTCTCTTCCCTGTCTCCTTGCCATCTTCTTCTGCGCCAATGTCGTCCCCATAGACCACGGTGAGTGAACCTTATCTGCTTGCAAAGAGGTCTAGAATGTTGTCCACTAAACACACGGATATGTTTAAACTTTTGCTGAATTGTTGTTTAGTGAATATAGATTGTGTCCTCTCTGTCGCACTCTCTCACACTCACTCACTCTCTGACTCTCTGTCACACTCTCTCTCTCTCTCTCTCTCTCTCTCTCTCTCTCTCTCTCTCTCTCTCTCTCTCTCTCTCTCTCTCTCTCTCTCTCTCTCTCTCTCTCTCTCTCTCTCTCTCTCTCTCTCTCTCTCTCTCTCTCTCTCTCTCTCTCTCTCCTTCTTGACAGTATGTTGTGATGCTCTCTCTCCCCTCAGGACCGGCTGTTGAACCTGAGCTTTCTGAGGTTGTTCCGAGCAGCGAGGCTGATCAAGCTGCTGAGACAAGGATACACCATCAGGATCCTGCTGTGGACCTTCGTCCAGTCCTTCAAGGTACACACGCACGCACACACACACATACACACACACACATACACATACACATACACGCACACACACTCACTCACATACACACTGACACACACTTTCATACTGTACATATACACACAAACACACACAGATACACACACGTGTCTGCATCACACAAACATAGTGTACCATTGTTTGGCTTGTTAAATGACCCAGGTGAAATCAACACACACACACCTGCACACATACTACATGTACATCATGCATTTATACAGCTACACACCTTACTATACACACAAACATAAACATGCATCGATATAGGCAAACAAAGCAAGGATACAAACACACATTCATAGAGCAAACGCAAGCAAAGCCACACACCTAACGATACACACACACACACACACATACACCACAGCAAAGTGTTAATAAGCGGACCCTTTGTGATGATGGGTTTGCCCTCTTCCTCTCCAGGCGCTGCCCTACGTGTGTCTGCTGATCGCCATGCTCTTCTTCATCTACGCCATCATCGGCATGCAGGTGGGAGACCTCACGTCTCAGCACTTCCCACACCCAACAGGATTTACTGGTCTCATGTTGATCCACCCATGTTGTGTGTGTGTGTGTGTGCGCGCATGTGCGTGTGTGTGTGTGCGTGTGTGTGTGCATGTGTGTGTGTAGGTTTTCGGTAACATTGATCTCAACGAGGACACGGCCATCAATCACCACAACAACTTCCGCACATTCCTACAAGCCCTCATGCTGCTGTTCAGGTACGAGGTATCACCACACACACCACCAGACACACCACCAGACACACACCACCAGACACACACACCACCAGACACACACCACCCGACACACACCACCCGACACACACCACCCGACACACACACCACCAGACACACACACCACCCGACACACACACCACCCGACACACACACCACCAGACACACACACCACCCGACACACACACCACCAGACACACACACCACCCGACACACACACCACCAGACACACACCACCCGACACACACACCACCAGACACACACCACCAGACACACACCACCCGACACACACACCACCAGACACACACCACCCGACACACATACCACCAGACACACACCACCCGACACACACACCACCAGACTGATCACCTCCACTTCTTCTACTGTCAAATACAACAAAGTACAACTCATTCAAGAACACAGTGCTCACTCAGCAAACCGACACCTTGTTGCAATGCCTGCACCTATACAACAAGAGTTAGACCACCAGTTTCCACTGCCCCTCTGTCCCACCAGGAGCGCTACGGGCGAGGCGTGGCATGAGATCATGCTGTCGTGTCTGAGCCGGCGGGCGTGTGACCCGGGGTCAGGGAACCTGGCCAAGGAGTGTGGCAGCGACTTCGCCTACTTCTACTTCGTCTCCTTCATCTTCCTCTGCTCGTTCCTGGTCAGAAACAACACCGTGTACACTAGATACCGTCAGACACAACACTGTGTACACTGGTTACCGTCAGAAACAACACTGTGTACACTAGTTACCGTCAGAAACAACACTGTGTACACTGGTTACCGTCAGAAACAACACTGTGTACACTAGTTACCGTCAGAAACAACACTGTGTACACTAGTTACAGTCAGAAACAACACTGTGTACACTAGTTACAGTCAGAAACAACACTGTGTACACTAGTTACAGTCAGAAACAACACTGTGTACACTAGTTAGTCAGAAACAACACTGTGTACACTAGTTACAATCAGAAACAACACTGTGTACACTAGTTAGTCAGAAACAACACTGTGTACACTAGTTACAGTCAGAAACAACACTGTGTACATAAGTTACACTCAGAAACAACATGGTGTACACTACAGTCAGTAGTGACACCGTGTTCACTAGTGTACACTAGTTACAGTCAGAAACAACGCAGTGTACACTAGTTATAGTCAAAAACAACACAGTGTACACTAGTTATAGTCAGAAATACCACTCCTGCACCATTCACTTTTAAGCAGATTTTTTTTAGTTTAGTTTTGTTAAGATGATTAGAAATGATAAGAAACCTATTAGGAACTATCTCCACTAACATAGTCGAAGTGTGTATGACACTGGCTTTTTATTATTACACGAGAATTAAGAATTAAGTATCCATGAGTCTTTATAACTGCGTTATAATTTTAGCGCCATTTTATGATCATCTGTTGGTGGTAGTGAACTTCTGTGGTGCTAATGGAGTAAACCATTTAGTTTTCCCTGTGTTGGTGTTATCCTAACCCTGTGTGTGTGTAGATGCTGAACCTGTTTGTGGCGGTCATCATGGACAACTTTGAGTACCTGACGCGAGACTCGTCCATCCTGGGGCCGCATCACCTGGACGAGTTCATCAGGGTCTGGGCCGAGTACGACCCCGCTGCCTGGTATGTGAGGACCTACAGTCGGAAGAACAGTAGCTACAGTCACAAAACAGCATTGTGACTGTCATGAAGCAGTTCCTAACGTCACAACAACAGTCTGATAACAGTTGCCACAGTCAGAATACACAATGTAAAACGGTCTCCAAGGGCAGAAAAAATAAGTAAAAACTGTATGTTTATACAGTTTTATATGGTTTTTTTTCTCACTTACCTTGATGGTTGTCCATGACGTGTGTGTGTGTGTGTGTGTGTGTAGATCTCCACAAGTCCTTCTTAGGTGTCCCTGACCCACCAGGTGTCTCTCTCCTCACCACTGAATGTTGTCCTCTATCCGTGTCAGAACTGTGGACAGCGGTTTCCCACCGGTCGTGCTGTGCCTCCGGACCCCCTTGTTTGTGGTCGATTGTTGTGTTTTTAACACAGTGCTGAACCATTGTATGTTCATATGTTTGCTTGTTGTCTTTTTTTTCACAGCGGGCGGATTTCCTATAAGGATATGTACAATTTGTTGCGCATTATCTCGCCCCCACTCGGCTTAGGGAAGAACTGCCCTAATAGGGTAGCTTACAAGGTTTGCAACCCCCTCGCCAGCCACCTCCGTCACCTCCGTCACCCAGGGTGCTTTGTGTGTTATCTGGATGGCTAATGCACCGATGAACCAGCACCACCGACACCCCTATCAGACCGACTGGCTTTGGTCAATGAGGCCGGATCAGAAACAAAGCTTTCAAAGCCATGGACTCCACACCTCATGTCACTCACACCGCACGCACATGAAACTTGCTTACGTGAACTTCTCTTAAAGTCCTTAAAGGGACTACGTGTATGATTGTGTGTATGATATGAACACAATTTTTTTTAATGAGACCTTTCCCATCTAGCTCCGCTAGCAAAACTCTCTGTAGGCTGAATTATTTGTTGTATTTGAACCAGAAAAGGAAGGAAGTAACGTCTAAGCGTCCTCCCGAGTGCCCTAGTATATAAAGAACAGCTTCAGCCACTTCCTATTATTGGGATTTAGCTGCCGAAAAATGTATCCATTTCTCATATCAAACATTGAGAGCCCTCCAGGGCCCTCAATGCCGAGCTCCAGCAGACTGCAGGTCACTTACGGCCAAAGGGGTCAGTCATGGGAAGGGATTTATGATTCTCACACGTAGTCCCTTTAAAGCATCAGCGTTTTTTAAACAATCGTATGCTTTTAAAATAAAGAATCGAATGAGGATGAATCGGGGTTTGGGCCTTTGAAAGCTTTGTCGCTGTGGATCCGGCAGGACGAAACATCCAGGGATGTGTGCTAGCATGTCCTGAGAGCAGACATCCCCGACCCTCCTCACCGATCTCCCCCCCCCCCCCCCCCTCCCCCTCGAAAACCCACTCCTCCACCACTCTCTGATCTGGGGTGGGGCCATATCAGAACCATACCGAGTGACTAACCACCACTATCCTACCCCACCTCTCCACCTTCTCCCTCTCCCTCTTCCCTGACCCCCCCCTAACGTCACCTCCAGACTCAGCTCACCATCTCTGTGTTTCCTCCCAGGGATCCTGAGCGATGCATCCCCCTCCCACCACCACCCCACCACTCAGCTCCACCCTGCAGCGGTGGAGGGTGGGGATGTCATCTGTGTCACATCTCATTCTGGGAAATCTAACGACAGATTTCTGCTTCTCTCGTGTTTTTTCTTTTTTCCCTCATGTCTCTCCCTCCCTCTTACTTATTTATTTCCATCCTTTTTGTCCTCCTTGTCCAACCCCACCATGGGTCTGTGTCGGGTGTTTGTGTGTCTTCATCCTCGGTTCCCCCCTGACCCGTGAAGTGGCCGTATCAAGTACCTCGATATGTATCAGATGCTGCTCCACATGTGCCCACCCTTAGGTTTGGGAAAGAAATGCCCGCCGAGAGTCGCGTACAAGGTAGATCAACCTTTTCTTCCGAAACCTCAACCCCTCCTCCCCCAATCTCCCCCCCCCTCCCTTCCCTTTGCCCTCTCTCCCCCATGCTCCCTCCTGTGCTCAACAACCCACATCGCCATTGGCCTGAGCTCTGGCCAGCTGTCTGTGGTCTGCAGTGCAGTGTTTCCCCGGATCTCTCTGTTTGGTATTGTTTTTTTGTCATTTTTTCTAGTACTCTTTATATCATTTAACGTAACCCCCCCTTTTTATGCCAATCTCCCATGCCAAGTTTTTGGGGGTTGCCTGTTTTTTCGAGTTGGAAAAAGTGCACTGTCTATTGTTTTAGAAATTTGTGCTGTCGGTGTAGAGAAGTCTCTCTTTCTGAAAACTTTAGGGGCCCTAGGACATAGCCTTGCGGCACACCAGTGATGATTAAGAGGGCATTGCATAGAGATAGAGATCCTCTCCACATTATCTGGTATAGCAATTTGTCGAATACAGAAAACCAAAGGAGTGCAGTTTTAAAGCCCATAGAGGGTGGACATGAATAACCCCTAATAGTTGACTTAAGTATGGTTTTAAATCACCGCTAACTCATAACTCATCTAATATCCTTTAATCCAGTCGATGAAATACCTTAGCCGAGATGAATGGTTTGGCCCCCTTGTTCCATAACCGCTCTCTTAAGTCTATGTTGCCTAGTTAGGGGGTTTTATGTATGTTGTGGAGCAGTCCGAGTTAGCTTAAATGTGTAGCTTATATGTTGCTTTCCTGTCCTACAAACACCAGTCTGTCTCTGCTGTTCGCCCCCACCCATAGTGTTCTTTTCCATCTTTCCTCTGTCAAGCCAATGGTAGATGTACCCCTGTGTGCTTTATGTGGGCTTGTGTTGTGTGTTCTTGTTTTGTGTGCAGACCTGGGATCTCGTTTCTTTGTGTACGCAAGTGTCAGGGCTGCACAATGGTTACAATTTCCCCGAATGAATAAGATACTATCCATTTAATCGTTCAATTAATTCATTATCCATTTAACATACCTGCTTATATTCCGGGTTAAGAACAATAAATGAAACGGCATTTATAAATTGAATTAAGAATAATTCAATTTCATTTTGTCCCCATTCTAGTGACCAGCTTCTTACCCATACATACTCTAGAATACAAAATATAATATATCACTTTTTTTTTAATATATTGTGCAGCTCTTGTGGTTGTGTGAGAACCTGTGCGGGCCTATCTGGCCCTTGTGTTTGGTTGGCGCTTTCCACACCGTGTTGTTTCCTCACCTCTGTTGTACCGAGCTCCTGTTCTGTGTCACTCTGCACCGCCTCGCGTAGCCGCTCCATCAACTGGTCTCCTGTTGGAGCTGACGGAGCTCAACTCTCTCTCTCTCTCTCTCTCTCTCTCACTCACTGCGACGGTCACGCGTCATCGTGCATGCAGGCATGCGGTCGGGTCATTAGACAGCCCTGCACAGCTCACACTGAGCCCTCGAGCTCAACGGCGACTGCCCCTCAACGACACAGTCGGTCCGTCGGTAGTCTCTAGCGGAGACACCGGTTCTATGGCCCCCGTGCCTCGGGTGGCCAACAGAGCGGAGCTCCGGGGCTCGCCGAGCCATCGCCATTGGTTCCTCATTCACGTCTTCTTCTTCTTCTTCTTCTTCTTTCTCTTTTTCCTCTGCTTCCTCTTCTTCTTCTTCTACTTCTTCTTCTCTCCGCCTTTTCTTTCGGTGTCCGTCTGTTTGGGTCTTGCCCCGGTTTGGTGCATTTTTGACTTGGCGGTGTTGTGCGTACTTGGCCGGTAGCGGTGATGTCTCTCATGTGTAGTCTGTCTCCACATGCTACCTGAGAAGGCTTTTTGTGTGCTAAAGTGGAACCTATACCCCACCCCCCCACCCAGCTAACCCTCTTATTTTGAATTGATTTGAAATGCAAGTGCACAAACTTAACTAAACCAAGACATAACGTAAGAAGTCGTATAGCTTTCCAACAGCACACAAATTGCGTTCTCTCAGGAAGGTTGGCCAAGGCTCGGTCTAACCTCTCCCCTCTAACCCTCTTCCACCACCACCACTCCTCCTCCTCCTCCTCCTCCTCTTCCTCAGCGCCTGGTGAAGATGAACATGCCCATCGCCGACGACAACACAGTCCACTTCACCTCCACCCTGATGGCCCTGATCCGCACAGCCCTGGAGATCAAGCTGACCTCAGGTCAGCGGTCCCATGGTGATGATGTCACACAGCGAGGCCGAGCGGCTGTGTTGTTGTGTTGTTGTGTAATAGAGTGTAGTAAGACATATGTTAAACTGTGAGAATCACTGTGGAATTGAATGAGATTGAGTGAAATGTTCCGCACACTCGCGATTCACCGATAGCAATGCATGCAAAAAAACGGTGGAATTTGACAGCATTCTGTTTTTAGTTTAACGTACGCAGCTTAACTTCCAACCAATAACATGACATCATGTATCCTCTCCTGTAACGGCCGCACCTGGCAAGCTGGTCAATTAGCCACCATCCAATCAAAACACAAATAATCTAACCACATGTCCTCTGTCCTTTGCTAATAACCCTTGTTTCACTTTGTTTGTCTGTTTGGTTCTGTTTGGACCATAAGCAACGCACCTCAGAGGTGTCCCAGAACAGCAAACACAGGTGTAGCTCAGTACTCTTAATTGCGGGATGTGATTTATACAGGCTGTATAAATCACCAGAATGCCAGCTCTGGCGGTACGACGGCAGCTTCAAATATTCAAATATATACAAAATCTAGTCAGGACGTTAGCGGGCGTTGACCCAGATATTACACCCTGATAGCGGCCCCCACAAAGATCTAAGGTCTATATCCCGAAATATCGTATTTTGTCCCAGAATAATGTAGTACTGTAGTTAGCTAAATCTCCCCCCTGTGCAGATGGTTGCTGTGTGTTGTGAGCTGGGAGCGTGTGTTTTCAAGGTCCCATTTGGACTCATTAGATAGTATCTGTGATGGTTGTGTAGCTGGAATGGCTTCATGCCCCCCCCCCCCCCCCCACTCTCCATCCCCCCCAGCTTCAGTCACCCAATGACAGCCTTCTAATGAGCATCTCTTGTTTGTGCCGCATTAGGCCTGGTGTCTGTCTGTCTGTCTGTCTGTCTGTCTGGGTCTCTCTCTCTTTCTCTTTCTCTCTCTTTCTCTGTCTTTTCACTCTTCTCTCTCTCTCTCTCTCTCTCTCTCTCTCTCTCTCTCTCTCTCTCTCTCTCTCTCTCTCTCTCTCTCTCTCTCTCTCTCTCTCTCTTTTATTTTCTCTGTCTTTTCTCTCTCTTTTCCAACTCTCACTCTGTCTTCTCTCTTTCATTCTCTCACCTCTCTCTCTCATTGTCTCTCACATCGTCGTACCGTCTCAACTGGTGAGAGCAGGGGCCCACTGGGAGCCCAGAGTTATGAGGGGAGGGGGGGGGGGGTTGGGATGTGTCTGGGAGCGTCGTTATGGGGGTGGGGGTGGCAGTAGCTCAGTCTGTTGGGACTTGGCTTGGGAACCGGAGGGTCACCGGTTCAAGTCCCCGAAACGGACCGAGTATGGAGTGAGTACTAATACTTGGAAGAAGGTGCCAGTTCGCCTCCTGGGCGCTGCCGAGGTGCCCTTGAGCAAGGCATAAGACCCCTTCACTGCTCCCCTGGCAGCTGTAGATACAATAGCTGCCCACTGCTCCTAATACTAGGATGGGTTAAATGCAGAGTAACACATTTCACTGTGGGTGTGTGTACATGTATGGGACCAATAAAGAGGATTCTATCCTCCAGGGTGAAGAGAGTAGGTGGGGGGGTGCTGACATTTTTTTTCTGAAAAAGTGCGGCCTTGCTGAAAAAGTGATGTAAAGTCACCATCGTGTCGTCTATCAGCAGGCATGGTGGCCCAGCGTCTGAGTGATGCTGAGCTGAAGAGAGAGCTATCCATCGTCTGGCCCAGCCTGTCCCAGAAGACCATGGACCTGCTGGTCACCCCTCACAAACGTAAGCCAGACACACACACACACACACACAACCAGCTCCCAGCCAGCTCCTCCGAGACTCCTCTCTGCCCAGCTACCAGCCCAGGTGTATTGCCTCACTGTGTGTGTGTGTGTGTGTGTGTGTGAGAGAGAGACAAAGAGACAAAGAGAGAGAGAGAGTGTGTGTGTGTGTGTGTGTGTGTGTTTGTCAAGCAAGTGTCTCTGCTACCATCTTGTGGTACAAATGCCCAACTGTCTTCTCATGCATGTTTTGAATGTATTCTGAATATCTGAGTTCATGCATGTCTTGACTCTATTGAAGGCCCATCTCTGTTCCTCGTGCTGAACATGCTAATGAGATGAATGCAAAAGAATGAGTCACCTCTCAGCCGTTATATTCACTGATTCTCTCTGTTCTCCCCTCGGCCCGCTGGGAAATCTGTCCTTTGTTTCCCTTCTCAACATGGATTTTCTCTCCTCTTTTTCTCTCCAATCTGCTCTATTGTCACTCACTTATTCTCCTCTCTTCCCTCTCTCCTTTCTTCTCTTTTATATTTCTTTCCATCTTTATCCATTTCCGTTTACCTGGTTTTGGAAAATTGCATCTCTTCAAACAAAATTGGGTCATTTCTTCTTTTCTATCCTCATCTCCTCACCCCAACTCCATTCTTCCTCTCCTCCCCGCCACCCCTCCTTACCTCACCTCTCCTCCCTCCTCATCTCTCCTCTCTCCTCCTCTCCTCGCTCCGCTATCCTCTCCTCTTCTTCTCACCTCTCCTCTCTTCTCTCCTCCTCTCCTTTTCTCCTATCCTCTCATCTCTCCTCTCCTCCTCTCACCTCCTCTCCTCTCCTCTCTCATCTCCTCCTCTCCTTTTCTCCTATCCTCTCCTCCTCTCCTGTCCTCTCAGCCAATGAGCTGACAGTAGGGAAGGTGTACGCAGCTCTGATGATCTTCGACTACTACAAACAGAACAGAACCCGCCGGCTGCAGCAGCAACAACAACAGAACGCCCCTGGCTCGGTACACACACACACACACATACACACACACACACACGCACACGCACATGCACACGCACACACATGCACATGTAAAACACACTCATACTCACACACACACATGCACACATAAAACACACTCACACACACACACACATACACACCCACACACACACACTCTCTTTCACTCACACACATTCACACACGCATACACACACATGCACACCCACACACACACATACACTCTCTCTGTCTCTGTCTCTCACACACACATACACACACACACACACACACACACACACACACACACACACACACTCACACTCACACTCACACTCTGTCACTCACACACACACATTCACACACACACATGCACACACAAACACACACACACACACACACACACACACTGACACTCTCTCTCTCTCTCTCTCTCTCTCTCTCACACACACACAAACACACACACACACACACTCACTCACTCAAACTGCAGATGAATGCACGGTAGACATGCACTGCACACGTGTACACGTGTGGGACGCACTGGATGCAACAGCTCTAGAGAAGTGATGCAGATATGCATGGTCCCTGCACTGCACTGTGGCTGCGTGCAGACATGGTGTTACTGCACAGGTGCATGTATACACGCGTGCTGCCCCCAGACAGCTGCACCTTTACCACTCAATACAAACAATATCAGTAGAGTAGAGCCACAGGGCACAGCTAGAGGGGAATCTGCTTTTGCCTTTATTTCCTCACCCACCCTGCAAACAGGCATGTGGATGCTTCCCTCACACAGGAAGGTGCACACCCATACCCACACACACACACATACAAAGGCATGTGACACGCATGACTGCAAGTGCAACGTCAATATTCTAGCCCTGGGTATAAGTCCTAGGCTGCCAGGATATTGTCCTGCCTGTTCCCTGCTCTGGATGTGTTCAGCATGTGGCCCCTCCCTCTCTCCTCCTCCTCCTCCTCCTCCTCCTCTACAGAGCAAGGTGGGGTCTCTGTTTAAGCCCCTGCTGCCTCTGACTCACCTGCAGGAGAAGGACTTGCCTATGATGCTCAACAGCGTGGATCCTCCTAGCATGCTCCTCCAGACCCAGTCGCGGGGCTCTGCCGCCACCACCTCCTCCACCTCCAGACCCAACGCCCTGGGGGTCAGGCCCGGCCCAGGGCTCAGCACCCTCACCAACGGGGGAGCTTTGTAAGTTCTTCCCTCAGAGAGAGGGAGAGTGAGGGAGAGGGAGAGGGATAAGGCATGAGAGAGAGAGAGAGAGAGAGAGAGAGAGAGAGAGAGAGAGAGAGAGAGAGAGAGAGAGAGAGAGAGAGAGAGAGAGAGAGAGAGAGAGAGAGAGAGAGAGAGAGAGAGAGAGAGAGAGAGTGGTTAGAGAGCAGTCCAATTCCGACCACCTTGTGTGATTCTTGTCGTACTGAGATGCGAGATGGCAAAATGATATGACCTTGATGATACGACCTTGATGATACGACCTTGAAGATACGACCTTGAGGATACGACCTTGATGATACGACCTTGATGATACGACCTTGATGATACGACCTTGATCGGCAGCCGTCCCCCACATTGAGCCATTAGTATGACCTGTGTGGCTCCTTTGGTTTTCTTTCTCTTTTTTGTGTTTTTTGTTTCTCCAAAGAAACAAGTGCGCTAGTATGCAACCCCTTTCCTTTTCTCGCCATGCTGCTATTGGTGGTTCGCCGAGAACCACACAGCGGATCGTAATAAAAAAACAACACGATTATCCGGGGCCAACATAACTTCATCAGACCCTGTGGAGCAAGTCCTGTCGAACCGCTCGACAGATTAACGGCTTGGGAAAGATTTGTCGAGGGTTGTTTTGTCCGGAGGGCGACAAACCACCGATCGCAGTCAAATTCACGGTGTATAGCATAGCAATCCCTTCAAAGGGTTGCTTTAGCGAGTCTGCACTGCTTTTTGATTTGAACCAGGGCCTCCCTAGTTCAAATGACTTAGATGGCCTCAAGGTGGTTATTGCAGCTGTTTTTCCCATTAAAGTCAAATGCATGGTGCTATGCATTCGATTCGTGACCAAAGGTCACGGAGTGCTTTATTATATCGAATGGGCAGTTTAGCATGATCGCTCTGGACTGAAACTTTTCCGTTGTGTATTGAATCTCTTATACAGATATATACTGTATATAAAGATAAGGGTCTTCTTCCTACTCGACATTATCCCACAGAGGTGATAATAATAATGCAAGCATATTATGATGTGTCCGTGTGCCGCGCGTTCGATGCCCACCCCCGCAGGTCAGGTCATGAGGTCGACGCCCAGGAGTCTTCCTCCTGGTTGGCCGAGAGGACGAAGGACGCCCCCCGGGGGAGGGGCAAGCACACTCTCTCCAAGGGCCAATCGGACGACACGCCGGACACCACCCCACAGGTACTGGCCAATGACAGGACCCTCCTTTTCTCTGTGGTTGAGTTTCAAGGGAGAAAAGAGAACCCTTGGAAAGAGTTATCTCGCACCTCACCTGATGTGTGTGTGTGTGTGTGTGTGTGTGTGTGTGTGTGTCTCTGTGTCTGTGTGTGTGTCTGTCTGTGTGTGTCTGTCTGTGTCTGTGTGTCTATGTGCTGTCATCCAGGAGTCGGTGGAGCTGAGGAAGATAGAGTCTAGTGCCGGCAGTAAAGGGCCAGTAGCATACCCAGAGACTCTGGCCCCAGTGACTCTGGCCCCAGGGGCTCTGGGCCCCGGGGCCCCCAGCTCTGGGTTGCAGAGCCAGGGCAGGGCTGTGTCCATGCCCCGCCTCAACGCTGAGCTACAGGTAAACAGGAGAATGCTAGAAACACAACAATCCAAACACACATGGACTCTTGTTTAAAGCTGCTGTAGGTACGATTTGAGAGTTGTAGAGAGAGAGAGAGGAGAGAGAGAGAGAGAGATGAGAGAGAGAGAGAGAGGGAGAGAGAGAGAGAGAGAGGAGAGAGAGAGAGAGAGAGGAGAGAGAGAGAGAGAGAGGAGAGAGAGAGAGAGAGAGGAGAGGAGAGAGGCAGTTGAGGTAAATATTATTGACATACCACATACAAACCACACATTATTATACATTTTACCATTATACGTAGGGGTCAAGGGTCTAACTGACTAAAGTGACATGCATTATACAGTTCGACTGCTATAACATTAACATGTTGTCCATGATGAACCGTGATGTGTTGTTGAGATCATCTGACCTTCCGTGTCATGTAACCTAATATTTATCTTAATATATTTATATACTGTATAAGATATATAAACTAAGAATTTTGTCTTTCGGCTGAATACATAATAATCCACACCTCCAGCCCTTTTACCCTAAGAGAGGAACAGAGGGTTGGGTATGAGATGCATGTCCTCACCGCCCCGAGATAAACTCCAAACACGTCCCTCATCTTCCCCCCTCTCTCCCCGAGAAACACAATCAACCGCTCATTTCCGGAGCGCTATTGATCGATCGGCTACGCTTCAAGTGCATTCCCCCCCACGCCGCCCTCCTCCCTCGCTGGCGGTCGAAGAGCCAGTGATGGCGGATCCGGGCGCTGGGAGGCGTTGCGGTTATCGGATCAGACTCTGGAAGACTGCCAGCCTCTGATTGGTTGGCCCCTGCCTACACACCCAGGAGGCGCTTAAGGAGCGTCTGCATTCTGGGAAAATTCGGTCTTGAAAGAGAAAAAGTCGGAACGTTGGAAAGTCGTTCTGATCTGAGAGGAGGGTCCAAATGACAGCAAGAGAGTTAGTGGGATAGGACATCTGTTCACTGATGCAATAAGTGGGCAGGAACTGAAGTGTGTCAGCAGCGTCTGTTGCTTTGTTTGTTTGTTCCACATTAGCCGTAGCACCGTGGCTACCCATAGCACCGGTGCTAGCCCTGCTGCTGGCAATGACACTGCTTTGATACAACGGCCAGGTTGTCATAGCGATGGTGCGGTTCTGACCGGCTTCACTCAGCATGTGTAGATAATGTATACACACCTAGAGGACCAAGACGGTGATGAAAGAAGAACTTAAATCGATTTGAATGATGTTAGATTAAATTACTTTGATGGATCTTATTAAAAAGTGTGCTGGTCACACACACCCACACATTCACACACACACACCCATTCACACACACATAGACAAAGCCCTTGAAGTGCTCTAAGCTGCTGTTTGATCACTGGTAGAGAGACAGAGAGAGAGAGAGAGAGAGAGAGATAGAGAGAGAGTTAGAAGGGGGCTGATGGTGCAGTGTCATCACCTTCTAATAAGCGCAGAGAGCAGCAAGTTTAGCTCCTGCCTACATATCCCCTCGACTGGCCTCCGCCCAGAACATGTGCTTGGGAGAACAGAAGAGAGAAAGAGAAAGAGAAAGAGAGAGAGAGGTAGAAAGAGAGGAGAGAGAGGGGGAGGTCAGGGAGATAAAGGAAGAGGGAGAGGAGAGAGGGTTTGGGGGGTAGGGCTAAGGGGAGGGAGTTGGGGAGATAAAGAGAGAGAGAGAGAGAGAGAGAGAGAGAGAGAGAGAGAGAGAGAGAGAGAGAGGAGAGAGAGAGAGAGAGAGAGAGAGAGAGAGAGAGAGAGAGAGAGAGAGAGAGAGAGAGAGAGAGAGAGAGAGAGAGAGAGAAAGAGAGAGATATAAAGAGAGGTCGCCGGAGAGAGCTAGATGGTGTGAACAGGTGAAAGAGATTGTGATGGACGGAGAGATAGAGACACAGATAAAGAGAAAGACAGAGAGAGAAAGAGAGAGGGGGGGAGAGAGAGAGAGAGAGAGAGAGAGAGAGAGAGAGAGAGAGAGGGAGAGAGACGACTCCCCGCGCCAGAGGGCAACCGGGGATGAAGCGAGTGATGAAAGAGAACTACAAAGAAGAAGGACTGTTTACCCAGCAGGGGGCGCTGTCCTCCACTCTACTGCCACCACCACAGTATCTGCCCTGTGTTTGGTTTCTTCCCCTGTGGTCCGGAGCTCAAAACATCTTACAAGACGTATTGCTGTTGTGCATGTACTAACAACCTTTTCTTCCTTCCTTCCTTCCTTCCTACCTTCCTTCCTTCCTTCCTCACTCCTTTCCTTCCCTACCTGTTCTTCTATGACCACACAGCGGATGAATTTGCACCCTGGGACCCTGGCTGTATGTACCCACACACGCACGCACGCACGCACGCACACACACACACACACACACACACACACACACACACACACACACACACACACACACACACACACACACACACACACACACACCACACACACACACACACACACACACACACACACACACACACACACACACACACACACACTGCTAACCTCCATACTTAGTGTGAAAGCCCAGCCCCCCTGTGCCACCCCGTGTCTGGGGTCTCCATACACACACCTGCTCCTCCATCGCTCCATATGGAGGAATGTAATCCTGATGTAATCCAGCGTTTAGTCTGCACCTGCAGCCGCAAACCGGTGCGAGGCGCGGATCCGCCGGCGGCCCGACGTATAGCCGGACGGACTGTTTTGTCTATCGCAAGGGTTCCTATTACTGGAATGGATACATCTATTACACGTGCTGTGCTGTAAACAGGATTACCCAGATACGGCAACCATCAACATTTAAAGTGTGTGTGTGAGTGTCTGTGTGTGTGTGTCTGTCTGTCTGTGTCTGTCTGTCTGTCTGTCTGTCTGTCTGTCTGTCTGTCTGTCTGTCTGTCTGTCTGTCTGTCTGTGTGTGTGTGTGTGTGTGTTTGCTTTCGGGACTTGCACACGCATCCACAAGCACCCTGCACCTGTAGTGTGGGTACATTTAGTTGTGTCTGTCTGCGCACATCTTTTGTCCGTCGGTTGTAACTTGAACCTGACGATGGTTTCTGTCCACCCAGGGCCGGCTCTAGACAATTTGCTGCCCTAGGCGAGATTTTAGCTGGCGCCCCCCCCCCCCCCCCTATAGAATATAAAGAATACATGAAAAATCTCTACAAAAGACAAATACACTACAAAACAGAAACTTGACATGGGTTATAAAATGTATTCAGTATTGTATGAACATGTTTGAAGTGGGGGGTGGACGTCACATCCTCTAGGGGGGTCCGGGGGTATGCCCCCCCCGGGAAGATTTTTTTGAACATTTTAAAGTAAAATGCTTCAATCCGGTATATATATCTGGCGTGCACCCGCTGCGCTCCCTCTATAGTTTAGCGCCCTAGGCGAACATCTATAACGCCAGTGCGGCGGGCCGGCCCTGCGTGAACCGGTTGTCCGCACTTGAATTCCTGCGTACACGTGTCATGTATGTTGACACCGTTCTTCATTAAAACACAATATACTGTGCCTTCAGATTCCCAATATTGAATCCCAGGGGATTCAGTCATAACTCCTCTGTTCAAGTATTATCTGCCCTACTTTCCCATCTGCGATTAATAAAGTGCATCTAAAGATACAAAGTGTGTGTGAATATAGAACATGGCATAAAAGCAGACTTGACATAGCAAAAAATAGAAGAGCTTAGGAAATCAACACAAGCTCAGCAAGAAAGACAATACATACATACTTAAACATATACATATATGTATTGCACATTAAATAGAATATTCTAGTATTTTGTGAAATACGCTGCTGGGTGTATTTCAGCCCATCAATAGACTCTCTACTCTCTCTCTCTCTCTCTCTTTCTCTCCCCAGCCCGTTCCTGACAACAGCCCGATGAGACGCTCCGCCTCCACCGTGGCACCACAGCGCCCTCTGGAGGTCAACCTGCGTGACTACACCCTGGAGAAGCCCAGCCAGGACCGGGGCCATCACCACCACCACCACCACCACCGCTGCCACCACCGCCGGGAGAGGGACCGGGAGCGGGGTGAGAAGAAGCAGAGGTCCCTGGACAGGTCACTGGGTGGACAGCAAGTTGCTATCGCTAACGCAGGTCAGCCACTAGGGGTGCCAGAGAGGAGTTGCATTATAGTTGGAGTTCCATCATAGAATGGGGCATTTCACATCCTTTCACACTTATTTTGAATATTGATGGAGACAAACTCAAACTCGGCCGTCACTAGTAAACTTTTCCCGGTGGGTAGACGAGCTAATCATCATGTCTGGACACTGAAAAAATATTAGAAAATAAGTCTGGAAAGGTTTAAAATCAGTGTAGACTGGCCACTGTAGAAATACACTTAAATCCCCTTCTGAAAGCTTCATCAACTCGTGCAAATAAGTTTCTCTTGGCAGAATATCTCTGCAATGAAACAAGGCGTAACTGGTTTCCGGCCCAGGCTCTGCGCTGTCTCCCCCCACAGAAGTTCTGCTGTCACATAGGAGGACTGCTGGATCCCAGATGACAGAGGAACAACATGATAACATCACTCATAACATAACACATACTGGCTTCCAATACTCCTGCTAAAACCAACAGCTGACATTAAAGATGTGTCTCTAGGCATCAGTTCTGTGTGTCACCTCCACATTTTGTCTTTAAAAAAAAAAGTATTTACTCAAAGTAAGAGTTCCTTTAGCTAGTATATCCTTTGCCTTGATGCAGGCAGGCTGGCTACCTGCATGGCAGGTGTTAGACAGCTCTACGCTTATATAGTGCCTCCTACTCCTTATATGGCTTTTTATTAAAGTTCCCAGAGGCCTGTCTCCATAGCAACAGTGATGAGCTGATCGCCGTGAGTGTTCTCAATGATGTGATGGAAGTGAAATGGAACAGCCCATGGAGCCAATTAGCTGAGGGCTTAAACAAATGATTTGTAAAAGGGAGAAAGAGTTTCTATAAATCCACAAAATAGCAAAAGTTTAAATGAGAGGTGTAGGTGTATATATATGTATATATATATATAATATATTTGTGAATTTTGTCTTGTGGATTTGTGAATCTCATCCTATTGGTTATAATACTGTTATATTATATATAAACCTGTGTGTGTGTATATATATATATACTAATAGTAGTATATACTTTATTAATTTTTTACTTTATATATTCTTTATATACATCCTACTGCCAGGTGATTCTTCCCACACCTCATATAACCTGGGGGTGAGATCTCAGATACCCTTTTGTGTGTGTGTGTGTGTGTGTGTGTGTGTGTGTGTGTGTGTGTGTGTGTCTGTGTGTGTGTGTGTCTGTGTCTGTGTCTGTCTCACACCCTACAGCTGGTCTTTGTTATCCAGATAAAAGAAACAGTCAAGCCAATAATTTATAGCCCCCCGGATGGAGGGGCTGTGTGTGTGTGTGTGTGTGTGTGTGTGTGTGTGTGTGTGTGTGTGTGTGTGTGTGTGTGTGTGTGTGTGTGTGTGTGTGTGTGTGTGTGTGTGTGTGTGTGTGTGTGTGTGTGTGTGTGTGTGTGTGTGTGTGTGTGTGTGTGTGAGAGGGGGGGGGATGTAGGGAACAGAGGAAAATGTCTGACATGTGAGAACAGTGGTTGGCGTCCATAGACTACTGGTTGTATATTGAATTGACTACTGGCTGTATAGCTGTCACCAAGACTTACACAACTAATGTGGCTTTGGGAGAAAAGGTTTGACGTATATTTGAAATAACCTTTTTTCACATCGAAGCACAACTAAATGTAGCCTACATCATAAATGTACAACAATACAGTCAGTATAGCCTAAGTGGTTGTTATGATGTATTTCATTCATCCCAGACTGGAAATGTGGGTGTCACAGCAGTTATAATAATTAAATTAAAATACATATACAAATACTTCTTTATACCCAATAGGACACGTAGAAAGGACATGGAAGTGCAGATTGTGAATATAATCTTTAGTCCCTGTAGATTAAAAATAAACACCAAAAAAACTGATTTGGTTTATTTGTCACATATAAGGTACAGTACAAGGTACAGTACAACGTACAGTGAAATGGTATCGAAAGCTCTGAAGATGTGCAAAAAGTTACAGAATTTAAAGACCTACAAAATGTTAAGAATGGTTAGATGCTAAATTATTTTCGCTGTACTGTACTTGTACTGTGCAATGACAATACATTTGAATCTAATCTAATTATAAACAAAAATACAAGACAATAGGCCAACACACATGTACATATTTACATGATTGCAAGATAACGTTGATTCTGATCCTATAAACAGTACAGTATAGATCTAAAGTGTAAAGTATGTCTCACTCTGCCGTCGTGTTTCATCCTTCTCCCCTGAAGGGCCCCCCGGGGAGCCGCCCGGGCCGGACCCCGCCCCGGGCCCCTCCTCCTCCTCCTCCTCCAGGGACAAGGCCAACACCGAGCGGGGCCGCTCCCACGACCGGAAGCATCGCCACGCCCCGCCCGAGAAGCAGCGCTACTACTCCTGCGACCGCTATTGCGGCCGCGACCACTGCCACGCCAGGTCTGCTAACGCCAGCTGCGCCACCTCGCCCAGCGAGACGCACGAGGCCGGCTTCAGCAAGCAGGTGGGCGGGCCGAGGGGGGGGTGGTGTTACGGCTAGCGCTGTTACGGCTAGGTTGTTTACGTTATCATTCATTGTCACCATGTTACGGATGACCTCGTTCTAATGTTTCATTAGCTTTTTTGTGTAATTAATGGCAACACAATGAAAGTATTATTTTTATCAGAATTTGATTCACGATGACCCTGCAGGAGAGGGTAAGAAATGTATCTGTGAAACCAAACCATGTTGTTGACCTCTGACCTCGGCATGCTCTCTCTCTGCCTAATATTCTCTTCCTCCTGCCTGTGGAACATCTCCTCATTGCCTTTGATCTGACTTTCTACTTCCTGTCTTTCTTCTTCACCATTTCCTGTCCATTCACATCTCTGCGTCTCGCTTGTCTCCATCTCGTTTGTGATGTCGTTTCTCTGTTTCGATCCTTCATCTGGTATTCGTGACATTTACATTATTTCCTTTTCCTTCTTGCCTTCCTTCCTTCCTTCCTTCCTTCCTTCCTTCCTTCCTTCCTTCCTTCCTTCCTTCCTTCCTTCCTTCCCTCCCGGCGGTCCTGGCTCCTCTCTCCTCCTCTCCTCTCTCGTCATGTCCTCCGTCGGTTCACATTGCTTGTCCACTCTTCATCCAGGGCAGCAGTTGGGTTAGAGGCAGTCTGGCCACCCTCAGCTCCACCTCCAGCACACCCAGCCGCGGACGCCGCCAGCTGCCCCAGACCCCCCCCACCCCCCGGCCCAGCGTGGCCTACAAGACGACGAGCGGTTCCTCCCCGGTGCACCTCGCGTCGGGCCCTTCCTCGCTCAGCCCGGGCCGGCTGACCCGAGGCGTCTCGGAGCACCACGCCCTGCGGCACAGCGTCTCCTCCTACCGCCACGTCCCCTGTCCCGTCACGCGCATCAGCTCGGAGCCCTTCCTGGGCCAGGGCTGCGGCTACGAGCCCCTGCTGGGCCCGGGCCAGGGGGGCTACTGCTACGGCCACCCGCGCAGCGCCAGCCCCTGCGGTAGCCTCCAGGACGGGTCCTCATCGTCCCCCGGCTCCCTGGCCCCGGGGCCCTTCCCGGGGGCCCGCCCGCCCGACTACAGCGGGCCCCCCTTGCCACCGTCCCCGCGGCACAGCCTGAGGGTCCCCAACGGATACCCCTTTGGCTTCCCCAGCAGCGGGGGGCCCCGGGCCCCCAGGTATTACCAGGAGGTGGAGGAGGACGAGTGGTGCTAGCATGGCTTTAACTAAACAACACGAGCTGGTGGTGTTTTGGGTTGGCATTTATTTATTTAAGGGATTGTGATGAGTTTTATCATCCTTCTGTGGAGGCTTTGGGTTATGTATTTGTGTGTGTTTCTGTGTGTGTGTGTGTGTGTGTGTGTGTGTGTGTCTGCGTGTCAGTGTGTGTGTGTGTGTGTGTGTGTGTCTGCCGTTTGAGGTCATATTTAAAAGTGTAATACAAGTGTATACGGGACCCGTTTGGTAGAGAAGTGAGAGAACAAAGTGTGGGGAAAAGTGTGGTTGTTTTGGTTTCTGGGACCTCAACCATTCCACGCCCACAGCGCTGCCTGGTCCCTGAGCGGACGAGACCACGCACCTTGGCTCTGATGTCTTCACTTCCCTTCCTCTCCGTCTCTCTCCTGCTATTCTGTGTCACCATTTCCTCCCCTAGAGCTCATTGACTTGAAGCAAAGCATGGTAGAGAACAGCGACGGGGGGAGACCGCTTGATTAACTCATTTGGTTGTTTTTTTATATATATATATATATATATATATATATATATATACATATATATATATATATATATATAATGTGTACACCTGTAGCCGTCACCTCTTATTTCCATTGTGTGCATTTGTTTTTGTACGATCAACAAACAAACAAACAAACAAACAAACAAACAAAAAAAACGACCGAACGAGGAAAGTTTGTTTCTGTGAGAGCAGAAAAAGCATCAATTAGCTGTGTTTTGTGTCAGGTCTGACCTTTGTTACGTAGTTGTTTGCGGTAGTTTTTTTTCCGGAACAAAGTGCCTCTCCTTTTTAGATCAAATACTGTAGACGGACGCAAAAGATGCAACATCCGCTGTTTCCCACGGCGGCAGAATCCCCCCGAGTAGCCGACCGGTTCCCCGCCGTAGCGCTCCAAGGAGAACCGGTCGTAACAGGACGCCTTAACGCACGCGGCGCCCCCACCGCCGCTCCTGGTTACGTTTCCTCCCGCTTGTTCAAGCTCTCTTCTTCTATTCTGTTTATGTTTTGTTTGTCTTTTTGACGCGGGGCTGTCACTCGGAATGTGTGCCCGATGGACAAAAAACTAAAAACATTTTCAAAACCGCTACCACCTGAGACCAAGATGGTGGGTAGCTCGAGCGTGCATGTGCATTCGTGTCGAAGGTAGCACTCTCGTCGCGGCTGTGTTTCTGTCTCGGGATGGATGGAAGACCCACAATGGCTGACACGGATCCTATGGGCTGTCTTAGTCAGGGACAGGTCAGCGTGTGTGGGTGGGTGTGTGTGTGTGTGTGTGAGAGTGAGAGTGTGTGTGTGTGTGGGGGGGGGGTGAGAGAGTGAGAGTGAGAGAGGAAGAGAGAGCAACATATGCACATGTGGGTTTGAGTGTCTGCGTTCTGCCCTGTTCTTTAGCTTCCATTCTCAGCAGAGTAATGTACCACGCACTGTCCCAACTGAAACATGCTACCTTTTTACCATTTTGCACAGTGTGGGCGGGCGCGCCCGCCACCGCCTGCCAGGCCACACGGCCCACCGACACCTGGGAGGGGAACCCCGGCTTCAGCCCTGTCTCGGGCACACTCAGTTCAACATGCAACAGGTCGGAGAAGGGTGGTAGAGTAGAGAGAGAGAGAGAGAGAGAGAGAGAGAGAGAGAGAGAGAGGAGAGAGAGAGAGAGAGAGAGAGAGGAGAGAGAGAGAGAGAGAGAGAGAGAGAGAGAGAGAGGAGGAGAGAGAGAGAGAGAGAGAGAGAGAGAGAGAGAGAGAGAGGCCTGTGTTGAGACAGAGTCAGGTCAGAGGGTAAGATGACCGACGGAGTGACACAACACACAGGGGGGAGTAGGAGAGTAAGAGGAGAGGAGAGGAGGAGAGTAGGAGGAGAGGAGAGGAGAGGAGGAGAGTAGGAGAGGAGAGGAGAGGAGGGGAGTAGGAGGAGAGGAGAGGAGGGCTATGCAACACAGGTGGTCATTGTTGAGGGAGAGTCTTTATCGCTCCATTCTGTAGCTTTACATGCTGGTCTTCACAGAATCAGACATCAGCATGAACGTGACCAAATGTTTTCTATATATATATCTATACACAAAAGTTATGAAAACGCATACAAAAAAATAAAAAGACAAACGATTACCAATGCATAAGGTGAGACGCACACCGTGTAAAGCAGAAAGAACAACTACAACTACTTAGGAATACAGCAACTTTATATATTGCATGCATCACATTTACCCACGTATCCCCGGTCATGGCCCGGGAAGACGGCCGACACACGAGATCCAGATCGGTGTCCCGGGATTCCTTCTTAGTCCGGGGCCTCGGACACGCAGTTAGCACATAGTTAACAAGGAAAACATGGAAAGCAAAACATATTCCCCATCATTTTAGGGTGTCTGACTGACTCATGGGGACAACCATTTCTTTGAGCGGGGGAACGCAGAAAGAAGTTGTATTTCTCTGTGGGGATCATTTTCATAAGGTTGTCAGTTGACAGTTCTATAAGTACCATCGGAGACTGTCAGCGGCAACAAAAACAAAGCACTTTTAGAGGACATACAGTACATGGACTGGCACAAAGGGTCGCATCATTGCAGCCGTTTTCCTCGCTCAACACTGGACCAATTAAAACAAAATGTGTTTTGTCCCCATCAGTCAGTTACACCCAGAAATTGATTGATTGGGGGGAAAGAAAAAAAAGAGGGGTCCAAGTTGAAAAACAATCCTGTAAAAGTTTCCCTTTAACTTCCGACGTGAAAGCGGTTCATCACACATTCCTTACAGCCGACCCAGGGCCCGGTTTACAGGCAGGCCTACGATTCGTTTTTTTTTTTAAACTCTTTATCTTCCAAAAATAAAAACCCACGACAGACATTTTAATGTGTTGACATGCCTTTGTCCGATACTGGCGGTTGGTTACTTTTCCTTCACTACAGAGTCACACATAGTAGTTAGTTGTTGTTATATCTCTGCATCACAGACGATGTAGGGTTAATTTTGTCTTCTATTTTTATTTAATTTTCGTGCATGTTCTAACAACGTATGTGCATGTGATGAACGCCTTAGTACTTTTTGATACCATGTGTTATTTTGTTGATTTTTAATATTTGATATCAATTATGGGGGATTGTTGAACATTTCTAAGTAACAAAAAAAGGTAAATAAAACACAGTATTGAACATTGTCGATAGTTCCGCCTGTGTCCCAGAGCTGGAAGAATCTTCATTTACGTCTTTGGATTCAGTGACTTGTTGCCTGATTTTATGTTTCTCAGCCAGATTTTGAATTCTGCCGTTGTTTCTACATTTAACATTTTGTAAGAAGCAAAGCTCCTTGAAATAAAAAAGAATGAAATCAAACCCACGTGTGAGTAGGCTACTGTGTGTGTCTGTGTGTCTGTCTGTCTGTCTGTCTGTGTGTGTGAGAGAGAGAGAGAGAGAGAGAGAGAGAGAGAGAGAGAGAGAGAGAGAGAGAGAGAGAGAGAGAGAGAGAGAGAGAGAGAGAGAGAGAGAGAGAGAGAGAGAGAGAGAGAGAGAGGAGGCTACACACTAGTGTGTGTACCGTGTGCTCATAACATTCTGATCGTCGTACAAGTTCAACAAACAGTAATTTAGGAATGGGCGTGGTCTGTGTGCCGTATGCAAATCTCTGCACTACAATAGGTCAGGATGCCCCGCGGTGGGCGTGTCCGGGATGCACCAGCCAGGTGGAATGTGGGAATAAGACTATTCTTCAACTCTTCGTGTGTGTGAGTGTGTGTGTTTTCCGACGCAAGTCTCCGTCTCTGCCCGTCAGTGGACTATAGTAGGCGGACTACAGGTGTAGGCCGACACAGCGGAGAGGACTGACACCGTGTTGATGATGAGCTGGTTGCCGTCTGTAGGCCTACGGGACGCACGCAGGACGCCATGCTGGCGGTAAAGGACGCGCAGTTGGTGGTGATGTATTTCTACTTGGTCGGTCAACTGTTTTCTAACGGCTTCATGGAGGGAAGAGGAGCGGGAATCCACCGAAAAGGTAAGGTTTACGGGTGACGGGTGACGATTTTTCGTATTAAGTATTGAATATTGTATTGACTTCTGTAGCAGTTCAACGCGGGCAGTTTTGTTTTCCTTGTACGTCTGATGGCCTACTATTAGAGTTTGTTTTAAAAGTGTCAATATCCTCAGTGTGTTTAGCTAGACGTAGGCAAAAATATTGCAAAGCATGAATTAGTATTCTTTGCATAGTATTAGTATCCGTTTTAAGCGGTTTGTTAAAAAATGTCTCCTGATGTGTTGCGTTGCAGTACCGCATCTCTCCACTGGGGGAAGCTCTTGCTAAAGTATTCAGATGGTCCCAATTAGGTTGAATCTACCGTCATGACTGGAGAAGAAATGATGGGGTAGGATTAGTTAGGACATTTTACAGTTATCATGAACTTCTTTAGCACTTTAATGCAAGGCTATTTGGATTATAAGTGCAAACTGATGACACGACGCACACATCCCTCTCTACACATAGGCGGTCAAGATTCGCGTTCTAATTCATTAGTAACCTTGTAGGCAGAGGACACCCAGAGATAAAGACCCCGAGAATCCTAATTACAAATTCCACAGTTTAGCCAAGGGATGTGTGTGTGCGTGTGCGTGTGTGTGTGTGTGTGTGTGTGTGTGTGTGTGTGTGTGTGTGTGTGTGTGTGTGTGTGTGTGTGTGTGTGTGTGTGTGTGTGTGTGTGTGTGTGTGTGTGTGTGTGTGTGTGTGTGATCCGCCTTTGATCCGTGACAGACCTCCATGTGCTCGCGTTTGTCACCACCGCGTCTCTCAGTGATGTCATGATGTACGAGATTACTGCGCGGCAACCCAACCTGTCGGTTAACCGTCTGATCAAAGCCCGGTCCGTCGGCCCCGCGGGAGAGAAGAGTCAGGGCGTCGATCCAAACACACACCTGCTCGTGTGTGTGTGTGTGTGTGTGTGTGTGTGTGTGTGTGTGTGTGTGTGTGTGTGTGTGTGTGTGTGTGTGTGTGTGTGTGTGTGTGTGTGGTGTGTGTGTGTGTGTGTGTGTGTGTGTGTGTGTGTGTGGTGTGTGTGTGTGTGTGTGGTGTGTGTGTGTGTGTGTGTGTGTGTGTGTGTGTGAGAGAGAGACAGTGACAGGCCTGGATGCTAGTGTCTGCAAAGTGCAAATTAAATCCTTGTTGGTTCCAACAAGGATCAGGTCTGCTATATAACTATATGATAAATGAATGAGGACTGTATAATAATAATAATAATAATAATAATAATAATAATAAGATAATATAAGGTAAGAACCTGTGATGATGTGCATGGAAGTGGAGGCGGCCCTCTTCATGTGTATAACAGCAGTACTAAGTTGACACAACAGTTGACAACTGTACCAATCACACACAGTGGAATAGCAGCAGTGTATATGTACAGAAATAAAAGCTGTACCAAAAGTTGTAATATAAACAGCATGTAGGTCAATGGGAAAGTCCAAATGTAAAGAAACACACGTAACATAATTGTCATTATACATACTTTTATATGATTATTATTGTTATTATTATTATTATCATGGGATATCAATTGATCAATTTGTAGCTCAGGGGCAGGATGGTCTAATTGTGAGGGTGTTTGTCGCCTCTACTTGCTAACCCAAACCCCTAACCTGGTCCTTAATGACGTGTATCTAAAGACACACATCAGACTTCTTTGGATCAGAGCGTCTGCTCAATGACAGCGTGGTAACCAGCAGGTGCTGGTCCGACGCAGTGACCTCCTTCTGCTGCAGATCAGAGCGGATTAGCATTAAGGGATCTCCTGACGTTGGCACAGAGCCAACCTTAAAGGGGCCCTCAGGCCCAGGTGACACTTCTCCGTCAAAGATGAAGACCTGGCGATTTCACAACGCTGTATTTCCAGTTGTTTGGTTTCAGCAGGGCGTTTGAAGGATTTTGGGATGAAGAAGGGAAAATTGGATTCTAAAAACAAACTGGAATTACAGTTTCCCGGGGGATCTGACGCCAGACGTATGTGGCAAGGTCTGAGGGTCTTCTCCAACTACAAGGGGAGCTCAGGGGCAGTCACCAACAACGACCTCAACCTGCCAGACGGGCTGAACACGCTATACGCTCGCTTTCAAAGGGACCATGAGCCGACCAACTAATTGAACATTCACCAAGAGGACTACGTTCTACAATTGAGTACGAGGTCCGCAGGACCTTCAGGAGGGTTACGACAGGGAAGGCATCCGGCCTAGACAGAGTTACATCCTGTGTCTTCAAGACCTGTGCTGACCAGCTTGCTCCTGTGTTCACCGACATCTACAACAGTCTGTCGTCCCAGCGTGCTTCAAAGAGACAACCATTGTGCCGTTACCCAAAAAGACTAAAGTAACAAGCCTCAATGATTATCGTCCAGTGGCTTTAACACCCATAGCCATGAAGTGCCAGGAAAAAGGTGTCATGTCACACATTAACTTTTCCATCCCTGAGTCCCTAGACCCACTCCAGTTTGCATACAGACCAAACAGGTCTGTAGACGACGCCATCTCCCTGGCACTACACACGGCCCTGCAGCACCTAGACAGGAGGGACACCTACGTCAGACCGCTGTTCATTGACTACAGCTCGGCATTCAACACCATCGCTCCCTCCAAGCTGGTCCTGAAAGGGACCTTGGTCTAGGCGCCCCCATCTGTAACTGGATTATGGACTTCCTGACGGGCAGGCCTGAAGTGGTGAAGCTTGGGAACAACATCTCATCCACTCTGGTTCTCAACACCGGAGCACCCCAAGGCTGCTGCCTCAGTCCGCGGCTGTACACACGACTGTACTGCCATGCAACAACAATCGGATTATCAAGTTTGCAGACGACACCACACTCCTCTGCCTGATAAACGAGGACAATGAAACTGAGTACAGAGGTGAGGTAGTCCAGCTGACACGATGGTGCAAGGACAGGTGCAGTGCAGGACTTGCACTGAATGTCAGCAAAACTAAGGAGCTCATCGTGGACTTCATGGGTCCACCGGGGCACCCACTCCACCATCAGCCTAGACGGGACACCGGTGGAAATCGTCAGCTGCTTCCGCTTTCTACGACTACAGATCTCTGACGACCTGGCGTGGACCCGCAACACGGAGGTCATGCTGAAGAAGGCACACCAGCGCCTCTATGCCCTGCGGTGCCTCAGGAAAATCGGAGTAGGCCAATGGTGGCTCGTGAACTTTTACCGTAGCACAGCAGAGAGTGTCCTGAAGAGTGGCGTCACTGTGTGGTAATGCAACACCACTGCACAGGACAAGAAAGCCATCCAGTAGGTTGTGAGGACGGCGGAAAAGATAATTGGGTTTGCACTTACATGCATTGAGGAGATCTGTAGGACCAGATGTCGGAAGAGGGCCATCTTTATCACAAAGGACTGCCACCACCCTGGGCACCATCTCTTCTCCCCCCTACCGTCTGGTCGCCGGTTGCGCAGCATCCGTACAACAAGGACTACCAGGTTTAAGGACAGTTTTTATCCACAGGCAGTGACCTACTGAACTGCTAGGAGTGCTACCACTATCAGAACATTGTCATCCATATTAAATTACACTTACATACTTTTGCTTGACTTTCTGGACTCATTCTAGCTACTGCACTGTTCTGTACTGTATTCATGATGCTGCTGCACTACTGGCACTTTAAAAATTTTGCACAATGTATACACATGTTCATATCATCCATCAGCCACTTTATTGTAATTTTTATTGTGTACAGTATCTTTATAGTATAGTTGTGGAGTGTGTGTGTGGTTGGTAACTGGTTCAAGCAGCCTCACCTGGCCCGAGTTAGACTGATTGGCTGGTGAGGCTACACACCTGTGGGTCGTTGTTAATCAAGGCTCACAGGTTAAAGCAGCCTCCACCACACACACTGGAGGAAAAGAGAGTTCTAGCATGTACCATCTGCTCTGTTCACAATGATTCAAACTCTTGCAATAAACCAGATTCCTCATCACTCCTTATATGTGTCCTTCTCTTCGGTCTGAGCCCTCAAGAAACCATTTTAATGGCTGGTGGCAGTGTCGTCTGCTACAATAGTGATTTAGAAAAGTCATACTGATACTTGAGTCATGTCTCGTGAGGTCCGACGTGGATGGACCCCACGAGAATGTGGGGTCCCCAAGATGTATGAATTCAGCTTGATCGTACCACCGTGGGATGTTGATCAGCCAGTAACAAGATCTACTCTATAGTGACATCATATGTTGGCGTGTCCACCCCAGATGTATATGATGAATGGTCAGCCCACCAGTTGGTACGGTCCACTGGCTGTTGTAGCTTTCATCATACTCCCTGGACACACACACACACACACACACACCGTTTTCAAGTTGAACCCCCTCTCCACCTGAGGCATGCGACCCCCAGAGGTAAAACAGGCCGATTTATCACACACACACAACATGCCGTCACGGCCTAATCCGTCCGGCGCGGCGACCTCTGACCTCGGCAATCGCAACGATGATGTAACCTATGCAAAATGAAAGTGTGTTGTCAAGCAGAAGGGGTCAGATGGCGGGAGTGTCGCGTTACTAACGTAAACGTTCCAAGAGAAAACATCCCGGGGAACCTTATCCCTCTGTTGGGTAAGCCATACCTCCGCTTAGACGTATTAGCGTTGATTACAATGTGCTGTGCTTTGAACTGTCGTCTGTTTGCTTACGCACGCACGCACGCACACACACGCACACGCACACACACACACACAGTGTGTTTTGAACATTTAAAGTGAATTTTGGTTTAAACATTTGAACTGATTTGTTAGGAGATCAAAAAAACGTGTGATAAGGAACTCTGTAACCATCTTGTTCTCTATAATCATCCTCCTGATCTCCCTAGCGTCTCTTCAAATGACAGGAGGTCCTTCTTTTCTGTCATCTCTCTCTCGGTTGTTGTTGTTTTTTACTACCACTTGGCGTTCCGCCCCCTTTTGCACCCCGTCAGAAAAACCTTCTTGCTCTGTTCTGATCGGCTGATCGCTTGGCGCGAAATGAACCAACTTGGGCCGCGTCCACACACTTCCCTTCACCTTTCTGCCTTCTCTCCAGACCATATTCATATTCATATTCATATTCAGACCGCTCGGCTGGCCACTGATGTCTGGATCACGTCTCAATCAAAAGTGTTTTCCAGGGAGAACAGCGTTTTCTATCCACTTGGGCAGACCGTTTTACTTACCTGTGACCCCTCCTAACTGACATGTATCTAAATATACATTCCCTGTCTGTTTGGATAAAAGGCTAATTACTAGATAACTAAATAACTAAAAAGTGAAATAGTACTTCTTGGGCAATCGACAGTTGTTGCAATGGTGACGTTCAGGATTAGATCCAAACACTCTCACGCTCGTAAACACCTTAATACTTTTAACAGTTTGATATTAAATAAAACGTTAAATAGGCCAACACACACACACACACACACACACACACCACACACACACACACACACACACACACACACACCACACACACACACACACACACACACACACACACACACACACCAACTGCCAAGCCAAACAAGCCCTTGATTTCTGTGGCAGGGTTGGAAACTGCAATATAACTGTATATTTTGTTTGAGGACTTAAGACGCTTTTTCGTATATTTGCAGAATTCAAATTCTGTGTAATCCAACTCAAGGCCACCTTGTTGAAAGCCCTGATTTTGATATTGATATTGATTTGATCAAGAGGTTCATGTTTGTCCTCCCGGCCCGTGACGACATTCCACCGCTAACGACCGCTCGTGAGGTGAGTGTAATAACGTGCCCGGCGCTGATTCGGTCGTTGGGAAGCCGCGATACTCCTTTTAAGCAGTGTTGGGTTACGGCCTCCCTACCCTCACCCTGCCCTTCAGAGTCAAATATTTATCCTCTCCCAGTGGGGGAAATGAGGAAATAGCTCAGGGTCATGCTATCGCAGGACAGAGAAAGATTTGAATGTCTCCTAAATCTTCTCCGTGCCTGATAGTGAGCTGTGGGGTTGACATTCCAGGATAGCTTTACTGGAACCAAAGACCCTCACTAACAATACCTCACATTGTCTGGGCGGCCTATCTTAATTAGTCAGGAGGCATTTCATTGAATACCTAGTGTTGACGAGCTACCTTTGAAGTGGGTTAGGGTTATATGAAAAATGAAAGTTATATGTACCTTCTATCCCATAACTGATGAATTTACAGTAACTGTACAAAATAATATCTCTTTCGTCTATTTTTCCATCTGTCGCTCTACTGTATCTCTAAAAATGTATCTCATAGTTGGTGATGTAATCTTATTGAATGAACAAACCACTTGAGCGTTTCTGCGTTCGCCTGCTAACTCTGAGAACACAAGGAGACAGAGCTGTGCTGTTTGTCTTAACAGGTTCCACGTGTTGGTACCCTGCCTCTCATCTTGTCCCCCCCTCCTCCTCCTCCTCCTCCTCCTCCTCCTCCTCCTCCTCCTCCTCCTCCTCTCCCTTCTCTGCACCTTTGAACACATGGTCTCAAGATGGCCGTTCTCCATCACCTGGGCACGAGGCGATATTTCACTCTCTGACAAGCCGCACACCTGCATCTGACTTTGGTTTCCCCCCCCAGAGACTGTCTGGGCAGGAGAGTCTCCCGTCTGTGGGTTCGGGTGTCGGAGTCACATCCGAAAGGTTCTGGGTTCAAACCCCCGTTGTCCAAAGTCTACCTGTGTGGCGCATGTAGTAAATTATGAACTCAATAGTAAATTATCGCTCAAAGAGAATACTGACTTCTGCTTCTAATATTAATAATAGTTTTAGTAGATAATAATATATTTTAATCATCAACTAGTTAAAAAAATATATGTAGTTAAAATATAGGCTATTAAATGTATACCTCATATTCCTGGTATGTCATTCTTGTTGAAGTGTGTATTTACCACATATTCTTGCAGTATATCAGATATTTGGGGTGTGTGTGTGCGCCGAGGGCGTGAAACCAGAGGTCACCAGGGGTCAGGGGTCACGCTGGGTGACTTGGGGGTTAGGGTGAGTCAGTTTGGCATTCATTCCTCTATCTGCTGCAACATGCTCCTAGCGGTGGTGGATTTAGTGATGAATGAAGTGAGGCTTTGTGTGGATGTCTGATACTCTCCAATGCAAGGGGGAAAAGGTTGTCTATAAAAGACACAAGTGTGTTATTCTGACACTTTTCAAGTGTTTTAATGTAATGTTTTTGGTATTTTATTTCCCGTTTGGGATTAATAAAGTCGTATTTGTCTGATATATTACTCATGCATTTTATAATTTTCCAAGATGAATTATTATTATAATATTATAATAATAATATATATATATATAATATATAATAATATTATAATATTATCATTATTTCTAATCCGGGGGCAGTACCTTATCAACTCAGCGGTGTAGGTCAGTGGTCTTCAACCAGGGGGTTCTCGACTCCCAGGGGGTCCGCGGTGGTACTGCAGGGGGCCCACAAACGATGATTAATGCAGAAACCAATTCTTGCCGTCACCTTCCCCCCCCCGCCCCCCCCCCCCACGTTTCACCCAAATTCCACCCTCAAGTCAGTGTTTGTTCCTCAGGGAGCGTCCAGGTCATCGACAACATAGATAGTTAGACCCGGGCCTCAGAATCATTGTCATCCTGCCACACACCAGGGGGTCAGTCATCGTACGATGGAAAAGTTAGAGCCTGATGCATTGATTCTAATGATGTCGACATGGCTTATAACTAAGCATCAAAGCTGGACATATTAAGAAGTTAATAAGGCATTATACACATATTATAAGGCCTATAGGCCTGGGATAAAATTCAACAAAATTCAACGATCAATTGATTTTGATATTGATTTGATCAAGTGGGTCATGTGGTCCTCCAAGGGGTCCCTGTGCTGATGAAGGTTGAAGGCCCCTGGTGGGTGTATGATGTGATGGGAGCCCTATGAGAGCGGTGTGTGTGTGTGTGTGCGTCCGCAGGCTCGGTGGACGTGCTGCGGAGGTTCTCCCTGGCGGCAGTCGACGCCCCCAACGCCAGCGTGACGGTGGACGAGTCTCAGTGCTCCACGCTCCACATCGGCCAGTACGCCTCCCTGGCCCTGCCCACCCAGCAGGCGGTCGGACCCAGGTACCGTCACCGGTGGGCTGTGCCGCGAGGTTCATGTTGTGAACGATGCAGGGGGAAGGATAGTCTCTCTAGAGACACAATCTAGAGACACACTTCACACTTCATAACTAATGAGGATGGATGGAGATAAGGTTCAAAGGCGGCAAAGCTACAATTTCAAAAAGGATTATAAATATATGCAAATATAAATACAATACTGCTGAGGTGGGTGTACAAAAGTGACCAAATGCAGGTATAAAACGGTAGGAATACATTTATAAAAATATCAATATAAACAGACATGTATATAAACAGGGATGAGTGGGGTGAAGTGAAGCAAGTCCAACCGTCTGATGGCCTGAGGGATGAGGCTGTCCCTGAGCCTGCTGGTGGACCGGAGGCTGCTGTATCCCCTCTGTCAGACGGCAGGAGGCAGAGCAGTTTGTGGCTGTGCTGGGCTGTGGTGGGGCGGGGGGTGGTTGTGGTCTTTAATGATTCTGTTGGCCTTCTGGGTGTATCAGTCCTACGTGGACCCATAATAGTCGTCAATGGCAATGCTTTGTTGCATGCTACATAAGAGATTTGATGAGACACGGGTTTGGATGAAGTTCATTGTATGATATCCAGGTGATTTTGGATCAGAATTTAATACATAAGTGCAATGTATGTGTATGTATCTTCTTCTCCATGTCTCTTGTTTCATTGCATAGCATGTTTAAGATTCGTAATTCAATAACTTTATTTGTCACTTACACATGCAGGATGAGCAGTGAAATGCCTTGTGGCAGTGCCACAATTGAACAAAAACTTCAATAAACTACGTGTAAACGAAGTATATGTGTTCCTTTGTGTCCGTTTGTTGGTAATGGGTGTCTGTGTGTGTGTGTGTGTGTGTGTGTGTGTGTGTTGGTGCGCTGCTCCCCTGCAGGTTTGCGGAGGAGTTCAGTGTGCTGATGGAGGTCCTAAGCTGGCATCGTGAAGAGGAGAGCGCCCTGCTGACACTGCTCGACTACGACCTCCACCTCCACCTGCAGATCCGCCTCGGGCCCCACTTCCTCACCTACGTCTCCACCCGGCACCGAGACTACGAGTATGTCTCAATACCTCTACACCACTATACAAACACCTGCACCATCACCAAACACCGCCTTCACCACCACTCCCTCCTTCACCTACATATCCACCGGGCGCCCCGAGACTGCGAGTACGTTGTGGAGTCTTAACCGCCGCCCCAACCACCACCTATACCAGCACCTTCACCACCATCTCCTTCATCCCCGTCACCGCCACCTTCACCAACACCCCTCGACCTTACGACCTCTACACCCATAACAATACACCACCACCACCGCCACCATCTCCTCCTCCTTCAATAAAAACAAGTTTGTCTCAGTAACAGCCCGTTAAAACCGCACCCCAACACAGCCACCACCCCCACGATGACCTCCACCATCTCCAAACTCCTCCTCCTCCTCCACCACACCGTCACCACCCTCACGATGACCTCCACCATCTCTTCCACAAACACCTCCTCCTCCACCACATCCCAATACCACCTCTGCCACCTGCAGCATACCATCACCATCAGCATCACATTCACCTCCACACACCACCACTAGTGTCCCAACTCCCAGGTCTGACCCGGGGTTTCTAAACCCCCCCCCCCATGTAGGTTCCCGGTGGGGGGTCTGCAGGATGGACGGTGGCACCGGGTGTCCGTGGGGGTCTCGGTGTGGGGTCTGGAGGTGTACGTGGACTGCCGCCTGGTGGAGAGGATCCGCTGGGCCTACCGGGGCCAGGACATCAGCACCCAGGGCCTGATGATACTCGGGGGCATCCTGGAGAGCTTCGAGACCCCGTTTGAGGTGAGGGGGGCTGGGGGGGGGATAGGTGATCTGTAGCGCACACACAGCCGGAGTTAAACGTACAACACAAAACGATTGAAGAAGTGGGAGT
>CM051017.1:5348004-5438004 GCA_027704905.1 Muraenolepis orangiensis | reverse complement strand
GATGGATGGATGGATGCAGGGGTCGGGATGGAATTGCATTGTCAGAGGAGAGACTGTCCAACTCTGGACAGCTTTGTGTTCTGTTCTGTGTAGATGATTGTTTTGGCTTGGCAGTAGTTGTTTATGTTTGGATTGTTCTCAGGGACAGGTTTAGCTTAATTGTCTGCAGTGTACAGTATATTGAAGTGTCAATCAAGTAGTGCATGCCTATGATGTATATTTTATCATTAGGGTTTCAATACTGAAAACAAGCTACTCTCAAATCCGCCACAGATAGGATGACCAGCCTATTCACTCAGGAGTTGTACGTTTTGATTCAGTTATTTTGGCAGCATTTGGTCACGGTCCCTGCTATGGTTTCAGTCCGTGAGGTGAACCGGTTGCTGCTCCAGTAACCTGATAGCACGACACGCTACGCCCGGATCACACACTTATTAGCTCCCGGTTCGCCCTTGGCTTGTCGTGTTCTTCTTGGCATACTGGCTTTGTTCATTCATAGAGTTCCTCTGGGTTCCTCTCGTACTGGACGGCCTAGTGTTGTGTGTTAGGGTGTTGGGCTCTCAGCGGAAAAGGTTCTCTGTGCCATCCCCAGTCGCGCATCCTAGAGCAAGAGGTCTAACCTGACATGTTTCCGAGGTCACTGCAAGTCTCTTTGGATAGAAAGCATCTGCTATAATGACTAGATCTTTGTCATTCATGTTTTTTCTTCATGTTTCTTCTCTGCCAGTTTTCAGTAAAATTGTATTTTCTTGAAGTGTGTTTTTAACTGGTTTATGACAATTTGTTTTATGTTGCTGCTGCTTTGTTCAGGTATCAAAACTCTTTGACTATAAACTCTTGATGGAACTAAAGACCTGATTGAATAAAATAAAGCTTACTCTTGCTGCAGATGCCGAGGTCAGCGAAGACATTCCTTGTCCCTATAACACAGCGTGTCCAGTTACCCCCTGCTGAACTCATGTGCACACTCCCTGGCTCACGTGCACACTCCTTGGCTCACGTGCACACTCCTTGGCTCACATGCACACTCCTCCCTTGTGTACTTTGGAGTAGACAACAACACACACACACACACACACACACACAATCACAGTGGTATTGATATTAATAACTAATGCAATGTTAATACTCCAGGTTATTAAATTGAAACGTTTGAGACTGTAACCAAATTCTCAGTAACTTAACAGTATTGCAAATTTCACAGGTTTCATTTGATCAGCCAATCAGAGCACCCATATCGTAATTGATCATTGGTTGACATCCCTGGTGACAAGAATTTGAACCAATAGGAGCAGAGGGCAACTCATCTCTCAGCTGCAGGTCACCCCGCTCACTCACAATTAACCTTTGAACTTGTGGTCTGATGTAGGGGAGCATGCAGACTGAGATTCCATGCCAGAACCAGTTCAAACAAGTAGTTAACCAGTACAGTTGAACCAGTTACAACCAGTACAGTTGACCAGTGCATCCTATTGTGGAGTGTGTGTGTGATTGGTGACTGGTGATTGGTTGAAGCAGCCTCACCTGGCCTGAGTTGGACTGATTGGCTGGTGAGGCTACACAGCTGTGGGTCATTGTTAATCAAGGCTCACGGGTTAAAACAGCCTCCATCACACACACTCAGGAGAGCTCTATCATGTTCCATCTGCTCTGTTCGCCATGATTCAAAAACTCTGCAATAAACCGGATTCCTCATCACCCTGTGTCCTTGTCTTCAGGAGGAGCCCTCAAGTAGCCATTTTAATGGCTGGTGGCAGCGTCGTCTGCTACACCTACAGTATATACTACAGTTGAACCAGTACAAGCCTCTACCGTTAAACAAGTCCTAACCAGGACAGTTAAACCAGTTCTAACCAGCACACTTAGACCAGTTAACAGTATATACTACAGTTGAACAAGTACAACCCTCTACAGTTAAACAAGTCCTAACCAGGACAGTTAAACCAGTTCTACCCAGTACACTTAGACCAGTTAACCCGATATACAACAGTTGAACAAGTACAACCCTCTACCGTTAAACAAGTCCTAACCAGTACAGCTAAACCAGTTCTAGCCAGTATAGTCTAATATTAGTATAATCTTAACTAGTACAGTTGACAGTCATAACCAGTTCTGGTAAATGTCAAACCTCCACGGTCAAACCACTGCTACCCAGTGTTAACCAGTACATTTAATAACCAATCCTAACCAGTAAAGTACATGGCTAAGCAATGAATACCAAGTGGTATCCATACGGTTACAGGGCCATCCAGTGTGGTGCGGTACAGTACATGGTCCAACCAGCTAGTAACCAGTGGGTTACCATACAAGGGCTAAGTGCTACAGTTGGTGGTGTTTGGATGGGAGTGTGACGTTGGTGTTTGCTCTGCTATTTCTGCTCCTGATGACGTGTGACCACTCGAGCAGCGCGGCCTCCACCTCCTCTTCCTCCCCCTCTTCCTCCCCCATATAAAACATTTGGTTGTCCGGCTCCGGGGTACGCTCTGCCACTATCAACACTGTAGAGACAGACCCTCACACAGTAGCAGTTATTAGCAAACTCTCCCTCTCCATCTGTCTCTCTCTCACGGCCTACCTGTCCCTACCTGTCTGTTTCGTGTTTTCGCCTGTCTGTCTGTCTCTTCGTCTGTTGGTCTCTGTGCCGCTCTTTGTCTCTGCCTGCCTGTCTGACTGCCACTCTCTCTCTCTCTCTGTCTGTCTGTCTGTCTGTGTCTGCTTATTGCCATGAGAGTTGACTTGACAGTTTGTGTGTGTGTGTGTGTGTGTGTGTGTGTGTGTGTGTGTGTTACACACCTGTGCTGCTCCTGTTCTCATAAATTCTTCTGTGATTATTCTGAACTTCCTGGAATACCTGGAATATTGACCTTGTTTGCCAACAGAGGGGTGATGTGTCTGTGTCTGCAGACACATTTTTGTGTGTGTGCAGGTGTGCATGTTTCTTCAAGTTCTCGGTGAACTTCACCCTAGTGTGTGTGTGTGTGTGTGTGTGTGTGTGTGTGTGTGTGTGTGTATGAGCACCGCCTGAAGAGCACCAAACACTGTTTGATGGTAAACGTCACCGGACATTAAAATCGTTCTTCTGTCCTTTTTACCCACAATCCATTTGGTGCAGAGCGTTCCTGTGGAGGTCACCCGCGACGTCTCTCTCACCCAAGAGACCGGCTTCCCTCTGGTGGAAGAAACCAACTTCCTCCCCGGAGATGGGGGGCGCTCTGGCGCTAAGCTCCCCGAGGTCATCCAGACCTCTGACGGAAACGTCGGAAAGACGGCGGCCACGCGCGGCGTCATCGAGCTCGACGGGAGAACGGCACGCCGGCTCAGCGACAGCTTCTACGCCGGGGAACGCGCGGTTCCGTCGGTGAAATCCGTCCCCCCGGAACACAGGGAGGCCACCGCGGGCCACCCGATCGGTTCCCGTCCGCCGACGCCAGCCAGTGGCGGTGCGGCGGTGCGAGGGACCGCTCGCCGAGGAGACGGCGTAGCTGCACTGGCGGGAAAGGAAGGGGAAGTGATCGTCGTCGGCTCCGACAACAGGAAGTACCGACTCCTGGCCGGACCTCCCGGCCCGGGCGGACGATGGGGAAAAAGAGTGGGTTTCTTTCCTCTCTCTCTCTCTCTCCCTCCCTCTCCCTCTCTCCCTCTCTCTCTCTCTCCTCTCCTCTCCCTCTCCCTCTCCCTCTCCCTCTCTCCCTCCCCCTCTCCCTCCCTCTCCCTCTCCCTCTCCCTCTCTCCCTCTCCCTCTCCCTCTCCCTCTCCGTACAGAACAGAACAGATAGCTGTTGTTACTGTCCATGAATGACTCAAGCCATTAGAAACGGCATGCACCACACACACACACACACACACACACACAGGAAGCAGGACATGAATTTCCCCTCCCTGGTGAGTGTTGTCACGGCCACAGCTCCCATCCTTGCTCTATAATCAGGCCTATATTTGGTTCTAAGTGGAGGTTGCCGTTGTGTTGTCCAAACTAAACCACATCAACACACATGACTCCTCGTTCACATCCACTTACAGAGATGAGGGGCCAAAACGGGTGGGGGGGAGGGGGGGGGAACCATTTAAGACGCAAGAAGCTAGTAAGACGCCACTGGCACAACAGTGACCCTACTCTTTCCTAAGGATGCCTTGTAGCTGCTGCCAAGCGACCGCCAGCGGTGCCAGGCTAGCCACTAGGCAAAAGCCGCTAGGGCTGTTAACGTGCGGTCGCTTGCTCGCTAGCTCACTGGCGCTCTGTCTCCGCAGGGATGTGCCGGGAGAGAGGGCGAGCTCGGCTTCAAAGGCGACAAGGTGAGGTGCATACTTGTTTCCTGGTGGTATTATCATTATTTTAGTGCTTTTGTGCTTTTAAAACATTGAAAATATGGATATAAAAATTTGGAATACAGCAAGGAATAAGATGGAACATCTGGGAAGAGGCTTTGGCCTCGTTCAAGGAGGAGAGAGATAATTATCCGTTTTATTTTCCTTAATGACCCGGCAACGACGGGTCTACTGTTTCCAAACAGTCAAAAGTGTCGAGTCTTTCCAAGCCCTAAATGTATATGTCAGTTATCATGTGGTCATGGAAACGGGTGTTTGCCCTGCTGTTCCAGGGCTCCCAGGGGTTCCGAGGCCTGGAGGGGAGGAGAGGGGACCGGGGCCCCCCGGGGCCTCCAGGATTGCCCACCCTGTACCTCAGGAGGAACACTAAAGACGACTGGGACGCTTTCTCTGTACGTGGGGCAGGTTTGGATCACTACTCAAATGGAAGGCCCCATCTGTAGTCCAGCCATACCATGCACAGAACAGACACTTGGATTGCATCTAGGACTGACAATTGAATCCTCTTTATTGGTCACATGCACACACACAGTGAAATTAGTTTCTCTGCATTTAACCCACCCTAGTATTAGGAGCAGTGGGCAGCTATTTTTGTATACAGTGCAGTGGCAGTGTGGGGGTCTGATGCCTTGCTTAAGGGCTCCTCGGCAGTGACCAGGAGGGGACTTGAACCGGCGACCCTCCGATTCTCGAGCCAAGTCCCAACAGACTGAGCTATCCTTCCGCCCCTCGCAATCAAGATACCCTTTTTATAAAAAAATGTTGGTGTGAATATGTAATTCAATACAGTACAGTAGTAACAAAGAACAGAGGAGTCCACAACAGTCCAACGTAACATTAACATGACAACATATAACACATAACATTTCCATTAAGTATATCAACTAAATATGAGAAGAACCACTATGCAAACTAAACGTTTGCATTTCAAGACGCATTTCATATGGTACTGGAATCACAACAACGGTAAGCGACAAGATGGTGGGTAATCCTTGAGTACGTCTCGGTACGGCTGGACTACGAAAGGCTGGAGTCTGTGTACGGTGTGTGTAGAAACTACTAGAACTATGAATTGGCCTTACTCCATCTTCAGTTCTCTGTCCCTCTTTCTTCTGCTTAAATGTGTTTGCTTTTATGTTTTGATTTATATACGTAAAGGCCTGTCCCAAGTGTGTCTTGAAAGAGAGTTTGACTCGCTCTAGTCGGACCTGGAACAGTTTATGAAGAAGATCCGCTGTGGGTTTTTCTACCTAGTTATTATCGGAAAGGAAATGAAACACTGAATCCGACCCATAGACTCGTCCTAGAAAGAGGGCTCTATGCAGTCAGATGGAGTGATTGTAATGATGTTTGGTGTTGGATTCATCGAGGAACCATGATGCTTTGGCCTTGCTTACCAGGGCTTGGGTTGGGTCAGAAAATTGGCACAACATTAACGACACCATTCATTCAGCAATTTAACATTTCTTAACCCTGTTTCTACTCTTTTGGTTCATCTGCCTCAATCACAAGGTCAAAAAGCCTAATGCTGATAACTGATAACTAAACAACTAGTATACCAGTATACCAAAACTTTTAACTTGTCATAATGTCAACTTATAATAGTAAATATTAGTAAACATAATAGTATTAGTAAATAGTATAATAGTAAACATAAAAGTAAAAGGCTCCCAGTACCTTCAAGTTACCGGGTTCAATCCCCAATGTCCGCAGTCTACCTACATGCCTCCTTGAGCGTGATTAACCCTAACCCCTCGCCGCTCCTTAATGCAGACGCATATCTAAACAAATTCACTGTCAACCACTTTGGGTGAAAGTGTCTGCTGAATGACTAAAGTGTCAAACAAATAGCAGTAAAGTCAGTGAGACGTCGTTAAAAGTGTAGCATGTACGGACCTGCATGGATCTGACCTCACAAGCTGCGTCTCCCCCCCGCCCTTGTGTGTTTGTTCCAGGCATTATAGACATATACACAACCAGACCCCCCAGCCAGACACACACCCTGATACCCGTTGCCACCCATGGTCACCCACTAACCACAACCTCTTCAAACACCCCTTAACCACACACACATCATAGACCTCCCCTACCACCACCACCCCTGCCCCCAGCGTCAGTCCTCTCTCCTGGGTCAGAGCTGTGTCTCGGCCGCCCCCCTTTGCGGTGGTCCGGGGGCCCGGGCCGGGGCTGAATGGACCCCAGTGTTGGCCCTCTGGTCTGGGGGACAGTAGGAGCTCTGACTGGCTGCTAAGCTTCTCCAGACTCACAGCTAGGATTACTAGGGGAGGTCTGACACTCACTACCACCACACACACACACGCACGCATGCACGCACGCACGCAGGCACGCACACTCCAGAACACGCACACACACTCCAGAACACACACACACACACTCCAGAACACACACATACACACACACTCCAGAACACACACACACACACACACACACACACACACACACACACACACACACCACACACACACACACACACACTACACACACTCACTCACTCGGGAACACACACACTCACTCACTCACTCGGGAACACACACACTCACTCACTCGGGAACACACACACACACACACACACACTCACTCGGGGACATACACACACTCACTCACTCTGACACACACTCACTCTCACTCACTTGGACACACACACACACTCACTCGGAAACACACACACACTCCAGAACACACACACACACACTCACACTCACACACACTCACTCGGGAACACACACACACACACTCACTCACTCACTCACTCGGGAACACACACACACTCACTCACTCGGGAACACACACTCACTCTCACTCACTCGGAAACACACACACACACACACACACACACACACACACACACACACACACACACACACACACACACACACTCTCACTCACTCGGAAACACACAAACACACACACACACACACACACACACACATTCACTCGGGGACACACACACACACACACACACACTCACACACACACACTCACTCATTCGGAAACACACACACACACACACTCACTCGGGAACACACACTCACTCGGGGACTCACACACTCTCACTCACTCGGGGACACACACACACTCACTCTGACACAAACTTACTCACTCTGAAACACACATGCACGCACACACACACGCACACGCACACACACACGTGTTGGCCCCAGGGGGCCGACCCTGGCCCTTCAGGCCAAGACAAATATCACCTGGAAGAGCTGAGCTACATGGTTTAATAAACCCTCCTGTGTGTGTGTGTGTGTGTGTGTGTTTCCATTTGTGTGTCTGTTTATGTGTGTCTGGATATACGTGTGCGCGTGTCTGTTTATGTACGTCAGTGTTTATGTGTATATGGACTCTGCTACCATGCTACAGACAGACAGACAGTCAGTCAGACACACTCAGGTATATATACACACACACCACTTGATGGCATGCCACATCTCATCATCCATCATGAAACAAGATGATTGGACGAGCTTTGGTCTCCAAACATCTCCTCGTTACCCTCTCGGGGCAGCACTGCCCTTGAGCAAACCACTGCCAGCTTCCTGTTCGGCAGCCAGCACACACCTCTGAGGGTTGGGAGGTGATTGATCCCTCACCTGTCTCACCTAGATCTAGAGAGCATAGATATGTTTTTGTGCCAATTTCTGTTTATTAATAGCTGTTTATTTTTGGTCTCTGTAGTATCCTGACTAAAATCATTTCCGATTTTAATTGGATTAAAACTGTAAAAAAGTGTCCATCAAGGTTTCAAATCAACACTGTGTAGACTGGCCACTGTAGAATACACTTGTAAATTTACATTAGATTACATTAATAAAAAAATTAAGGATCGTCATTTAGTTGGTAATTATATTCACATATGCCTACAATATTGTGAGTGCATACATTATTAGCATGGGTGGCCCCAGTAGGAATTGAACCTCTAACCCGGACAGTGTTAATGCCTTGCTCACTACCAGTTTGAGTTTACACAGGGAATCAAACCTAAACTGTTCTGGCTGTTGTGTTTTTCTCCCCTAGAACTCCTACTTCTACCATCTGCTGCGAGCGGGTTGGCCGGTAAGTTCTGACCACCGCTCCATAGGGTTGTCATGGAAACGGTGAACACCTGCACACACACACACACACACACACACACACACACACACACACACACACACACACACATGCAACAACCCTGGCCAGGAACCTGCTGGCTGCACACTTGGCACACTTCCCACTCTCCATTTCTACGTGTGTCACTGAACGTGTCTCTGACTGACCTCCTGGTGTGTTTGTGATGTGGTTTAGACGGTGCTTGGCGACACCGGGGCCATCGGGGAGACAGGCCGACCAGGGGCCCCTGTGAGTCATCTAACCCCCTGCAGTCTCTGCATCCATGTCCCTTAGGGGTCCTTTTTATATATGGACGTATCTTTGTGTTTCACTGAAGATGCTGCTGCACTACTGGCACTTTAAATGCTTTTAAAGATTTTTGTAAAAAAAAACTAAAAACATGTACATTCAACACATGTACATGTCATTTAACAGTCACTTTGCTGTTCTTTTGCGTTTATTTTTATTTAATATTATTTTTATGGTACTGTTTTGGACACTGCGGCATTCCAATGTACCTGTTTCAATTGGCCAATATAAATATCTTGTATATTGTATCACAGGTTTTAAATTAGACTGCTCCACTTTGTGCATCGTTTTGTTTTAATTGTGACTGCAGGGTATTCCAGGAGACCCCGGAAGCAGAGGGATTTCCGGACACCCAGGATATGTGGTGAATAGCCAACGATATATTCATTGGTTAATTGTCATGGACCGGTTAATTGCAAATGGACTTAGGTGTGATTAACTCATGGATTGATCATGTTGTTCATTTGTATGCGTATTGCTAGGGTTACCCCGGGCCCAAAGGCACGATTGGTCTTCCAGGGAAGAGTGGTCGTGATGGGGCCCCGGGTCTGGGCGAAGCCCGGGGCCCACCTGGCCCTCCTGGACCCCAGGTGAGGATCCATCAATCCCTCTAAATGTACTATTCTATGGTTCTATTGTGCAGTTTTTGTTAGTGTATCTATTAATTAACAATCAACAAATTAATAAATTTGTTAATTTGTAAATCGATTGTGGATTCATGTACTAATTGCAATATAAGGTGGTTCTCCACTTTTCATTCGTTACTGGTTCTCGGCAGCATTTAGCTTGAGGAACCACAAGCTTCCTTTAGGAGAGCTTTCATTGGTCAGGCATTAAACATGGGGACTGAGCCCCTGGGGCATGCACTGTACCAGGGTAACGTCTGACCTTGACTGTAGATCATCTGGTGGGAAAACTCCTCTCTCGTCCATGCTCCTGTTGACAACAACGGCGAAGATAAGATAAGGTGTACTTTATCAATCCCAGATGATAATTTCGGGTTAGGGAACAAAACATATTTAGAATGTATACATCAATGATGTTCTCTCTGGAACCCCCATCTGTCATAGTCCCCCGGTCGGGCTGATGGCTGATCTCTAACCCCAGAAACAGGCCTGATGTTGGGCCTGTTATCCAACCCCAGAGCCAGGCCTGGTGGGCCTGCTGGGACCCATCTGTCTGACACCTGATCTCTTTCCCCCTCTCAGGGCCAGCGAGGGTCAAAGGGGGAGAGCGCTACACTGGGGGAGACGGGAGACGAGGTGAGGTACCCCGCTGTGGTGACTTACATAACTCTGTATATCTTACGTAATCTCATCGCATAACTCTCCCCGCGCTGCTGGGAAACTGCTTTCTAATGACCCTCTGAACCAGAGGTGTGGGGAGATCCGTTATCTGATGAGGTTGGAAGAGACTTCCCTTGATAAAGTATGTGTTTTAAAACTGGTTTTATGATGTTCTAAATCCCTGTCTTGACCTCAGGGGTTCCCGGGAGAGCCGGGGCCATGTGGGGATAGAGGCAGCAACGGAGTCAAGGTGTGTGTGTCTGCGTGTGTACATGTGTACGCGTGTGTGCGTGTGTACATGTGTACGTGTGTGTGCTTGATTGTGTGTGTGTGTGCTTGTGTCATCAATTTGAGGCCTGACGACATCGCCCTATTGTGCTTGAAAAGTAGTAGACATACTGATCTGGATATAGTTACACATTAATAACCATCATCATTCCATCATTTCATTTAGCATTCATTATCATTATCATTTATTATTATTTTTTTTATTATTTTTTTTATTATTATTATTATTATTATTATTAATATTATTATTATTACTATTATTCCTAGTCTCACAAATCAGACTTGGGTGAACGGGCCTTTCTTTATTTTGCTTAATATTTGTTTTTCAAACCAATCATGTTTCTGGAGGCGAGGATCTGTAAGCACCAAATTGGCTCTTAACACACAAACTTGGTGTGTTGTGGTGTGTGGTGTGTGTGTGTGTGTGTGTGTGTGTGTGTTGTGTGCTGTGCTGTTGTGTGTGTGTGTGTGTGCCACAGGGGTTTAAAGGAGAAGAAGGAGACCCTGGACTCTTCGGACCTCCGGTATGAATGACAATCAAGCATCAATCAAATATTGTATTTCCTGGTCACATGACCAATACTAACAGTGCCGTTATGTGTTTGACTTGTGACGTGTCATATTATGTTTGGACCCAGGGTCCGTTGGGCGTGAGGGGTGTCCAGGGTCTGCCTGGAGCGACCGGACCAAAAGTACGTCACCTCACCTCGGGGGGGGGGGGGTAACAATACTGTATATTGATACTCCAGTGCTGTGGTCAATACTATTGGTTACAATTATAGTATTGTATAGAGATTCATAATGCGGGAGGGAGTGGAATGGGGAGTAAGCATTCCATTGTTCTTGTTGCAAATGGCCAATAAAAAATAATTGTTGATCTTGTACAATATAAAGCCCCGCCCACAGACACGGTGTCTCAATCGTGTGTGTGATGTCAACGATGTTCAGAGAATACCAACTGTCAATGGGAAGACACTTTTTGTGTGTGTGTGTGGGGGGGTGGTTAGGGGGGGGGGGAGGGGGGGGGGGAGGGAGGGGCGGGGGGGGTCAATGTAAGACACTTTGTGTGTGTGTGTGTGTGTGTGTGGGGGGAGGGGGGGGGCTCTGTGTGTGTGTGTGTGTGTGTGTGGGGGGGGGAGGGGGGGGGGCTCAATGTAAGACACTTTGTGTGTGTGTGTGTGTGTGTGTGTGGGGGGGGGGGGATGGTTGGGGGATACAGCTGTCTTCCTCCTGCAGTTTGGCTCTGCTCACATCTGTGCTGCATGTACAGTATATATATATAAGGAGCATGGAATGTATATATGGAGTGGTATGAATAAGATTCTTAATACACAGAAGAAAAAAGGAATCGGATTTGATTGGTTCATCGTTCGTCTAATGAAATGGAAGTCTATGAACCGATTGGTTCCAGAGTTTGCTGGCAAATCCTTTTTTAATCCCGTTATAAATATAATCTGGTATTGGAAAGACACACAAAAAAAAAATAAAAGGATTTGGTTTGATTTTGGATTTGCATTTGGAATCAAATGAATTCATATGACTTGCTTTAACACTTATTAGATATATTAACTACAAAATTACAGATTTGCCCTGTCAGAGGCTATAAATGGACATTTTATGCACACATATGCACAGGATACATGGAATACATGGAATGTGAAGTGTACACATGAAGGTGCATTACATATTCAAAGCAACACGAGTCTTGAGGAGCACGGCTCATGCTGAGCCGTGCTCTGTGTGACCCCAGCGTGCCACACCAGCTATTTGCTCACTGACTGCAGTACCGTGTTAGCCCACAGATGGTGCTGATGAGTCTCTGGTTGCTCTTTGACCTCTTTGTGTGGTTTATGGTGCGTTTCTTTTAGGGAGAACCAGGACATGAAGGTCTACATGGTCCACTCGGACCAGTGGTGAGTACTCATACCCGACTGCACAATATTGAGACTAAATATATATATATATATATATATATATATATATATATATATATATATATATATATATATATATATATATATATATATATATATATGTGTGTGTGTGTGTATATATATATGTGTGTGTGTATATATATATATCGTTTTTATATAAAACAATTTTAACCAGTTTATTTAGTTTAGTTTAGTTTTTTAAATCATTTATGTTTTTAAAATTGTTGTTTGCAAGGGTGGTTCATGAGGATCGCTAGACAATTCTGTTGTACTTGAACAATGACAAGAAAGGCAATACTGTTTATAGTTTAATACTGTCCATAATGTGTACCTCAACTGTCCGTCATTTTTGCTATCTATGTTTCTATACTCGTATTGCGTGTGGATAAAGACATCTTTTCTGTAAATATGTCTTCATAAGGGACCATAGGGAATGTGAGAGATAAGTCATCCCAGGAGATGTGTTTGTTTTCTCCCTGACTGTGCAGGGCGCTCCCGGAGCCCCAGGGGTCATCGGAGCCCAGGGGGTCAACGGGTCTGAGGTGAGGTCACCTGGTGGTTCCTCCTGCTCCAGTCTCAGGACAAACCTCTTCTTCTTCTTCTTCTTTTAGATTAGATTAGATTAGATTCAAATGTATTGTCATTGCACAGCAGAAGTACAGTACAGCGAAAATGATTTGGCATCTAAACCAGAGTGCAAATGTTGCAGTAAAGTGCATGGTAATATATAATGTACAGTGGTTAAATAAATGTTAAAACTGCTACTAAAAACAGGTATAAAATAACTTAAGTAGGCAGGAGATATGTGCAGAGTTAGGTCGGTATATATACACAGGTAAGTATAAACAGGGGTGTGCAGTTCTTCACTGACACACAATTCACTTCCTCCGTCATGGTTAACATGTGGCTGTCTATTGTGATAGACATGTGTGTCTAGTCTGTCCTGTTTATTTACTGTGTGTGTGTGTGTGTGTGTGTGTGTGTGTGTGTGTGTGTGTGTGTGTGTTTCTCTAATGCGTCTCCTGTGTGTTCTCTGTGCAGGGCGATCCAGGGCCGTCCGGTCCCCGGGGTCGTAGGGGCCCTCAGGTACGCTGTGCTGCTTCACCTGCGTTAAAGTCAAAGGTTGTTTTTTTTTGACCCGTGAATTTCTAGCTCTAAAAAATGTGTTTGTGACCCCAACTTTAACTTGGGTGCATCTGCTTCCACACAAAAAGTTCTTATCCAATCAACCCATTTTGTCGGTAATATCGATATCCCGGTGAATGTAATCCTAATAGTAGTTTGGTCGTGGCTACGTGGTCAGTTCGTGTTTACATGGTTTGCTCACCATGTATGTCACCCATCTATAGCTTACGTCACTCCTGTGACCCCATATGCATCTCAGGGAGCCCCAAGGGGGGGGTCCCGACCCCAAGGTTGGGAACCTCTGGCTTAGTGTTCAGAGGGGACATGTTGGAGCGTGTTTTTGTTTGTTTACCACTATCCGGTGTCTGTATTATAGTGTACTTGTATTTCCATTAGCTTGAGTGTCTTCCCCTTGTTGTCAAAGTGTGCCCTAACACTGATCTATCGATGGACACCTGACATATCACCTTCCTCCACAGGGACCCCCGGGCCTAATGGGTGTGGCGGGGCCTGCTGGCCCCCGAGGGCCCCTGGTAAGAGTCAGAATGTCCACAAGCAGGTTGTAAACTTAATGAGGGGTTCGCAAAACACTACAGGCCTGTTTTCACTTTTTCACTCTTATCCTATCACCTATCCAGGTTTCATTGATATGATAACAGACATTATTACTATTGGATTAGATTAGATTAGATTCACATTTATTAAGTACAGTACTGCGAAAATAATTTGGAGTCTAACCAAAGTGCAAATGTACAATGTAAAAACAGTTTATACATATAAAAACCCGTATAAAAACAGTCTACTAGGTATATATTATTAACTACAATGGCATCTGAAAAGGTATATGTGAGCACACTGTCTATTTAGAAAGTGAGGTTCAATGTGCTTACGTTTGCTATTTTGTTATGAATGCCTTTTTTGTAATCATGAAGTCAATTTTTGATGAAGTCACATTTGTTGTTTGTGCTCAGGGTCAGCCAGGAATCGGTGGCCCTCCAGGTGTGAAGGGCGTCGCAGTAAGTTGTAACCGCACTACGTTTTTCTCCATTATATCGACTCTCTTGATTTAAATGTGTTCTTCAAATGTAACTTTTTGCTTGATTTTTGATAGGGTGGACTGGGACCGATAGGAAGAAAGGGATTGCCTGGTTCTGAAGGATCCATGGTAAGACTACTGCAGGGATATCTCCCCTCTGTGTGGTACTGTGGGCGTTAGTAGTGGATCTCCTCTCTGTGTGTTACTGTGGGAGTTAGTAGTGGATCTCCTCTCTGTGTTTTACTGTGGGAGTTGGTAGTGGATCTCCTCTCTGTGTTTTACTGTGGGAGTTGGTAGTGGATCTCCTCTCTGTGTTTTACTGTGGGAGTTGGTAGTGGATCTCCTCTCTGTGTTTTACTGTGGGAGTTGGTAGTGGATCTCCTCTCTGTGTTTTACTGTGGGAGTTGGTAGTGGATCTCCTCTCTGTGTGTTACTGTGGGAGTTGGTAGTGGATCTCCTCTGTGTGTTACTGTGGGAGTTGGTAGTGGATCTCCTCTCTGTGTGTTACTGTGGGAGTTGGTAGTGGATCTCCTCTGTGTTTTACTGTGGGAGTTGGTAGTGGATCTCCTCTGTGTGTTACTGTGGGAGTTGGTAGTGGATCTCCTCTGTGTTACTGTGGGAGTTGGTAGTGGATCTCCTCTCTGTGTGTTACTGTGGGAGTAAGGATGCTCAGTAGGAGTTTGGGGGCTGGGGGGAAATGTGACAGGTAGACACCTGACAGTCGGTGCAGGCTAGTCTTATTGGTTATGGTGTTCAAGTCCCATCTGAAAGGTTCTTGGTTTGAACCCAAGTGTGTTGTCTGACCTGTAGGTATCCTTGAGCCAGATGTCCTCTAACCCCTACCTGCTACGTATGCCATGTATCTGTACATACAGCAGGAAATCTGTGGATTGTCTACTCCAAGTAGGGAGTGAGTCCTGACCCCAAGTGAAGGAGTTCAAGTATCCTTGGGTCTTGTTCTCGAGTGAGGGGAGGATGGAGCGTGAGATTGACCGGAGGATAGGTGCAGCGGGAGCGGTATTGGGTGCCCTTTACCGGACCGTTGTGACCAAAAGAGAGCTGAGCCAGAAGACAAAGCTCTCGATCTACCGATCAGTCTTCATTCCTATACCCTCACCTATGGCCATGAACTATGGGTAATGACTGAAAGATCACGAATACAAGTGGCCAAAACAAGTTTCCTCAGGAGGGTGGCATCTCCTTTAGGGATAGGGTGATCCAGTCTAGTCGAGTAGAGCCGCTGCTCCTTTGCGTAGAAAGGAGTCAGTTGAGGTGGCATCTAGTAAGGATGCTTCCTGGTCGCCTCCCGAGGGAGGTTTTCCAGGCACGTCCAACAGGGAGGAAGAGACCGAGGTACAGGTGGGGTGACTACATCTCCACACTGGCCTGGGAACGCCTCGGGATCCCCCAGTCAGAGCTAGTCGATGTTGCCAGGGAGAGGGAAGTTTGGAGTCCCCTGCTGAAGCTGCTACCTCCGCGACCCGATCACGGATAAGCGGGAGAAGATGGATGTACATACAAGTGATGTTTGAATGTGTGAACTCCATAATTCTTCAACTGTCTAAATCCATTTATACAGGATACATTCAGTCCTGTACAAATGTTGAAAACATCACAAGGTTGTGTTACAGTATTACTACAGTTTTGTAGTACACAATGGTACACAATATTGTTTGTGTGTGTGTGTGTGTGTGTGTGTGTGTGTGTGTGTGTATCTAACAATGGTGTCGTAATACAAAACATATCACATTCTGGCGCGACTTCCACCCTTAATGACAAGCGTCTGACATCTGATATGAGTCTGAGCGTGCTGAAGGCGTGGGCTATTTATAGATGTTTATGCCTGGGTTGCGTGTGAGGTATGGTTCGAGGGCGAGAGTAGAGGGGAGAGTAATTTACCCTCTCCTGTGGCTCCTATACCCCCTCACCCCCCCCCCCCCACCCTTCCTCTGTCTTTACCATGCCGTCTATCCATCTCACCCACAGCTGCCAGCTTTAAGGTATAAGTTATTGTCCAGTAAAATGTGGATCGGCGGTATGAAACGGACTGGAATCTCCATGTGGCTGCCAGATTGTGACTCTCTGTCTCTCTCTCTCTCTCTTCCTCTCTGTCTCTCTCTCTCTGTCTCTCTCTCTCTCTCTCTGTCTCTCTCTCTCTCGCTCTCTCTCTCTCTCTCTCTCTCTCTCTCTCTCTCTCTCTCTCTCTCTCTCTCTCTCTCTCTCTCTCTCTCTCTCTTCCTCTTGTGTTAACCAGTCTTTTAACTCTCGTGAACCACGCAGACCAACTGAATCTGTAGCATTTATAAAGCAGGAAGCATTGGTATCGTTGATCACGATCGATAAATCGAGAGTTTTATCGCCCAGCAGGCGTTTGTTCGTACGTGGAGTTTGGTTATGAGGGGCCGTTAGGGACATTATTCAGAAATACCCTTCACATACACATGTGAAACACTCACACACACACACACACAACTGAAACCAAAATAATTTACAAACATACTGTATGTAAAAATCTCTCTTACACACATGTGAAACGCTCTAACACACACATAAGAAATCCAAAGTCATTCACATATACATGTGAAACGCTCTCATATACACATGTGAAACACACACACACACACACACACACATGAAATGCACTCATATACACATATGAAACGCTCTCACACACACACATGTGAGACGCTCTCATATACACATATTAAATGCTCTCATATAAACAAAATGTGAAATGCTGAGTTCAATATTATTTAACAACGCCGCTGCCTCCGTGAGGCTGTGTGCAGGCTGCTGAGCAGACATGATGACGGACAGACCAAAAATATTGTTTTCGAGGTTCTTCGCTGTTTTTTTTAAAACACCTTCCTGTTCAACTGAGATGCCTTTCGTTTCAACTGAAATCCCTCTCACACAACATAGTGAAATTGCATTTCATGTGTGTGTGAGTGCGTTATACATGTGTATATGAGTGCATTTCATGTGTGTGTGTGAGAGAGCGTTTCACATGTATGTACCCCTCATATTTGCTGCTGTGTTGCTGGTGTGTGTTGGTGTATACAGGATATTATATTTAAATGAAAATGTATACAAATATAGAGTTTATTGATAGTTCATTTGGGAACCCATATGCGTACTACGACCACAAATGGTTAATTGAATGTTCAGCGCTGTTGGTAGGCCTCCCGGTGTCTACATGTAAACCACTGTCTTCTTCATAACTCAAAACCGCTCATCTCTGGATCTGCAATCCATCCGTGTTAAGGAGATCCACATCACACCCAGCGCCACTGATCTGGTTCCCGTTCTCCTCCCTGTTTCTTTAGGGGAGGGCCGGAGTTCCCGGGCCAAACGGGTATCCTGGAGACACGGTGAGAGTGGAATCTTCGTCCTTTTATAGAGATCGGGGTTTTCAGCCGAGTCCACTTAAGGGAAGGCTTTACTGTACCTGCACACTAGACGCATAATGATGATGATGTTATTTATTATATAACCCTAACCCTATATATACTTATTTATTTATTTGATACTCAAGGTTGCCTTAAAGGCAATTGATAACATCGGTTCGAATAAATTAAGTGAATACATCAAAAATAGACGGCACATCCTTTGCTAATATCTGCTGTCCAACCGACGTGACTACAGTGGAATGTAACAACTGTTGGTTCCAACATATGCACTGCTTTATCTCATGACCTCATGTGTGTGTGTGGGTGGGTGGGTGTAACCGGACACATGTGTCTGATCAGTGTGTTTTTAATGTGTCCATATCCCCTCCATAATAACTGATGATCTTCCATGTAATCTTGTATTGTCTCAGCAGCAGCAGCTGGTACATATCAGACTAATAATAATAATGCCGGCTTTTATATAGCGCTTTTATCCAAAGCGCTTTACAAGTCATGCCTCACATTCACCCATTCATACACCGACGGCAGAGTCAGCCATGCAAGGAGACAGCCAGCACGTCAGGAGCAGTTAGGGTTAGGGTGTCTTGCTCAAGGAGACCTCGACAGTTTTTGCTAGGAGGAGCCGGGGGATCGAACCAGCTACCTTTCGGTTGTGAGGCGACCGCTCTACCTCCTGAGCTACACTGCCGCACTTCTACCTCCTGTTCCCTCGTATGGTTTGGAACCATGGTAGCATCGCACACAAACCGATTAGTCAATTGTTCTAATGGTATCAATTTGTATTTCTAGGGCTCCAGAGGATTAGATGGAGATAAAGGGGAGTCTGGCCTAAAGGGTGACAGGGTAAGGATAATTATTAATAATAATAATAATAATAATAATAATAATACAATATAATACATTTAAATGATTACATGATTGTGTTAACCAGGGTTCAATACTCAGCTTGCCGCAGGCAACTGTCTTATTTTACCTTATTATACATTTTTTTTTTTTATCCCTTTTTGAATGGTTGAATTGCATTGTCTTTTAATGAATGTCCCTTAAATGTGTATTTAATTATGATTCCTGCCTATGTGAAGCGCTCTGAATGTTCCTTTCGGTGTTTTGAAGCACAGATTTCAGTTACAAATGGTTATGTCATTCTCTGGTTCTCCTCTCAGGGCCCAGCTGGCCCAGCAGGGGTCGGAGGTCACCAGGGGGAGGGCGGTGGGCGGGGCCTAACGGGGATCCCTGGAGCCAGAGGGCCTCGCGGGCCCCTGGGGACTGAGGTAGGAACGGGGACCACCGACAATATCACGCCTCGTTGTCTGGTGCCTAACGACAGAAAGTGTTTTGTCCAATATACATAAAGCAACGTTTCACACTAGTGTATCATGTGTATCATGTGATCTTTATGGATGTCTCTCTGTAGGGTGAAGAGGGTGAAGCAGGCCTCCGGGGAGGTGTTGGGAGAGAGGGGTCAAAGGTGAGGGTTTATGGCCTTCTGGTCAAGTGCTTCCGATAAACGGAAGCCAAAACACGGCACAAACTCCTCCCCCTTTGACCTTGTGCGTCGGTCACCGGGTCACCCGACAAAACAAACCACTCGACAACACAAACCTCTCGGGCTCTTCATTTAAACTTAATGTCGGTTTTAACAAATTATCTTTTAGTTTTTTATGTTGTGTGCTCTTTGCAGTGACAAGAGAGTAAAACTTAACCCCGGGCTAGGAAACAGCCGCATGGAAAAAGCCAATGCTGGTTTTATTTCCTAACAATCAACAGCAAAGGGAGAAAAGTTTAAGATATTTTACGATGACATCGTAATCCAAATGTACTTCTCTGTTTATAATGTCCACAATCCATGTCATTCTTCATGAAGTATGTAACGGATATATGTATTTCTTAGTGGTCTAATTGGTTGAGTTTATATTTAATGGCACCGATGCAGTAGATAAACAAAGCGGAGGCTTTGCGTACGCATGTTTTAAATAATGTAATGCATGTCGTTAACTGTTGCTTTGTGTCGCTATTTAAGGGAAACCGTGGAACTTCTGGACCAAATGGAGAGCTTGGATCCAAAGGGTTCAAGGTATTTATTAAAGTGATGAGACCTGTCTTCAACCCCACTTCCTGTTGTTGTTGGTGTTGTTGTTGTTGCTACCATGTTGGTCACGTGACTCAAATTGAAAACACAAATGCTTGACACACTTATTGTTTTTAATGCTTGCCTGTTTATGTAATTCAGATTTTGTCTCACCTGTTTGTTATTGATATCTTATTGTGCTTCCTCACCAGGGTCGTACTGGACTCTCTGGTCTCTATGGGCTACCTGGCACATCGGTAGGAAGCACAGACCCTATCAGTGACCCCTACACCATGACCCCTACACCATGACCCCTACAGCACCATCACATGACCCCTACACCATGACCTGTACACCATGACCCCTACACCATGACCCCTACACCATGACCTGTACGCCATGACCCCTACACCATGACCCCTACACCTTGACCCCTACACCTTGACCCCTACAGCACCATCACATGACCCCTCCACCATGACCCCGTCACCATGACCTCTCCACCATGACCCCTCCACCATGACCCCTACAGCACCATCACATGACCCCTGCACCATGACCCCTTCACCATGACCCCTCCACCATGACCCCTACACCATGACCCCTACACCTTGACCCCTACAGCACCATCACATGACCCCTACACCATGACCCCTACAGCACCATCACATGACCCCTACAGCACCATCACATGACCCCTCCACCATGACCCCTACACCATGACCCCTCCACCATTACCCCTACACCATGATCCCTACAGCACCATCACATGACCCCTACACCATGACCCCTACACCATGATCCCTACAGCACCATCACATGACCCCTACACCAGGGGTCGGCAAGTAAGTTTGGCCTTGGGCCAATTCTTTTCTGAGCCACTAGATGGCGGGCCAAAACATGATCAAAAGCTAATTGAAGTAATTGATTGTTAAAACATGTGACACGTTCTAATGCTTTGACTTTTCTTTAGAATCATTTGAATACATTTCCGCGTACAAATACAAATGTCGCTAGTAAACTAACAGTTTGTTTTGTCTGCTAACAATGTGATTAGTGTTCTAGTTAACTAGGTAGCAGTGGGGATTACTAGTGTTCTAGTTAACTAGGTAGCAGTGGGGATTACTAGTGTTCTAGTTAACTAGGTAGCAGTGGGGATTACTAGTGTTCTAGTTAACTAGGTAGCAGTGGGGATAACTAGTGTTCTACTTAACTAGGTAGCAGTGGGGATTACTAGTGTTCTAGTTACCTAGGTAGCAGTCTAACCCCCACTGACTAGCGAGTTTGACCCCTACAGCACCATCACATGACCCCTCCACCATGACCCCTCCACCATGACCCCTACACCATGACCCCTGCACCATGACCCCTACACCATGACCCCTACACCATGACCCCTGCACCATGACCCCTACACCATGACCCCTACCATTCAACTTGCATCCATAACCTGGTTACCGTAGTGACACATAAACCAGGATAGCTCAATTTGTGTGTGTGTGTGTGTGTGTGTGTGTGTGTGTTTGCGTGCGTGCGTGCGCGTGCGTGTGTGGTTTCAGGGTTACCGAGGTCCAGTGGGGACAGAGGGAGCAGAAGGAAAGCCCGGTACACAGGTTCCCATTTTATAACTTTTCATTTCTGACTTCAGTTATCGTAACCTGCCGTGGGGGGGGGGGGTCTAGACCAATCATATCTCAGCCTTTCAGTAACTGTCAGCTGTCTCCGTAGTGATGTGGGGTGTTTTCACCTATCACAGGGGTCTGCTGGGTCAGCTGCTGCTCCCGGGCCTAAAGGAGACCAGGTGAGTGACAGCTCTTTGATATTCAGGTTCTTCTCCCGGGCTGAAAGGTCCAGGGTTCAAACCCAATGATGTCTGCCCCCTTTAACAAGCTTCTAATGACTCATGTGTCTGACTGCGCTGGGGGTTGCCTGAATGACTAAATATTCACTATTACTATTATGCATTAAGGAAGGAAGCATATCGGAGTTGGGTATCTTGCTCAATGATGCCCATAGGTAAACTGTGGACATTGGGGATGGAACCAAGAACCTTTTGGTTGGGAGTCGAACACTCATTACATTACATGTATTTGTATTACTAAGTAGTCAATAGATGGGAGCCGTGACTGCGTAAAGGATCGTCACGTTTACATACGGCCATTTAACAAAGGCTTTAATCCACAGCAACTAGTACAGCTCAACAAAGGGAATTCTAGACGACTAGAGCTTGATAATATATGTAGGGAAACAATTAACTTAATTTATCTTCAACATTCTCTACCAGCCTAAGTCCCAAACAAAGGCAAAGGTGGCACATAGTTGCCTCAAAGCCAAGCTGCAGGAACTGTTTTGAGTTGACGCTGTTTACTCTTCTTAAGAAGAACTCATTCGGCCCCCGAGGACTGCGGTCAAGATTTTTCCACCACAAGCTGAAACCCAATCATCAAACACTCTCCACAATGTCACAATCAATTGCCGGGGCCTTGAGAAACACTCCCACGGGCCACGATGGTGACCCGACACCCTCGGCAACAATCTCAACACGGCCTCTAGAGAGGGGATCGTAATTACGTTAATTGTGTTTTCTGGCTTTTCTGCTACCGGTCGGTGCGTGACTCTTCAAAGGGATGTTTAGAGGAACCAGATCGTGAAACGAAAGCTCTCTCGGATTACATTCCAATACAGTCGGACATTCTTGTACCACAACATCCCCGACGCAGAAATGCAATTACACAGTTACCCAATCCACGTTCTCCTTTAACAAAACAAATAACCTGCAGACTGTAATAGGACACTTCAACACATCAAATGGATAGGAAAAATGATGTTTTCCTTCCATCCATCCCATGTGATGTCCAGATGAAAAACATTGTTTTTTGTGGATTGCCTTTCTTTAAGAACGATCTCTTCCAGGTTGTAATCTCTAACCCTTTGAATTTTAATCTCTGATCTCTTCCAGGTCGTAATCTCAAACTGTTTGAATTGTAATCTCTGATCTCTTCCAGGTTGTAGTCTCTGTTCTAATGCGTTTCTGTGTTCAGGGGTTTCCTGGTGTGGTTGGTGAGCGGGGCCAGACTTCTGCTGTCGCTGCTCCGGTACGAACCTCTCCACCTACCACCATCATGTCCCACCAGCCTTCCTTTCTTCTGGCCCTCTGTCCTTCCTAATGTCCTTCCCTCCTTCCTTCATTATCTCCTTCCTTCTGTCCAGCTCTTCTTTGTTATGTTCTTCCTTCCTTATCGCCTTCCTTCCATCTGTACCCCGTTCTTCCTTTTATCCTCCCCTCCGTCCTTCTAATCTCCTTCTTCTGTCCCTCTGTCCATACTAATGTCCTTCACTCCTTCCTTCATTATCTCCTTCCCTCCTTCCTTTTTTACCATATGTTATCTTATTTTATCTTGTACCTCTAAAGGTGTATCTGTTCCTCTGACAGGGTCCTCCAGGGAGGACAGGCCAGCAGGGTATCCCTGGCCCCCGTGGGGAGAGGGTGAGTAGAGAGAGATTTTAATCACACTCAATCAACACAACACTAAAATTACATTGATTGAGCTTAGTCTTTATATTTCTACTTATAACCTTACTTTTTGTTTACCTGTAGGGGGCAGCAAACCGATGCATGTGGTCTAGTGTGTAGTAACTTGTGATTACTTGTGACACTCACACTGTGTATATCCGGTTAATGTAGTTAATGTTTAATGTTGATGTTTTTCAGGGCTTCACAGGTAGTCCAGGGGTCGATGGTCCTCAGGGCCCTGTGGGCATGAATGTAAGTGATCATAGTAAAACTGTCCTCATAAAACTCACCAACACTAGGATTATGATTGCAAAGTTAATGTATCGGACGCCAGCATGTGGTGCTGGCGTCCCGACGCCTGAATAGCCGTTCTAGCGATGAAGCTAGGGCCCGTGGGTTTTAGATTCTCACGTTAAGAAAGTCCCCTCTCATGCCGGAGGTTGTCAGTTCGAACCCAGTGTGGGACACTGACTGTTACATTCACAAAATATAGTTTATATATGTAAAGGTTATTGTATGTACACATACTGTATTATATTGATGACAATACATGTGCAGGTCCAGTTACAAACATGGAATTATTATGCCAAAGATAAATAATATATGTTGGTCGGTTTCCTACCTTTTTTATATGGAATCCCCACACACTTCTTTGTTTACCACGATGAAACGGGGCGACAGATAGTACCGTATATTGATCAAAACAAGAATTTTGCATAAAAGTGTTAAGTTCGCCTGATTTAGCTGTTGGTCTGTTCCTCTTCCTCTGCACAGGGTTACCCAGGGTCAGTGGGGCTGGCGGCGGTACGAGGTCACATGGGACAGCAGGTGAGCACACACTCGACATGTACCTGAACACTGTTATTGGTTATAGTTATTGTCATGACGACATGATGACAATCCTTGTACAATATATATGGTGACGGAGGATGATACAGTATGTATGGTGAATAAACATTGACCTTGAACTGTGTTTGAAGGGCGACGGAGGTGTTAGGGGCCTTGTGGGTGTCCGGGGGAAGATAGGATCCCCAGTGAGTATCACATTCATATCATTGATTTATTGTTTTGATATGATTTCGATTTTTATCTTATTTTATTAACCTTTTTCATTTGGATTTTATTTCTAATGTTTTTATTTTATTTAGGATGTCTTCCAAGGCTATTAACACTATTTAAGGCTTGTAGTGACTGTGAAGTGACGTGGTGTTTGACTCCCAGTCGAAAGGTTCTGGGTTCAATTCCCAACATATTCATTCTACCTGTAAGGCATCCTAGTGAGTGATGACCCCTAACCCCTACCTGCTCTTTACTGACTTGTATCTGAAAGAAATCACCCAAAAATGCACTAAGTTGCTTGGGATAAAAGGCATAGAACGACTTCATGCTAGTCGTAACTTGAGGGGCGTGAGTGTGTGGGGGTTAGTGTGTGATGTTCACGTTTTGTTTTTCTCCAGGGCTTGGCGGGACCACCTGGTGAGAGAGGCCCACCTGGCCCTCAGGTGAGCTGATCTGGGGTCAGACAGACAGACAGACAGACAGACAGACAGACAGATAGATAGGGGTCTCCACGGTTCAGCTCCTCAGAACTGCATATGAAAGCGGTTGTACCAACTGAGCTCCTGTGTGTTTTGTACCTCAGGGCTACCGAGGGGAGTTTGGAGGCAAAGGTGACCAGGGCCCACGTGTGAGTCATTGTCCCGTTTCATCCGCTACGGTTCAACAGTGTGTTCAACATTGTGTTCAACATTGTGTTCACGTCAGTGCTGCTCTGTCTTATGAGTGTCGGATGATTGACGAGTCTATAAGTATCTGACTAATTAACTCTAAGCTCGGGTTTCTTCGACTCTCCGATCTCAAGAACCACCTCTCTGGTCTGTTTTGCTGAGAAACACTGTCTCCTGAATAATACTCTGAATAATATAATTACGCATCGAGTATCTGTGTATATATGGTGAACATCTCTAAACTTGTCATGAAAGTCATTAAAGAATATGTTGAATAAATGACAGCTGGGAAAAATGTATTAGTCGTTTAGAAGCCCAACAATACAGCAACAATATAACTAGCAACCAATCTATTGGTCAACACCTGATTGGAGGATCTCTGGTCAGTGTATTTATTTGAGGACAGAATGAAACTCCTCATTGATTGATTGATTGATTCTAATGTTAAATCTCCTGATCCCACAGGGCCCTGTAGGTCGACCGGGGCCAGGCGGGGGAATCGGGGCCCCTGGACCCCTAGGAAGCCAGGGGCCTCCAGGGCCACAGGGGCCCCCGGGACTCACAGGGTTTCCAGTGAGTTGACTTGACCGTCCCTATCTCACAGGTCCATTCTGTCTCTCTTTCTCTCTCTCTATTCACCTTATGAATAACATATTAATATGATGTGCATCCAAATATAATCATATTTCATTCTTAATTAAACATGCCGATACATGGAAATATTATTGTTGTTCATATGAATAAAACCTACAATATACATACAAACATCATAGTTCTTTATGAGTAAAAACATATGCCAGTATACAGTACATTACAGTCATTTAGCAGACGCTTTTGTCCAAAGGGACTTCCAATAGTACATATGCATACAAATAGAATATTTTCTTGTGAATAAAACATACTGTAGCAGACGACGCAGGACACAGGGTGACGAGCAATCCAGTTAATTGCAAGAGTTTGAATCATTGTGAACAGAGCAGATGGAACATGCTAGAGCTCTCTCTCCTCCAGTGTGTGTGGTGGAGGCTGTTTTAACCTGTGGGCTTGATTAAGAACGACCCACAGGTGTGCAGCCTCACCAGCCAATGCTTGAACCAGCCACCAACCACACTCCACACAGACATTTACATGTTTATTATGGTGTACTGTATTGTTTGTTTGTTTACACAGGGAGCATCTGGACAAGATGGAATCAGCGGGCAGCGTGGAGAGAAAGGAGAACAGGTAATACATAACTAAACCCTTAACACTGGGTCACTCGGAGCTGTAAACGTTCGAGGCGTATTAATGCGGTTGTCTCTGTCCTTAGGGAGTATCTGAGTCCGCTGGTGACATCGGTCCCCCGGGGTTAGGTGGACCTCAGGTTGGTTCCGTCTCCGTTCTGACATCCCCACACACTTTCACCACGGCAGACCTGTTGATGTGCGAAACTACTCCATTTAAAAAAATATCTGCTGTTTCTCCACGCCCACAAGTTTTTATTTTAATTATTTCGATATTTTGTTTAACTTTCAGGGCGCTCCTGGCTCAGTGGGGGGAGTTGGTTCATCTGGGACAGCAGGTGGCCAGGTCTGTTACCATACAAATATGTTACCATACAAATACTCTACTACTAATATTTAATACAAATCTCATAAATGAACACCAGACAAACACTGTAAATTAATCCCAGATGGGGTACAAGACGGTAATGACAAAAGCATTTAAATAACAATAAAATTACAAAAACAAATTACCGAATATGAGCACATGAGAAGATGAAAGAAAGCTAAACTAAAGTTCCTCTCCTGGTAAGACAGGGAGATCCTGGCTCCCAGGGATCGCAGGGCCTCGCCGGGCCGAAAGGACTGCCAGGACCGGGTGGCTCTCAGGGGCCCCTGGGTGAGAGGGGCCCCGAAGGGAAAGAGGTAACAGCTCTTAGCATGTTGGCGTGTTCCATTTCATATTCAACCTCTTCAACACAGGTAGATGTAGGCGTAACAAACGTCTATGTCTTTCTTCTGCAGGGAGAATTCGGAGACTTTGGCGTCATGGGAGATTTTGGGCCCAATGGACAGAAGGTAAGCAAGACTAAATGGTTACGGCTTGCCAAGGGACGTGAGCCCAAACGTAGAGATCAGACCCAAGGCGCAGAGGGGACCCGGGCGCAGAGGAAGCTTTACTCACTGCACAAACAATCAAACAACAACAAACTAGGAACCCGACGACCTGGGGTAGAAACTAGGGAACTAGGGAACTAGGGAACTTAACAAATGACGGAGTTGGGGAAATATTTAACATCTGTGCTGAACTGCAGGCTTTTTTCACGCTATATCCCAAATGCGGAGAGATGAATATAAGGTTGAAAAGCGGTACATTTGTCCTTTTTAAATGCATGGAACACAGGTGACACCAGAGTAACTTATGAACACAGGTGACACTGGAATGACTATTTAACACAGGTGACATTTCACTAACAACACAAAGGGAAAAATAGGTAGTGAATGGCTGATGCGGAGGAACTGATGGTTGTGAAAATTAATGTTGTTTTCTTCCAGGGAGATCTGGGCCTTCGAGGAGCTTCCGGATTGGAGGGGATCCCAGGTCTCCTTGGCAAACCAGGGTCACGGGGGTCAAAGGGAGAAAAGGGTTACAGTGGCGTAACGGTATGTTCTGTCTGTCTGTCTGTCTGTCTGTCTATCTGTCTGTATATCCATCTGTCTATCAGTCCATTTGTCTCTACCTGTCTGTCTGTCTGTTGGTCTGTCTGTCTGTGTCCATCTGTCTGTCTGGTTATCCTTGCTATTTGTTGACACAGTCCTTTCCTTTGTCTTCAGGGCCAGACGGGTCTGATCGGTAAAATCGGGCCAGCCGGTCTGATGGGACTGCAGGTACCACCCTGGACTATACTACCATGCTTATGCTTATGTTATGTTACCACAACTTAAACCTATTGGGAGCGTACCTAAAATGGTCCCATTGAACATGCTTAATCCATCATCATGTTAAAAGTCGAGTCTCTTCTATTGTAATCAGAAGCTTTAATGATGATCTACATCTGTTCTCTTCAAGGGTTTCCCAGGTATTTCTGGAAGGGCTGGGAACGATGGACCAGCCGGACCCAAGGTAGACGGGTTCCGCTTTACATTTCATTCTGTGGTGTCGACTGTCTTTAATCTACTGTTTTTAATCATGAGTTTTAAACCTTGACATTGTTGAGCAGGTTTCATTGCCAAAAGCCTGACTATGCCAATTTTGACTCCAGGGTAATGATGGAATAGTATACAGTATGAAAAGAAAACAAATATACAATAAATATATAATGTATAAAAAGGTGTATGCTACCTTTTGCATCATCTTTATTCAACTGAGCTTCCTGTCTGTTCCACTTCCTGTCCGTTCTACTTCCTGTCTGTGTTTTCTTCAGGGAGTTAAAGGTCTGGTTGGTTTGAGCGGTGCTCCTGCACATGGTGGTCCTAAGGTCAGTTAGAAGTTTGACGACGTCATTGGATTAGTGGGGACTCTACTGTGGCATAGAGAACAGCCAGTAATGGATACATCTCTGTGGAATCCTGTTCACTGTGTCACTACAGGGAGTCTCAGGGAGGACGGGGACCAAAGGAGATCCTGGAACATGGGGGCCCAAGGTGAGAAGAGGATCAATAGAATGTTCTACCAGGATAATCTAGTGGCTGAGGTGTTCCAACTCCCAGACGAAGGGGACTGGGTTTGATCCCAAATGTCCATCGCCTAGGAAGTGGGGGCCAGATCCTTGAGCGACATATCCAACCCCTACCTGCTTGACTATCAATAAAAAAAACTGTTCTTTGTATCTCCTAGGGGTCTCCAGGAACCACAGGGGTGCAAGGCCATCTGGGTCTAAAGGGCTTTGCTGGACCCGAGGGGCCCCGGGGCCAGAACGGAGTGAAAGGGGAACCAGGAGAGCCGGTGAGGAGGGTCCGATTAATGGAAAAGATTTGTCATCCACACCAAAAATGTCAGCGGGTCAGGGGCGTGTCCAGGAGGGGGCCTGGGGTGGCACATGCCCCCCAAAGAATGTTTTATTAGCCACCCTTACTTAATTTGGCAATTCCTAGGATTTCAACAGTTTGTTTTAACTCCAGACGTGATATTTGTCATTATTCAGAGCATCGATATTTGCAATTCTGTTTTGCAATCTTTTGAGTTTTTGTGACATATGTACTCTTCCTGGGCCGCCTTGATCACCCTCCCCTGAAGTGTATTCATGATCGCTTTCTGTAAAATCGACATGATACACACACCGACACCAAGCCTGGTGTTGGTGGCTTGGTGCAGTCTGTCACTGGTGGAATATATTTTAATGATGTACTTGCAGCAATCCATGCAAACATTTTACACACACACACACACGTTTTGATAGTCACTCAGTAATTCTTGACCCTGATGAATGAATGGATGAATGTTGAACACCTCCTCTCACCTCCTCCCACCTCCCAGGCATCCGTGGGGCTTCCAGGAGACAGTGGACCTATGGGAACAGCAGGAACAGAAGTAAGACAGCTTCCATCATGTACTGATCAGGAACTTTAATCTCCTGATGTGGTGGTGGTGGTGATGGTGATGATGATGATGATGATGATGATGAAGAAGGTGATCTTGGACTTTGGAAAAAGCAACACACATGGAAAAAAACCTTTATTAATTTATTCATGAACCCATAAATAATATCTAGATAATCCAAATAAATTTGAAATCTGAAATGTAGTTTCACACCAAGTAGTTTGGGTTGTTGTGGTGACTGTTCTCTGGTCTCCGTCCATGGTCTAGGGTTCTGCGGGCAAGATGGGACCTCGAGGACTGACTGGACCGCCAGGTCCTCTGGTAGGTCATTGCTTCTCTGTCTTCATCTCCAGAAGGTTCCTGGGCTGATTTTATACTGATATGGGTTGTTTTCTGCATGCATGTTGTAGTCGTAAATTAAAATGTGATGCTATTGCATCTGGACTTACCGTCACGTCTAAATTAGAACATAAAGTAGAGATTAATATACATGGTTTTAGTTGTGTTAGTCTTTCAGACTGACACATGTCAGTTTTCTCGATTTATAAAAAATGTGTTTTATTAACTGTTTATTGTTCTTTATTCAGGGCCCTAAAGGGAAACGAGGACCAGAGGGAAGACAAGCAAAGAAAGGCCAAAAGGTCAGACTCGGCCTCATCTTTTGTTCCTTCCTCTTAAAGAAACATGTATCTCTCTTACACTCAGACTTATTAAACATAACAATACTCTCATCTGTTATCCGATAAAATAATCTGTAAGCTATAAGATTCTCTGGGCAAACATGAAACAAATGGAGAGAAAAATACTTTTGAAAACCGTCTTTGATGCTAAAGATGTTTCTGTTCTGAATTCCAGGGTGTTGACGGACGGAGTGGGAAAGCAGGGAAGAAGGGTCGCAAAGGAAAGAGGGTGAGGCGACACATCTCGCGCTTGATCTGAAGAAGATCCTCCATGATTGATGTACCGAAGTCTCACTTTGTTTCACCGTCCACCAGGGGAAGAGAGCCAAGGCTGGGAGCAGAGGGTTGAGGGGGGTCCGTGGGGAGAAGGTGAGTTCTGGTGTTGTTCTGATGCTTTGTCGACAGACTGGTTATGGTTCTGATGTTTGTCTACAGACTAGTTATGGTTCTGATGCTTGTTGACACACTGGTTTTGGTTCTGATGTTTGTCTACAGACTTGTTATGGTTCTGATGTTTGTCTACAGACTAGTTATGGTTCTGATGCTTGTTGACACACTGGTTGTGGTTCTGATGTTTGTCTACAGACTGGTTGTGGTTCTGATGTTTGTCTACAGACTGGTTGTGGTTCTGATGTTTGTCTACAGACTGGTTGTGGTTCTGATGTTTGTCTACAGACTAGTTATGGTTCTGATGTTTGTTGACACACTGGTTATGGTTCTGATGCTTGTCTACAGACTAGTTATGGTTCTGATGCTTGTTGACACACTGGTTTTGGTTCTGATGTTTGTCTACAGACTTGTTATGGTTCTGATGTTTGTCTACAGACTTGTTATGGTTCTGATGCTTGTCTACAGACTGGTTATGGTTCTGATGCTTGTTGACAGATTAGTTATGGTTCTGATGTTTGTTGACAGACTAGTTATGATTCTGATGTTTGTTGACCGACTGGTTGTGGTTCTGATGTTTGTCTACAGACTTGTTATGGTTCTGATGCTTGTCTACAGACTAGTTATGGTTCTGATGTTTGTTGACAGATTAGTTATGGTTCTAATGTTTGTTGACAGACTGTATATAGGGTTCTGATGCTTGTTGACAACAGACTATAGTTATTGTTCTGATGTTTGTAGAAAGACTAGTTATGGTTCTGATGTTTGTCGACAGATAAGTTATGGTTCTGATGTTTGTTGACCGACTAGTTATGGTTCTGATGTTTGTTGACATACTGGTTATGGTCCTGATGCCTTTTTACATTTCAAAATCGACCTTGTATTGGTGCAGTCCACTGGGTAGGATGGGTAGGTTGATCTATCTATTCTACCAGTTGGTATAGTCCTCTGGGTAGGCTGATGGGGAGATCTGTCTATCCAACCAGTTGGTATAGTCCTCTGGGTAGGCTGATGGGGAGATCTGTCTATCCAACCAGTTGGTATAGTCCTCTGGGTAGGCTGATGGGGAGATCTGTCTATCCTACCAGTTGGTATAGTCCTCTGGGTAGGCTGATGGGGAGATCTGTCTATCCTACCAGTTGGTATAGTCCTCCTAGATAGACTGATGGGGAGATCTGTCTATCCTACCAGTTGGTATAGTCCTCTGGGTTGGCTGATGGGCGGATCTATTTTCCCTACCAGTTGGTAGCTGAGTGGACACTCTTAGATATGTCGCCAATGGTTACATTTTATAAATGGATTGTGATTGGTCAAAATGGCTAATCGACCAAACAGAAGAGGTTATAGTTCCTCACTGTGGGGGGGTCTGGGGTCTTCTCTGGTTCACAGGGGAAGAGGGGAGCTGCTGGTCCACTCGGACCCATGGGGAGACCTGGTGCTTACGTATGTCTTCTGGAATATTTTCTGTGCTTTGTTAAAAAAAAGTCGATCTAGAACCTGTGTGGCTTATAGACAATAGTCTATAGTCATGTAGAAGGTGTTGGAAAAATGTATTGCATTGCGAATGTAAACTTTGTACAAAGCACAAATGATTGAATTGCCATGTTTTGTATTTATGATGCTTTAAATATTAATATTTAGGATTCTTATATCACAATATATTTAGCATTAACTTTGACTTTAACCATGTCCTACTAATACTGTGTGTGTGTCTTGTCTCTGTCTGTCTATCTGTGTGTGTGTGTGTGCGTGTGCGTGTGCGTGTGCGTGTGTGTGTGTGTGTGTGTGTGTGTGTGTGTGTGTGTGTGTGTGTGTGTGTGCGTGTGTGTGTGTGCCTGTGCACAGGGTGCAGCCGGTCTAAAAGGAGTTAAAGGGGAGAGGGGTCGAGGAGGTTTAAAGGTACTCCATCTCTAACTTCCCTTAACAGCCTACTGAACTGCTAGGATTGCTGCCACTATCATAACATTGTCATCCATAGTACATTACATTACACTGTCATACTGGACTCATTACAGCACTGTTCTGCACTGTACTGCACTGTATTCATGAAGCTGCGGCACTACTGGCAATGCTTTTTAAATGCTTTTTGCACAATTCAAAACATGGACATATCATCACTTTATTGTTCCTTTTATTGTTCTTTTTATTGTGTACAGTGTTTTTATTTTTAGAGTAAAGTGTTTTACTAAATCCACATGGCGGGAGGGAATGGGCAGTAAGCATTCCATTGTACTTGTGTTGCATATGGCAAATAAAAATCTTGACTCTTGAATCTTAACGTTGACGTGTGTCCGTGTCGTGTACACAATCTTCTTCCAACTTGTTTTTCCACTCCCCAGGGGGAGGTCGGACTGGCAGGGTTGTTTGGCCATCCTGGTAGACAAGGGTCAAAGGTGAGACACAGTTCAGACCACCACATGTCCTCAGGGTAGCCGCACACCGTCCATCGAAGCCGCGTCACGACACGACTGCAGATCCAAACGAGTTGTCAAACGCTCGATGACTCGTCATACTTTTTGGACTTCTGTCCACAAATATGTGTGTTTTTTCGTCCACTAAAATTGGAGGTATCTTAAGATGCCCTCCCTAGTGGATGGATTTGGCCGGCTAAAGCAGCCCAGGGTATGAACAGTAAACAGGGAAACTGCTGTTTTAGTGTGGATGGACCATGTTCTGGCACCGCTGCTGAAAATGCTATGGTAGAACACGTTACATTAAGGGTCCGTTAATTAACATGAGTTAAGGTGCTTATTACTGCATGACCTAATGTTCATGTATGTGCCCTCATTGTACAGCATTTCCAACCACTATTATAGATGGAAACATTTTGACACGAGAGCAGCGTGTTTAGCCATGTGGCCATGGGCTCAGTCAAACGGTTGTTTCTGGTTGTTCCCACAGGGGGTCCGAGGGGATGCCGGGAAGAGGGGCGTCGGAGGTTCAAAAGGAGAGCAGGTACCCTCCAGGTCTCCTCACACCCCTCCTGATTCACCAGTCAAGTTAAGAGCAGCACCGTTTGGGACCACGGCCATGGGTCATGTTGTGTGTTGGTCTGCCCGGTGTGTTAGGGGGACATCGGCCGGGACGGGAGGTGGGGAAAGGCGGGTCTGCCAGGACTTCCTGTAAGTCTTTGACACGTCTCCCTTTTATGAATTAACTCAATGTTGAGGTTTAAAATGGAGCATCCGGCAACTTTATGAAGTGGGAATGAAATGAATCTGCTACGCTGACAAACTTGACATTTTATTTCATGTCATCTTCTGTAGGGGCTGTTTGGACACAAGGTAGGTAAACCTTAAACAACTGAAATGATACCCTCTGTTTGCTATGTGTCAGCCTCCGTATGCTATATGTTAGCCACTGAATGCTATGTTAGCCCCTGAGCCCTATGTGTTAGCCACTGCGTGCTATAGATGTTGGTTTTCATAAGCTGCTGTATGTTTCCATCAGGGTCTGAAGGGTTTCTCTGGGATGTCCGGCTCTGCAGGGAAGAGAGGTTTGCCTGTGAGTACAAATGTTTTCAAATACATTCAGCATCTTTCAAAAATGTCCTCCAATGTTTACTCATTCACAAGAGCATCAATAGAGGCCAGGATAGTCTAGTGGTTTGGGTGTACAACTCCCATCCAAAAGGTTTGGGGCTCGAACCCCGATGTCCAGAGTCTGCCTGTAGTTTAGCAACCCCTGCTCTTAACCCTGACCTGCTCCTTCATGACACTTCAATTCTACTACTACTATCCACTATCCGTCTGTAGATAAATAGTAAACACATCCCTGTGTATTTAACCACAGTAGGAAGGAACCGAGGTAAACGTTGATCAATGTTCTGTATCAGGGACCTCCTGGCCCCCCGGACCTCCAGGAACCTCGTTGAACCTCACACTGACCAATATAAAGGTAAGTAATAGAGAACCATATATATATATATATAACCATATATATATATAGACTGTAGTCTATATATCTGTCTGGATGGATGGGCATTATAAGATAATGCAGTCCTGCGTTACATTACAGCAATAACAGTAAAAGCAATGTAAAGCAAAGGATAGTTACAGTTGGTCCAAATCACAGCTGTGGAATTTCATTTCTAAAAGGATGGAGTTATGTTAAGTTAAATTATGTTGGTTCTAAAAATGTTTTCTACTGTAAAAGGTGAGTGAGTGACACACCAATGTGATCCAGCATGACAACTTAAAAGTGATGATTTAACCACGATGTCATGAAACCATGTTTTAAAATAAATATAACTAACCACATCCCCGTCCATATGACCAACCGTAGGAACTGATGTACGTGTCAGGAAAGCCCAACTACCTCCTGGTGCAAACTCTGCTGGCCTCCCTTCAGAGAGACCTGCGCTGGTTCCTGGATCCACCAGATGGCAGCAGAGAGCACCCCGCCACCACCTGCCTGGAGCTGTGGCTCGTCAACGCCAGCATCTCCAACGGTAAGGGCACTGTGGGTAATCACCACTTTGCTGTAGTTTTTTATGTGTATTGACTCCAAACTGTTTTAATGGAGCATAACAATTCATTTAAATTGACATTCGGAGCAATTTACAGCACACAAATATGTTGCATACTTCATTGATCCCAGGGGAAATCATTACAATCGCTTAGCTCAAGATAATAAAAAAAACAGATCATAGAATACATTTAAGTAAAACACAAAAATACGGGATAGCATCGGAAATCGTTACAATCGCTCAGCCAAGATAATAAAAAAACAGATCATAGAATATAGAATACCGTACATTTAAGTAAAACATATAAATTTTTTTTTTATATAAAATCTATTCATAACTTAAAAGGGCTTCTGAAAATGCAGAGACATCATCAATACTGGGCAACATGTGGGTAAAGGGGGCATGTAAAGCTGTAATCTGTTTTTTCCTTCTAGGGAATTATTACATTGATCCAAACCAGGGCAGCCCTGCCGACGCCTTCCAGGTCTTCTGCGACTTCACGGAAGAACCAAAGACCTGCTTGAAGCCGCTCAGGTCTCGGGTATGAGTTAACACACCTAACGTATACATATGCATTTGACGTGTACATTTGAATATCTTTTATAGGGACCATTGACACACCTAACATGTTTGAATATATTTGATGCGGACCATTAACACACCTATCGGCCTTTATCATAGTTAACATGTTTTCATATCTTTACAAGGACCATTATCATAAGTAACGCATGATCAACGTCAGGGCCATTATCATTAACATTACATTACATTACATTAACATTACATTACATTACATTACTGTCACTGCCACTGACAATAAGGTAGACAAGAGAACTACTAGTCACCCAAAGTCACAAGTGCATTTCCTTCCTAACAAGCCATAGTAATATAATATACGCATACATATACACATATAACATAAAACATTTATATATTATGTATTATGTATATAATATATCTATAAATATAATACATATTATATTATATCATTTTATATACATTACATGTCCTACCTAACAAGCCTCCAAGAGCCGAACCAGTGCTCAGGTACAAAGTACAAAAAGTTAGCTTCCTAGAGTTGACATAATAAGTATAAGTAACAAACAAACAATGTCAATGTTCCAGGTTCCGGTTAAGCCGTGGCTTGTGGACACCGGGGCGGACGTCTCCTTCCAGTGGTTAAGCACCGTGGACGGTGGCTTCCAGGTTCGGACCAAACAACCACAATTGCGTTGAATCCTTCATTTCCCTCGGGATGAATCAAGTTATCTTGAATCTTGAATCTTGAAATTTGTGTTCATGAAACACGCTTTTATAAAAACCCCATATCTGGAGGTCTGCCTCCAACACTGTATACATATGAATATAAATACACTTCTTTTGATTTAACCTAACACTTAAAAGCCCTGAACCTCTTCAATCTCTCATCTTGGGTTAAATTAGATTAGATTCACATTTCTTGTGTAGTACAGTGCAGCGACTAGAATTGTGCATCTAAGCAGAGTGCAAATGTTGCAGTAAATTGCATGGTGATATATAATGTAGAGTGGTTAAATAAGATGTTAAAACAGTCTACTAAAAAACTACTACTAAAAACAGGTATAAAATAAACTTATAGAGTAGGTATGAGATATGTGCAGAATTCTACATATATATATATATATGTACTTGTATGTACATATACAAGTATAAACAGGTAGTGAGCAGGGGTATGCAGTTTAGTATCAACAAGATAAATATATATAAATGTATATAAGATATATAAATACCTTCGAGGAGAAGGTATTTATATATCTTATAACCATTTTTATATATGATATCCTCCTCCTCTCAGTTTGAGTACGCAGGGTCTGACGTGGTGCAGATGAGGTTTCTGAGGCTGAGCAGCCAGTTCTGCAGCCAGAGGATCAGTTACTCCTGTGGGCCTCGTGGGCGGCGGGGCGCCCGGGAGAGGCAGGTCAAGTTCCTGGCCGACACGCGGAGACAGAGCTACCTGGCGGCGCTGGAGGACTGTGAGGTAAGGGACCGGGATCAGGTGTAGCATCGTGTAGTGTCGTTACCTCACAATACAATGGGGGCACTCATGTTTTGTTTTCAGCATGGCTGGCCCCGGTGAGAGTGGAACCCCTAACCTTGACCAAAAACAAATGAAAATGCCACTTATGTATATACATGTTTAAGGTTCCTACAGTTCCTAGGTCCAAAATCGAATCAACTGTTCCTTGGCCCATGAGTAATCAAACCACCAAGTTCTGTTTAATTCCGTACATAACTTTATTGTTATCCTTCTAAACAAAAAGACAAACAGGGGTGAAAACACGTTATTTATTTAATAAAAAAACGTTCATGACTAAAGGTATATCTAAATGTTATGCATAGTGAGGATTTTATTTTTATTATTTTAAGGATTTTGGACGATATTTTAGTAGATATATAGACTTTGATCAAGTGATTAAACACCAAATCCTTCTACATGAAAGGTGTGTTGTCAGCAAAACTCTGATTCATTCCTCTGTGACTGAGGACACTCGGTCACACTCTGTGCGTTCCAGGAGAGACACTTTGATTATTGTTTTCCCCCCCAGCCGTCCCAGGAGCAGGACCCTGAGGACCTGGAGTCGGTCTTCCTGTTTGAGAGCGAGGACCTGGGCTTGCTGCCCCTCAGGGACGTGGGGGTGCTGGGGAACAACCAGCTGACCCAGGGCTTTGGCTTCACCGTCGGTCCCGTCTGCTTCAGCTAGGTGAGTCCTGGGTGGAGGGGGGGGGGGAGATGCAGCCGGAACGCAGGACCTCTGGTCTGACCCACCCCCCCCCCCAACAGGAGAGAACACCAGGGCTGAGGAGGAGGAGGAGAAGAAGAAGAGGAAGAAGGCGTTTCAGACAAGGACGTTTTTTGAGACGGGAGGTTCTTCTTTTTTTTTTAAGCTAATTTTTTTACTTTTTATTTTATTTATTTTTTAAAGCTATATTTTGTACATTTGTGTTTGTATAGTTTAAACTGTTCAATTGCTTATTTATGTCATTCCTGCAAACATGTTTTATTTGTGTTCAGGTATTTTTGTTCTCAGACACCACATTGCTGTAGTCCTCGCTGGGGGGGAAACTCCATCCACACCTTCCCATGATGCATTGCTCTGCCCCAACACGGATTTGGCCGCACTAACCTGTTATCTAAACGTGAGGGGGGAAAAAACTGCTTTCTTCACCGACCTCAAGTGTTTACATTGCAAACATCTTTTATTGCCTTAATCAGTTTAAAACAAAAATGTGTGAGTGAGACATTGCAGGCCGTGTTTCAACATTTCATTAGAATACATTAGAAACTAGAGGGCCCTCAGTAGAGTGCATACCTCCTCACACCAAAAAGTCCCCTGGATCCGGATTTGGATCCGGATTTGCGCCAAAATCTTGTTTTGTCCAAACAAACAAACAAACAAACAAACGCAAAAGTGAAAACAAAACCCCTCGGCCCTTCTTCGATGGTGGAAGTAAACATGACATCATCTCATACATTGGGTGTGTCTTTTAGTGTGTGACACTAATTTTCCTCCAGAAAGGACAAGTGAGGTTGGATGAAGACACGAGACATCTACCCCCTCAGGCCCTGTCCCGGCCCGGCGTCCTTTACCTGGGCTACCTCCGTCTGACCCACTTCAAACATTTAGTGTAGTGTTTGTGAAAGTGTGTGAAATTTTGAGTGACAAATCGGTTATATCCGTATATAGAGCACTACTTTAAGCACTACCCATTAAGCACCATAAAAGAAGAGTACAACTGCTGCACACTTTTACTACTACGTGGGTTTCATCATTCAACAGGGATGCTCTACGGTTATTTATGCCAATGAGCCTTCACAGGGGGAAATCTAACAGGAGGTTTATGTCACCAATACACGTGTCGCCCATGGATTTCCAGTGCATATATTTGTGTCGTAACTCCCCTTCCCCCTCCATACTTGTTCCCTAGATAGTGTTCACGATCTAGGGAACAAGTGAGCCAAATGGAACACAGCCCTGAGACGGAACACACACACACACACACACACACACACACACACACCTCATTAAGCGTGCCCCACCCCCCATGTCGTGATTAGGACTTTGCTTCCAGTCTCAAAATAACCACGTTCTACACTCCACTGTTGCCATGGCACCCGTATTCAAAGCAAACCTACCGGTATTCAAGCTCCACCTCTTAGTCGTGCATATACAGTGTTATATACACACATATATATACATATATATATATATATATATATATATATACATATATATATGTGTGTGTGTGTGGATTAAAAAAGATCAGGCCCCCCCCCCACCCAACATAAAGACGCTCTCAGACACGTCCTTTGCTTGTACACTCCTATAGAATTTATTGAAAACATTGTAATTGATAAGCAATTGTAACAGCAAATCTAAATAGGAACCTTAATATCTGCGATCAGCAACTGATGGGCTGATGATCGGGGTCTGGACGAGTCCTGAACGCAAACCGATCACACCTGTCTGATTCAGACCTGTCCGTTTGAGGTCTAATGGTCCATGTTTACACTTCTTTGCTGCGATTTGTCAAGGATTTCCATGTTGTCCAGGTGTGAGCTCACTTCAGCTAGACAACCCGGTGCACAAAGCAGATACACATACATCTTTGTCTTAGCATACGCTTCTTCCATCGATAGTCTGTGACCACACACACCAGCAAGTAGTCGGACTCTTCTGTGCATGTTGAGGTTGTATAATGAATGTTCAATGTTCACTCCCGTAAGCCGGTTAAATGTGCCCACCATAGTGAAGATGTACATACTGTGTGTGCTGTGTGCATAAGGCTGTAAATATTGTTTTAGGAGTTGTTTTGTGAATGCTTGGGGTTTTAATTACGTTCAGTTACAATGAGTGTACCCCCTTGTTATTTAGTAATTTAATTTTATATATCCTATGTGTTGAAATATGTTGGAATTATGTATTTATGTGTTCTTGTTTCATGACAAGTTGTCCTTTCTGCCTCACTTAAAATGTTATTTTCCTCAATATTTTGTAATTTTCTGCTGCACAGAACTGAATAAACGGATGGCTTGAATTATAGATGGCTACAGAACTACCTTATTGATGGTAATGTAGTACTATTACCATAACACTGAAATCTTATATTTTAGCATGAGTCTCTTGAATCTTGAATGACGATGAATGCTACCATGGTTTTCAAGCATTTTGCTAATTCCTCTGACTCAACCTTTGACAATGATCATAAGCGTCTTATAATAGTTTAGTTCAATACATCTGTGGTTGTTTTTGTTTCTTAATAGTGTAAGTTTATACTAGTTTCTAGGTCTCTGGTCAACCAAGGACAATTACTCTCCTCGGGGGAAGGGGGGGGGCGGGTGGTGGGCGGTGCTACGCGCAGCCTATCGCAAGCGAGTGTGTGCAAATCCTTTGCGCCAGGCGCTGCCGCGTCCAATACAAACGGATGGGCCACGTTTTGCTCGCGTTGCCGCGTGCGGTGGGGCGCGCGGTAAGAGAGGCGGACCTGTCAACTCCAACAACAGCGGTGCAGGCAAACAGATAAGAGACAACCAACGTTAGAAGTGGATATCGTTTGTCACATGTCCGGCAATTGCACTCTATTTCACTATTACTGTATTCTATAAATACTGTTAGATTGGGTCTCGGGAGAGTGTGCCTTGATATCAATACACAACAGGCTGCGATGTAAAGCGTGTTGCTCCGATCCTCACCACAAGACACATTCACCCGTACAAGGTATGTACATCGTTTTCTATCATGTTTGCTTTTTACATTCAATATTCACTATATTGACCCCTTGGAATATCACACCTTTTAAACATATTTCACACGTGTGTTTTCCCAAGCACTCTTACTTGGAGCGCATGGGGTTATATGCTAGGCCTCACCCGAAGCCTCGGTCTGTAGTCCAGCTGTGGGGCGGGGAGAAGCCTCGCTTGTGTCGGGGGAGGTCGCTCCGCTCCACTGTGGACGTTGACCCGGAGATCACACATGACACAAATCTAACATTGTTCATTTTAAACAACGGCGCCTTGTAACATCGTTTTAACAACTGCCCTGTCAGTGTATTATGTCCGATTTAGGATATATATTTAGTTGTTGATGTTTTAGACACTAATATGATATATAGACAGTGTCTTGTATCATGTTCGATCGCCCAGTATCACGTTGGGTTTGTTTATTTTAGGCATTATTCATATTATTGTGTATAGAGGCTATTGTTTGTATATTAATAATAATGTTAGGGTCATTCTTGGCAGCGTCACGTCCAACAAGTAGTCGACAGCTGAGCGCTCATGTTGGTAGAGTCTGGTTGAGATAAATTCGGTCCAACTACAATGTTATATACAATCAATACTTAGTTACATGTTACACCTTTTGTATGTATATATGTTTTGTTGTACTTTGTACATAGGGCCGCTGCAACATGTTTAGTCTAGTTGGATTGATGTGTCTAAGCGTGACCATGAGGATTTTTTGTTGACAATGACAATAAAAGCCATCTGACTCAGTTTGTGTTGGGCCCAGTTGGGTGTCTATGGTTCCAGTTGGGTGTCTATGGTCCTAGTTGGGTGTCTATGGTCCCAGTTGGGTGTCTATGGTTCTAGTTGGGTGTCTATGGTTCCAGTTGGGTGTCTATGGTCCCAGTTGGGTGTCTATGGTCCCAGTTGGGTGTCTATGGTCCCAGTTGGGTGTCTATGGTTCTAGTTGGATGTCTATGGTTCCAGTTGGGTGTCTATGGTTCCCCGGTGGTCTCAGCCATGCACCCCCCGGCCAGGAAGGACTACGTCTCGGTAACATTCGGCGAGCAGAGCGGCGGGAAGTACAACAACGGCAAGCAGTGGCGGAGGCAGTCCTGTTGGAGGGTGAACAACTTACCTTCTTCTGTATTGTGTTCCTTATCTCTCTCATTTCCTTCCCTTTTGCAAGTCATGAGGAAGAGAGGGGACCCATCTTCTTCTGTGTACCTTCTCCAAGTTGATGTGGGGAAAAACTCCCATTTTCCTTGCCCTTTTAGAGCGGTGGTTCTGAGAGCATTTAGAGTGGGTTCGCAGAGCATATGCCAAACCTTTATAAAGAAGCCCATGGATTAACTAATGTTTCAATGGCTTACTATTTATATTATTACTAGTTAAGCCCCAATTGTTGCAGCTTTTGGTTCGCTCCGTATTTTTAACAGTACATGAACGCATTGACAGTGGATTACTGCAATATTGGTAAATACATTTTTGTTTTTGGGTGGAGACTTAATGACTAATGACACAATCCTGAGTCTGGACCAGCTCAGAACCACTGCACTAGGGAGGGGTGGGGGGGCTTGCGGTTAGGGGACTGCCGTTGTAATGTGGGCCACGTGAAGCCCTCTGAGACTGGGACTGTGATTAAGAGCTTTACAAATAAAAAAGAACTCCACTAGACTCGACCACTGTGCCACTTTCCCCTTGCATCGGTTGTACATTTGGGGACATAGGTGTAGTTCATTTAGCTAATACACTTGTGTAAATAGTTAATGCCCGCAAGCATGATTATGTCAAGTGGCCTACGAATGTAGATTTCATTGTACACACACAGATGATTGGGGTGTAAAAACAACCAGATTGTAGCTTTTGTCGTAAGAAGGCTATAGATTTCATTTTCATTTTGTTACTATTTTATTATATATTTTGTATAATATTTGTATAAATTGTGGTATAGTCTGTTCCTCTCAGTTGTACAGCTGATATTAATCGATATATCTTAATAGACATAATTACTGGATTCCAATAGAAGATTCCAATTCCTCTGTCAGACATATATTCCAGCTTGCATACGAAAGCTGTGCTCCATTCCACTGTTCCTGTGTAGTTAGTCCTATTGGGTGTTAGCCATTGCATGCTTATGTTGCTTTATGTGGTTGACACCTCACTCACTGCCACCTGACACGATTGTGTGTTTGTCCCGCTTGGGGCTGTAGAAATGGAAGCAGCTTTCCAGGCTCCAGCGGAGCATCGTCCTGTTTTCTCTGGTTCTGCTCCTCCTCTTCGGCATGTCCTCCTACCCCACAGTCAACCAACACCTCAGAGGTAGGACCCCCGGTTGAGCACCTGTCTAACATACTGTGTACACAGGCTGGCAGTAGCCGTGGTATCAGTGCTGCACTAGCTACTACATTAAGGTAAGATGTAGATGACACGTGTGTGTCACAGCAGAAGGCACAGCACAACACATACTAAAATAAGAAAGAGATAAAAAGTCATTTCAAATATAAACTCATTTAAACTACTACTACTATTAATTAAATAAATGCAAACATTACAGACAGTTGAGGTAGGCCTTATTATTTTATACATTATTTACTCCTATAGTGTCTGACGGCTCTTGGGTGACTAAAAGTGTCCTGTCTGTACCTGTACTAGCCATTCGTTGTGTGCGTGTGTGTGTGTGTGTGTGTGTGTGTGGGTGTGTGTGTGTGTGTGTGTGTGTGTGGTGTGTGTGTGTGGTGTGTGGTGTGTGTGTGTGTGTGTGTGTGTGTGTGTGTGTGTGTGTGTGTGGTGTGTGTGTGTGTGGTGTTACATTGAGCTCATTGAACAGCAGAATAATTAGAACAACAAAGTTAATGAGAGGTTACTACCGTTTACAATGATATCGAACTATAACACGAGATATGGATCATATCATCATTCTCTCCTGTGTATTTAGTGTTACTGGCTTATTACTGTTTGTACTTTTTCACTTTGCAACAACATGTTTAAAAAAAAAATGATGCTCTGAAAATAAAGTATTAATACAATAAAAATGACAACATGTCAATATGCTTGTATCACTTGTATATCATGGCCAACTACAAATATGGCAAAATCTAAACAAACATAAAGAAATAGTAATTTAGTCTTGTCTTGAACAAATGCTTGAAAAAGGTCAATTTGAGCCCTCGACTCTTCAGATGTGACCGTATGTCGTCGTCGTCGTCCCCCCCCCAGCTGCAGTACCAGATGTGCATGGCTGTGACACCCATGCTAAAAAACCCTTTCTCTACTCTCTCTCTCTCCCCCTCACTCCCTCTCCTCCAGGCCTTGCTGGTGTGGATGAGGAGACGGAGCTGGGGGGTGCCGCCGGGCTTCCTGTCCCCCCTCGTGTGCTGCCGGAGCCAGGGAAGGTCCAGCCAGACACCCCTGAAAGACCAGAGGGCCCTGAGCTGCCATCTCCGGTAGGCTGGGTTTACTGGTATCCCTTTTTCTATGGGTCTATGTGTGCCTTTTTAATAGACGGGTTTGTGAAGACAGACAGGAACATGGGTTGAGAGAGAGAATGACGTTGTGTAGCATAGGACCATGGCCCACATGGATAGCACACGCTTGATTGTCTTTTCTTGTCTCTTAAGGATTGTCAGTAAAAGGTCTATCAAATGTGATGCCTGCCCATGTTAAAGCACCACGAAACAACCTGTGCGTCTTAAGGGTGTATTAAACAAATGAAACCTTGTATTATTTTAGTGTTGTCTGGCTCACTCGTCAGCCACAAAGAGTCTTCTAAATGACATGGAAATGTGATGGAAATGTCTTCAGTGGCTGAGGCTGAAGGGAGATGTGTTCCTCACGGTCTCCCGTCTCTCCTCCTGTCTCTCCTCCCGTTTCCTCTACTGTTTCTCCTCCTGTTTCTCCTTCTGTTCCTCCTCCTGTTTTTCAACTTGTTTTTCAACCTGCTTTCTCCTCCTGTTTCCCCAGGGACTGAAGAAGGGGCCCCACAGGCGAGGGCCCCCAGTGCTGCAGGGGCGTCAGCAAAAGCGGTGGAACACGTCGGAACCCCAGGTGGTGGTGGTGGTGGTGGAAGGAGGAGCAGGAGAGGAGAAGAACAAGAACAAGGCACCCACTGTCAAGGGGGAGGCGCCTGTTAAAAGGTCAGGATTATGTAAATATTAATGTGTACACATGAGTGATGTGTACATCCTTAATGTTGATAACACGCTCTTATCACAGCTACTTAAGCTGGTGACCTGGCAGTACAAAATTGTGTAATTCCTCTTGTTAATATTACTCCTTGTAAGTCGCTTTGGATAAAAGCGTCTGCCAAATGTCCTAAATGTAAATGTAATGATGGTTTTGCTTGAAATAACTTGATTGTGCATTCATGGAAGAATTACAACTAAAACCATCATGGGTCACCTGATGAAATACGTTTCTACTTCTACTGTTTTTCTGTTCTAATATTTCTCATAACATATAGTTTTGAGATGTATGGACTGAGTTGCTGTTCTATTGGGTATTGCAAGATTGTGCAAACGTAACCCCGTTAAGACTATGCTATCAGCATCTTCTGTATGCATCTATGTACATTACTTTAAGTCACTTATGGCACCCATGTCACTCCTGAACCATCCCTGGGAGGAGGGATCCCCTTCCACTCTGCCTTCCTTCTCAACATTTCTTCCTACATAATTAAGGGAGTTTTTTAAGGGTTTGGGGGGTGTTGTAAACATGTGGCCTGTGAAGCCCTTTGAGACTGGAACTGTGATTCAGGGCTATAGAAATAAAATGTACTTGACTTGATCTTCTACAATAATAATAATAATAATAATATAGTGAAAATGAAACCATTCTAAATCCTGTATTTATTATTATTTTATTATATATATATATATATATATATATATATATATATATATATATATATATATATATATATATATATATATTATTTATATATATTATTTATATATATATATATATATATATATATATTATTTATATATATTTATATATATATATATTTATATATATATATATATATTATTTTATATATATATATATTATTTATATATATATATATATATATATATATTATTTATCTTTATATATATACATTTATTTATTATTATTTGTTCCCCAGCTGGCGGGGGGCGGTGTTGGTGGTGGAGGGCCGGCCCAGCGACGGCACCAAGGCTGGGGACAACAAGGAGGACTCTCCTGGGCAACCTCCAGAGATGTCTCCCAAAGAGATCGGTAAGGTACACCGTGTTGCTCGGTAGCTTCGCAAGGTGCTCCCTGGACAGTAAACTCCCTAGGCACTCGTTAGCCACATGCTACACTTTGCACTTTGCAGATGCACATTATGATGCTGATTAGGCATTAAGGGGTGTGCACTATAGGAACAGGAGGCCTCTACCTTTTAACAGTCCAGAATCAATTTGCTACAAGTCCAACATTAATAGTCCAGTCGGACCTATCGACCCAGATGTTTCCTTGACGACGCAAAAAACGATATGCTCAAAGCGCCAGGGACGAATAGTTTTATTTCAGCTGATTGAAGTCTATGAAAAAAAAACAATAATGTTATGGATACAAGTAACTCCTATCTAATCACTGTTGGTAACAGGGGTATAATGGAAATAAACCACTCCGGACTGTCCCATTACTGGAAAATGATGGGGGTGGTGATCACAGATGTCACCACACCCTCACATATTTTGCATGATTGAAACTAGGCCTGTTTTACGGAAGAATTACACCCAAGTGTCGTTTATCGTGTATGGGGGAACTTTTACGAATAATGCTAAAAATGATTGAATGATTTAACTTGCCCATATTGGTCAGGATAGATGTCGAAGCTCGAGAGTAAATAGAAAAACATCTCGGTAAAAAAATTAAACTAGAGGGCACTCCGTAAAGTGCATAGCATACCTGACACCGAAAAGTCCCCTGGATCCAGATTTGGATCCGGACCTGTGCCAAAATCAACTGTTCCTCGGCCCATAAGTAATCTAAGTTTGGTCCAATGCCTTACTCACTGCTAACAGACAAACATACAGGGGTGAAAACATAACCTGTAGGTATTAACGCAAACACGGAACCAGAAGGTAGGACACAAAGGAGGTCTACTGCAGGCAGACTTCTTTCTCCTTCCCTAAAGAGTAAAGTCTTTGAGCGAGTGACCACTGGCCTCTCACTGTCCTGTCCTGTGTTGTGGTCTTCAGAAGCGCTGCGCCTGGAGGCAGTGCGGGACTCGTTTCGCCACGCGTGGCGGGGATACAAGGAGTTTGCCTGGGGCCACGACGAGCTGCGACCCATCTCCAAGTCCTACGGGGAGTGGTTCGGCCTGGGCCTCACGCTCATCGATGCCCTGGACACCATGTGGATCCTGGGCTTGAGAGACGGTTAGGACCCCGACCAAATATATTCAGCAGAATGGCTCAATATTATCGTCTCCACTGCAAGATAACTTCAGATCTTTAATGACCGGTCTTCAGTCCTTACCTTTGAATTGACCTGTGCTTCACGTGTGTGTGTGTGTGTGTGTGTGTGTGTTACCGTGTGTTGACTGTCTCTCGCGCACTCTCTTTCCCTGCAGAGTTTGCAGAGGCCCGGGCGTGGGTGAACTCCGAGCTGTCCTTCAACAAGAACGTGGACGTGAACCTGTTTGAGACCACCATCCGCATCCTGGGTGGTCTGCTCAGCACCTACCATCTGAGCGGGGACCAGATGTTCCTGGAGAAGGCCGTGAGTCGACCGCGAACGCCGCAACGCATGTAAACACACCCTGAGCATCAGACAGATGTGGAGCTCGTGGCACTAATCCCAGCCAGACCAAAAACGAGTGTACATATATGGCGTAAGTGGCTGTTTGGGTGTGTGACAAGCGGCATCAAATGCACATCCTTGGTCTGTTAAGACGGATGCACTTGACGTATACAACATACAACAGCAGGTAAACTCTCCTTTAGCACACAACACTTTTGGCACACAACACCTTTAGCACACAACACTATACTGTCTTTTTGTCTTGTAAGTTGTTCCTGTGCAGTGTCACAGGACACACTGTCCTATACGTCTCATCGTATGGGCAGTATAGTATTCTGATTATCATCAAAATAGTCGTGGTGTCGTAGTGGTACCCGACTCATTTTTGTCACCGAATTAGATTAGACTATCGGGCTGATACCCTGGTTCCTCCGTCCTCCAGAAAGACATCGGCTCGCGGTTGATGCCGGCGTTCAAGACTCCGTCTAAGATCCCGTACTCAGACGTAAACATCGGCAAGGGCACCGCCCACCCGCCCCGCTGGACCTCCGACAGCACAGTCGCCGAGGTGACCACCATCCAGCTGGAGTTCCGGGAGCTGTCCCGCCTCACGCAAGACCCGCAATACCAGGTACACGCATGGGCACAGTGACTGAGTCATGTCTCGGGTCACTGTGCAACATGTTAAGACCAGTAAACACCAGACGGTAACCTCTCCCTGGCTGTTGACCCCCCCCCCCCCCCCAGACACTTACCTCTCCCTGGCTGTTGACCCCCAGACAGTTACCTTTCCCTGGCTGTTGACCCCCAGACAGTAACCTTTCCCTGGCTGTTGACCCCCCCCCAGACACTTACCTCTCCCTGGCTGTTGACCCCCTGACACTAACCTCTCCCTGGCTGTTGACCCCCAGACAGTAACCTTTCCCTGGCTGTTGACCCCCAGACAGTAACCTTTCCCTGGCTGTTGACCCCCAGACAGTAACCTTTCCCTGGCTGTTGACCCCCTGACAGTTACCTCTCCCTGGCTGTTGACCCCCTGACAGTTACCTCTCCCTGGCTGTTGACCCCTTGACAGTTACCTCTCCCTGGCTGTTGACCCCCTGACAGTTACCTCTCCCTGGCTGTTGACCCCCTGACAGTTACCTCTTCCTGGCTGTTGACCCCCTGACAGTAACCTCTCCCTGGCTGTTGACCCCCTGATAGTTACCTCTCCCTGGCTGTTGACCCCCTGACAGTTACCTCTCCCTGGCTGTTGACCCCCTGACAGTAACCTCTCCCTGGCTGTGCAGGATGCGGTGGGCGAGGTGGCGAGGCAGGTCCACCAGTTGGAGGGCAAGCAGGACGGCCTGGTGCCCATGTTCATCAACACCAACAGCGGGCAGTTCACCCACCAGGGGGTCTTCACGTTGGGTGCTCGCGCAGACAGCTACTATGAGTACCTGCTCAAACAGTGGATCCAGGGGGGCAAGAAGGAGACCCAGTAAGACCCTTGTAACTCATTCCATTCACATACACTAGTGGGGCTACTGTGCAACTAGTGGGGCTACTGTGCAACTAGTGGGGCTACTGTGCAACTAGTGGGGCTACTGTGCAACTAGTGGGGCTGCTATACAACTAGTGGGGCTACTATACAACTAGTTAGGCCACTATGCAACTAGTGTGGCTACGATATAACTAGTGTGGCTACGATATAACTAGTGTGGCTACTATAGAACTAGTGGGGCCACTATGCAACTAATGTGGCTACTGTGCAACTAATGTGGCTACTGTACAACTAGTGTGGCTACTATACAACGAGTGGGTCTGCTATACAACTAGTGGGGCCACTATACAACTAGTTGGGCTACTATACAACCACAGTTAGACTTGAAATGCCTTAAATGACCCACTTCCTTGTACCATATGATCTTTCAATGTGATATAATCATTGGTAGTATCATTAATCAATGAAACGGTCTTCATGTACAGTATTTTGTACTCGGCACTTCAGTACTTTTTGTGTGAAACTGCAATACTAGGTTATTTTCAACCTACACTGACTCTGCTTACTGATATCAATGAACATGACCAAAGTACTCCTCTTTTATGGATCACCAGATGCGACCATGCTGGCACTTTAGACTCGGGCTAATGTAATGATAACGTAATGTAATACGCTTGACTGAAAGAGCGTATTAGGGATACATTAGGACTGGGGACAGAACATCCCCTATCCCAAACACTTACTGTTGTATGGACCTTTTGCAATACATTTCTGTGGGATGTGTGACTTCATGGACTGGACAGTGCAGACGGAAAAGGTAGAGTTTGGTTAAAGAACAGAGGGAATGACGGTGACTGGTGGGAATCGAACCTGTGGTCACTGTGAGTACATATTGCCTACGTGGTCAGAGCACTTGCAGCAAACAGGAGTCCATTCATAGTGCTTTTCCTAGGCAGGAATCACATTTTACAAACATCGCTAAAAAAAATCACTGAATGCCATTTTTAGTAGTAGAATAGTAGTATACACAATTCAATAAAAAATGGTATGTTCATGCGTTATATTGTGCAAAAAGCAGTAGTGCAGCAGCATCATGAGTACAGTACAGTGCAGTAACTTGTAATGAGGAATGAATGAAGTCCCTGAGTAGTGATCAGTGAGATGTGAGGGTCTGTGTCTCACCTCCCTTACCGGGGGATCACCGACGACGGGGCCTTGAAATATTCATGTCTACGTCTGGGTTCATTTGCTCAACACGGTCGGAGCAGCTCGTTCGGATGAAAGATTCATGCGCTGCTGGTGCGCAGCAGTCCAAGAGTGGGTTAGCAGTTGTTGGTACAAGAACGTGGGGATTTTTTCCTCTGTGATCCCTTCATGGTCATTCTACCAGGTGCCCCTGGCATGGTATATTGTGTGTGGGATCTTATTGTGTGTGTGTGTGTGTGTGTGTGTGTGTGTGTGTGTGTGTGTGTGTGTGTGTGTGTGTGTGTGTGTGTGTGTGTGTGTGTGTGTGTGTGTGTGTGTGTGTGTGTGTGTGTGTGTGTGTGTGTGTGTGTGTGTGTGTGTGTGTGTGTGTGTGTGTGTGTGTGTGTGTGTGTGTGTGTGTGTGTGTGTGTGTGTGTGTGTGTGTGTGTGTGTGTGTGTGTGTGTGTGTGAACACCAGGTTTCTGGAGGACTACCTGCAGGCTATAGAAGGCGTGAAGAAGAATCTTCTCCAGAAGTCCTCTCCCAGTGGCCTGTCCTTTGTGGGAGAGCTGTCCCACGGCCAGTTCAGCCCCAAAATGGTCAGTAGTTCGGGAGTGTGTTGGAAGTAGCGGCTTGGCGTCCCCCGGGTTAATTCACTTAGGAGAAATATGGCAAAATACATTTAAACAAATCATCAATCAGCAATGAAAATTAGACTCGAGGCTTCACACTTGTCCATCTCTAGTGATCGTCACGTTCACAAGCTTTGGTCTGCGTTTGCGTGCGGCGTCTGCCTGTAATTCTAAGAATTGTGAAGGTGATTTGCGTCATACTTTCCCTATTTGACCACCGGGGGTGCTACTGATGAGCCGTGACTAGCGGTTTTTCCCATTGGAGATTTCCATTCTGCCCAGCCCAGCGTTCCACTCTCATCCATCATGTAGTGGGGACTGGGCGTGGCAGATGCCCTCACTTAGAAACAGGTTTTTTTTCCAGTTGATTCATCTCAACATGCTGTCGTTATTCATTATTCAAATCCTGCCCCTCGCGACTCCCAACCGTGTGCCCTGGGTTTGATTTCTGGGCTCCACAGTCTAACCTTGTGTGTGTGTGTGTCCTAGAACTAGAACTAGATACCTGCTCTCCAGTGACTGTGTAATGACCTCCCCTGTCCAGGACCACCTGGTGTGCTTCCTGCCCGGCACCCTGGCCCTGGGGGCCCACCACGGCCTCCCCGACGACCACATGGAGCTGGCCCGGAAGCTGATGGAGACCTGCTACCAGATGTACGCCCAGATGGAGACGGGCCTCAGCCCCGAGATCGTCCACTTCAACACCTACGAGGGGAGCATCAGGGACGTGGAAGTGAAGGTGGGAGAGTCGTGGACGGGGGGGGGGGGGGGGGGGTGTTGTTGTCATGGTAACATGCCACGGTGACATCTCATTCTCTCGTTAAAAAAAACATGCTAGATCATCGATTGCAACTGAAATGGAAGCGCAAATACTTTTGTTCATGGGTTAGGTTTGTGGTGTGAAACAGGCTGGTACATCTGGTGGTATGCATTTCCATGTTGTGCACACTCCCCCCCACCTCACTTTAGCGTCAGTTATATTTGCATATGGTTTCGTAACGGAAGTGGTTTGGTCTGCAGTGGAGGCAGATCAGTCTTCGGTCAGGAACATCTTATTGTAAAACACACCGTAATGGTTCCTGCAATGAACTCCCAGGACAGCAGAGTCACTGCCCATCTTCCGCCGCACGCTCAAAACCCTTCACCTCTTCAGGAAGCCCTACCCTGACCCTTCCTCTTAGCACTTTATTAGCTTTGGCATATTAGCTTGTGTCTTTTGGCTTCACCATTTCTTGTTGCCCCTGCACGTATGACTTCGGGTGACTAGTAGTAGTTTTCCTGCCTACCTATGCTGAATGACCTTATTGTAAGGGGCTTTGGGGCGAAAGCGTCTTCTAAATGACTAATGTCAATGTCATGTTCCCTGCTGGTGTGATTCATGTGACCCTGTGTGTGAGTTGTCTCATTCATTCCTCTCCCTCCGTCTCCCCCCCTCCTCCTTCCTCCCTCTCTCCTTCCCTCCCCTCCAGCCTGCTGACAGGCACAACCTGCTCCGCCCTGAAACGGTGGAGAGCCTGTTCTACATGTACCGCTTCACCAAGGACACCAAGTACCGGGACTGGGGCTGGGAGATCCTGCAGAGCTTCAACAAGTACACCAAGGTAGCCCCTCGCTACTCTCAGATATCACCCTTGAGATTCACAACCCCAACCCGGGTCCACGGGCGCATTTCACTTCTCCTTTTTACTTCCCATTTCTTTCGACCAATCATGTTGCCGGAGGTGTGTCCATTGCTGTTAGCGTGTCTGTAAATATGTGTGATTTAAACAGGTTCCAGACGGTGTGGACCAGCCACTGTAGATAAATACACATAGAAATCCCCTTCTCAAAACCTTCATCCACTCGGGTGAATGAGTTTCCGAAAACATCTCCGAAACGAGACGAGACCAAAACCCCACCCCTTTCAGTTGTCTGTTTCCCGGACACGCTCTGTGCTCAGTAAAGTGCCAGTAGTGCAGCAGCATCATGAATACAATACAGTGCAGTGCCTGTAATGAGTCCAGAAAAGTAGGATAGTGTAATGTAATATGGATGACAATGTTATGATAGTGTTTCCAAACCTCTCTGGGGTCACCTGTTGTCCCTTGGCATCTAACCCGACCCGCTGCGTTCCGTCCTGTGTGTTCCTTCCTGTGTCCAGGTGCCTACCGGCGGCTACACCTCCATCAGCAACGTGAGGGACCCCAACTACCCGTCGCCCCGGGACAAGATGGAGAGCTTCTTCCTGGGCGAGACGCTCAAGTACATGTTCCTGCTGTTCTCCGACGACCCCGAGCTGGTGGACCTGGACCGCGTTGTGTTCAACACCGAGGCCCATCCACTGCCCATATGGCCGCCCGCACCGCAGGAGGGAAACTGAACCACAAGGCGTGCGTGGGCCCGGCAGCCAGGCTTGTAACGTGTGTGTGTGGGGGGGGGGGGGGGTGGGGGTGGGGTTGGGGGCAGGGGGGGCAGTTTCTCTCAGGGCTTGATAGAAACCTAGATTTGTCGTACAGGTGAATTTCCCCGGTTCAGATACCAACCCAGACTGGTCCATCAGACCGGTCCGTGAATTCCTTAGAGTAGGTCAGTTCTCTTTAAAGATGCAAAGACCGTTGCCATTGTGTGTGTGTGTGTGTGTGAGAGTGTGTGTGTGTGTGTATGATTCCTAAATGGCGAGCAGGAGCAGGAATACAACAGCTGGAGGCGGGGAATACAACTGCTGAAACCTGCACTCCACTCAGTGATTGGGTCCAGGGATTTTCAGTCCTTCTCGTGATTGGTCCATTCCTTTTTCTTCGTCTCTTCTTAAATCAGGAACACTCTGCCATTTTGATACTGTGAAGCTGCTGTTTTTTTTAAGCTAGCGTCTTGTGCACTCGGATCGCAAGTAGGTTTTGGGTTTTGTCGTCTTGTGGCTTTTTGTAGTTGTGGTCTGTGGCGCTGCTGCTGCTATCGTATGTTTAACTGAATGTTTTGAAGCCTTTCCCCCCCCCCCCCCCCCATCGTGGTGGTGGTGTCCGGGAGGACGGGGGGGGGGGTGTGTGTGTGTGTGTGTGTGTGTGTGTGTGTGTGTGCTCCTTCGGCGAGAGGACCGGGGTTCAAATAATGACGTCTTGTGATGTGTGTCAATGTGTAGTCGTACATGGTAGTATAGATAGTGGATTTATTTTACACTGCACACTGTGGGCTCATTCCATTGGCCCATCCACTTTAGGGGGGACCTGCTGAGTGGCCAGTGACTTTGTTAAAACCAGTGGCCACAATGGCCAGTGAGCCAAAATGGTTAATGTCAAGCTCCGTTTGGTTTTATGGATTGTATTGATTGTAGTTGTTGCTTCAGAGGAAATTGCTTTCTTTCTTGTGAATAGTGAGTGAATAGCCGTGACTCTTATTTTGGAAGAGTCTTGTTTGTACCGAGACCAAACACAGCATTGTGTTTCCCCCCCCGGACCAGGAATGGTTTGACCTTCCCTCTTTAGCGTGCGTGGTCTCTCTGCGTGCCTTCCACGTCGCCACGGCGATCTGCAACACCACTATTAACGGTCCGTGTCTACTTTCTTATATATTTCCATCTCCACCTTTTCCATTTGCAATCAAAACAGTTGGATATTATGAACAGAGAAGAGCATTTTCTACATTGTTATTTTTTTTGCAACATGAAATGCAAATTCCTTTTTTCTCTGGAGTTTCCTTTTAAGGAATTTTTTTTGCATTTTACAAAAGCTAAGTCTTAACCCGGGTGTCCTTTGCGTGTCCTCCTTGTCAACAAGGGCTCTCTGTAATGACAAGTTCCATCCTCCCTTTTGGGACGTTCCTTTGGAGCCCCCAACTGGCTGGAAGAATCAGAAATGTTGACGACAAGCCATCCTCCCCGAAGCCATGTCTCTCTCTCCCTTAAAAACGGGGACGAAGAGGTTCTCAGAGCTTTTGATATGGTGCCCCAAAAAGATTGTTTTTAAGAATGTTTCCACCTCCGCTTAACGTGTCCGAGGTGAAATACTGGCAATGTCAAAGATAATGTATTTTCAAAAGGTAGGCTTTAGGTTTTATAGCTCACTGACAAAAATTCATTCTCAAATGTTGGTTTGGAAACTATACAAACTTTTTTTTTTTTTTAAATAACTGATATATTTTGGAAATTCTCTAGCTTTTGAATGGTCATGTGTTACAGAATTTTGGTGAGGTATGTCAAGAAATTGAAAAGTCTAACTAAAAGCAGGTTCATAGGTAACTATTTCACTTCGTTATTTTCAGACATTGAATGTCAAAAACACATTTCATTTTGATTGATTTTGATTGCACAATAAGACCTTTTGTATAGTTGTGGCAATATAAACCTGTATTACATAATGACTGAAAATACTGAGAAAGACTTAAGCTAGTCTTAACAACTTCACTTGAAAATGTGTAGCAGTCCTACAACTTACAAATGACTTGTCGAGAACCAAACCAGTGCGTCACACGGCATTTAACCATTACAATTGTATATATGTCATTGCAAAAATGTAGCTTTGTTACTTTGTGGAAACTTGCATATAAAACAATTGGGAATCTTGGTTAATAATTAATATTCAGGTATTTATTATGAAGGCCTTTTGAAATTGCTATTAAATTCTGAGTAAAAATGTTGTACAATGAAATGTACAAACCGCCCGAATGAAAGGGGTATTTTTAAAGTCTTTTGTTGGTTGCGTTGCTCACAATATAATATATTATGCCAAAAAGTGGCTCCAAATGTGCTTTAACTTTAATGACTTCCCATCCAGAAACCGTAGCGTAACTTAATGGTTTTAAAGAGCAACTATACGAGACCGCATATTTTTAGAGTTTGCTGCCATCTACAGGTTTCTCAACAAAGTTACCAAAAAAAACTGAATTGGTGCTGCCACTCTTCCAAAGGTCTGATCAGAAGTTGTTTGGGTTTTCTCTTTGTATATTTAATGATTGTTTATTTTTTTTTAGAAATTCAGAACTTAAGTTGTTCCCCATTGTATACTTTCAGTGAAGCCCAAGCTTGGAACTGCTTTGTAAGCATTTAGATGTTTTCCAATCACAGAGCACTAAATCTGCATAGATAGTTTTTGACCTCTCCAGGTGGTAGCCAACTCCGTCGAGTGTGTAGTTTATCTGTATTCCAATGTCAAGGGCTGTGCTCCCACGGAGGCCACTGTGTAGTTCTGTTCACTTGGAACATCGACTGCCACGGACACAACAAACAACTATCTCACTTTGTTTACACCGGTTTCATTTACCTGCTTTGATCTTGAGATTAAAAAAAGAGATTTTATTGCACACAGTCTTGATATCATAATTTCATCATACTTCATTCTTCATCTTCAACCTCTCCGTCTCCACCCACCGAGCGATGAGGTCCGCTTCCGTCTTCCTGGCGCTGATAACCGACGCTGGATCGGCGTCGTTGGATCCTCTGTGACGGGACAGAAGAACCATGTGAGTGGGAGTCACGCCGTCATAACCCGGCGTTCCCAGCCGGTCATGAACGCCCCCCCCCCCCCCCTTGAGACGTTACCTCAGATCCAGATGGTGAGCTCCATCTGTTATGTTGATGGCCACCACTGATGAGCTAAGAGACGTCCGCACCTGAAGAGCAGATCTTACCGTTAACACCCAACAGGCCTCGCTCCAACCGTCATAGAGCAAGGGTGGTCTTCAACCTCTCTCAGCCCAGGGACCACTTGGTGGATTGAGAAACAGCGCAGGGATCCCCTATACATTTTTCAATATAATGCTATTGCGTTTTATCCCAGGCCTATAGCCCTAATAATATATGTATAATGCCTTCTTAACTTTACTATATCCAGCTTTGATGCTTAATTATAAGCCATGTCGACATCATTAAAATCAATGCGTCAGGCTCAAACTTTTCCATTGAACGATGACCTTGATGACCCTGGTGTGAGGCCCGGTTCTATCTACGATGTGGATGACCTGGACGCTCCCTGTGGAACAAACACTGACTTGAAGGTGGAATTTGGGTGAAACGTGAGGGTAGGGTGACCGCAAGAATTGGTTTCTGCACTAATCATGTTTGCGGACCCCCTGCAGTACCTCTGCGGACCCCCAGGGGGCGGGGGTCACGAAGACCACTGACATGTAGTCGTGGAGTAAAGAGATGCACCGTGTTATAAAGCCTCTTACCCCTCCGTTGGCCCATGGGTCCAGGTCACCGTTGGAGTAGATGATGTTGCTGGCTGTAGAAAGGGCTGGGGAGGGGGGACAAAACGGTCAAGGTGATTAATAATAACATGTCACTAGGTGGACGTGTTTATCCAAAACCCCTTGTGGTCCACCTACCACGCGGTAGGTACCGCCGCGGAAGGTGCCTTCATTCCGGTGGGAATCTCACCCCTAATCAATAGCTGTGTTAAAACCCCCACATGGCCCACCAACCCCGCTACACAGAGCCGCTATTAAATGACTATTTTAATGATTTATTGTGCTCCACCCTGGGTGGATATGAGTATTGTTTCTATAACTGGACGCTCGTTACGTTATTTCTCTGGCGCCCAAAGCTCCTCTAGGGTTCTGTTTCTTCGCCAAGTGTGGCGATTAACCCTCAACGTTGAGTGTATTTTCTAGAACGGGCGTTTCTTAAACGTTTTCAGTGCCGTGTCTGCGTTCTGTGCGGTGTCAAGTCGCGACCCACTTCTGACCGGGGGGATACACTGCGACTGTGCGTGCGTGCGTTTGTCGTGGTCGGTCTCACCGTCTCCCCAGAACTGCGTCCGGAGCCAGCCGGGTCGCGGGACGACTCCCCAGTGCTTGGTGCAGTACGCCTCGCGCTCCGCTTCCGTGAAGGTCATGGGTGGGAACATGTCGGTCACGTTGTTGCTCTCGAAGCACAGCTCCACCTCCGTGCACGCCTGCAGGAGAGGGAGGGAGGGAGAGGAACGCCGGGTGGTTACTGTAGTCGTAGCTGACGGGATGCAGGCTGGCGGGCCCGTTAGCCGCAGCTGTTCCAGTCGGAATTCTCCCTTACGGGTTTCACCGTCTCTACGTGAAACAAGCGACAACTTCCGAGCTAGCGACCTACACGGCAGGTGTAGCTGCCCGACACCATGTTGTCACATGAAATACAAACAAGACTGAGAAGTTTTTCCCCCCTCACCGGTCCCACAATGATCATGGGTTCAGCCAGAACGTTTCTCCAAGAGTTGCGTCTGACTCGTTTTTCGTGAGGCAGATCTGAGAGTTAAATCAATCTTTCTCAGCTGTTTCTCTTAGAGTAGCCGTATTAGGGGAAAAGTATAGTGAGCACATGAATTGTGGGTGGGTGAGTAGGTAGGTGTGTGCGTACCTGGTAGTCCCAGGCCATGCTGTTTGACCCCAGGCCACAGCCGGTGGGATCAGCACACTCCAAATACAGGCTGGACACGTCGAAGCAGCTCTGCTCCCCCGTTGAGTTGTACACTATGCCTGCATGATGGAACACACACACTGGCTGCTACTACTACTACTACTACTACTACTACTATATACACAGTGCAATATTATAGACCAAACACTGTAAAATATATGCTACTATAGAACAATCTTTTTGTTGGATGCATCATCCAAGTGGAAATGACTTGTGTGGTTTCAGTTTGAAGCTACCACTGTATATCCATTTTTAAGTAAACGTCGGCAAAGGAGGTTTGAAGCACAACAGCGCCCTCAAGAGGGCGCTGTTGTGCTTCTTGAGGGCGCTCGTTTGAAATACATTTGGGCCGTTCATAACCACATTATTTACATTCCTCTCCACTAAAATTACCCGATGGTCAAATGCGGGGGCCAGGCGACCATGTTTTCTCACCTGCGAGGTTCTTCAGGTTGGTCAGCAGGTCGGGTCCACTGAGCATCGCCTCACACCCCACCTGAGGAGTAACCGGTGTACCATGTGACCACTGACAACTCAAGCACGACTGAGGTGGGTGGGTGGGTGGGGACTCATACAAACTCCTAATAGGGAGTTGAGGGTGGTGGGGGGGGGGAGCTGTGATGTTGAGAAGTGCTTGCCGGGTGCTTGTAATGACCTCGATGTGTGTATTATAATAACGGTCACCGTGATGGCCAGTGGGGGTTGTGGTACCTTAACAGGGTTGGCGGGCATGTCCCCCCAGAAGTGTGTGCTGTAGGGGTAGTCCAGCATGGCCATGAGGGTGAAAGCGTTCCTCAGGAAAGCCTTCAGGTGCCGGATGTCCTGGGGTGAGGACGGCGTCTTGCACAGGGCGAGGACGGCCTGGAGACGCTTGTACGCTGAGAGGGGAGGGGGGGGTGTGAGCTCAAATCCTACACATGGTGTCCACTTTGTGTATGAAACGTTTTGACTTCACCGCATCTTATTCATTCACCTTATCACGCCCAGATTGTAAAATAAATGCACAAATAAACAAGATTGTGCATTGGGTGAAACATTCAAAGAAAAAAGTATGATGTGTAGTCCAGCGACATCTGTGTGAATTGTGAACACATGAAGACCAGATTATTATTACATTTTTTTAATACCCTGGTGCTCTGCTAGGTCCTCCAGGAGCCCAAACGCTCCCCTCACTGCCGCACTGCATTCTGGGGCGTAGCCCTCGAAGTCCTGCAGCAGAACAGAACATAACATACACAATCAGACCGAAACGTTCACCTATCAGGACCTCACGCTCCTGATGGGTGTGGTGCTGTTGTTGCAGTGCGAGAATGCGAATGTTAAAAACAACAACAACCACCCCATCGTATTTGACTCCGCCCACATTGTACCAACTACAGCTACCCCTCCCCCCCCCCCCCAGTATCCACGTGTAGGCATCCTAGAGCTCAAGTTCACCCCCCCCACCCCAACCCTATCGGCTCCTTAAGGTTCAAGATTCTTTATTTTTGCCAAGTGTAACAAGTACAATGGAATGCTTACTCCCCATTCACACACTTCATTATGTATTTTTATGTATTATACTATAGGCTAGAGTATATACTATGAACAACACTATTCTATAACAATACTAAGAACCGTTGATGAACCAAAGTGTCTGGATGTCTTTGGATAACAGCGGTCCGCTGCAGAGGGCCGAGTGTTCACGGGGGTCGGACTCACGGACGTGACGTCTCTGAAGAACTGCCTGGGGTCTCCCATCCCGGCGGTGGACAGGACCGGGGCACTGGCAGCCAGGGCTCCGGCCACCAGGTTGGGGTACCGCTGCCTCATGTAGGCAGACAGCATCCCCCCGTAGCTGGAGGAGGAGGGTTTAGTTTGTATCGGCTTTTAAAGTCAGATGCACGTCATTTAAAAAGGCATACTCCGACCTTCAGGGAAACTACATTTGGAGTTTATTTGGTGGGGTTTTTTTGCTCTTTTTTTCAAGCGTGCAAACTGCACGCTTGTGAGGGAGAACAATAAAAACACCTAAATGTAGCTCCAAAACAATGAGTCATTTTTACAGATTTTTACGAGTCACTGTCGTCTGTATATATTGAATTACAACCAAGTGCACAGCAAACCTAGCCTGGGAACCACTGCACTAGACCATCCGGGCCCTGACTGTCTGGAGGAGGGACGGTCGTGGAAAATAAATCTGCAGTTTCATTGCCTTGTGAGAAGAAGAATTTATCACATGACTGAGAATCACCGTGATTCACTTGGGGATAAAAGTGTCATATAACACCACTAAAAACTAAATTGTACGACAACCCTACACTCTGTCGTTGCTGGTCATGCAGCACTTGAGAAGATTGAAATAGTGATCATATCACCATTTTTGCTCAGTCTTCACCTGTAAGGCTCATTGGACATGTAAATCTAATTTGTTTTTCCCATTTCATATTTTCACTTGAGCCAATTGACAGGAGTTATATCCTGATGTATTCCAGATATGAGGGGTGTGTGTGTGTGTGTGTGTGTGTGTGTCTACATGTAAATGGGGAAAAAAGTTGTTCCCATTTCATACGTTCTCCTACCTGCCACCAAACGCGATGACGGGGCAGGCTGTGGCCCCCAGCTCCTGTTTCAGCTGAGAGATCATGAGGGCGAAGTCAGCCAGCGCCTGCTCCACCGTCAGCAGCCCCACCTGGGGGGGCTGGAACGACTCCGGGCCGAACGGAAGGGACTTGCCGTAGTACCTCTGGAAGAATCCAAAACACAGAACGTTTCAGGGTTTTAACTAATGCAGCGATTGTCAACTGGCGGCCCGCGGGCCACCTCAGGCACGCCAAGGCTTCCCATCCGGCCCGTGGAAGATTTATGAATTCTGAAAATATGACCAGGAAAGAAAAAATGCCTTCAGGTTGATTGAAGCAACCCCAAAAACGATTTAAATAAAAATATTCTTATTAGGAATGATCTACTGACCCCAAATAAGTGTGTTCGACATGGGTCTAAAGACGTCTAAAGTATAACCCTTGGTTAGCTCTATATAGCACTGACTGTATGTTGTCTCTTGTATGTTACAGTGTATTGATTTTGTATTGTACACAATTCAAAACAGTCAGTTCTAGCTGAGAGAGGGATTTGTTGCGCAAAACTGCAATACAAAGATATAAGGAAGTGAAACGAGAAGAAGAAATGACATAAGTAACAGTACAGAATCAGAACCATCAGAACCACATAACATTGTAGAGGCACCAATAAACCATTTATAGGAGATATTGAAATAACTTTCCCTTACATGTTCAGCAAATATGACCAGGGCTCCCTGTTGTTGGGCCAACTCGGTGATGAACCCCGAGTTCAGAGCAAAGTCCCAGATATCTCCCTCGTTGCCAGTGTAGAAGAATATAGGGCCGTGTTTTCTATTCCAGTACTTCTCTAAAACGGGAGGGAGAAAATACAAGTCATCAGGAAGCACGACCCTGACCTGTTCACTGGTACCATGTTAACTGTTATTCATGTTAACTGTGCTTGTTTATTAGTTTGCGGGTGTTAGTTTGTGTCTATTCACCAAATTTGTCATTGGCCCCGGTTTGATGTAGTTTGTGTGTTAACTCTAGGCAGCCAACGTATTGTACCTTTACCTGAGTGAGCACTGGTTCTGCTCCTGGAGGCTCGTTAGGAGGGAAATGCACTTATGACTTATGTAAGTCACTTGGGTGGACTTAGAGTAGACCTACTAGTTCACCTGTGATGAGGTAACGCTGACTGAACGTCCCGTTCCCCATACTGTTGAAGTTAAAGTGGTCCACAATCTGATCCAAGTACTTCTCTGTGAAATGAGGCTCATTGGCTGCTGCCGTGTGTCGACGGTGTCCTTTGGACTAAAATGAACACACACACACACACACACACACACACACGTTAGGGCTGCACCGTTATGTTGTCATTGGTGTTAATTGTAAATCAATGTCTTAGGGATGAGGGGAAGGACAGCGAAAGAACGCAGTGTCAACAAAGCAAATGAGTCGAATGACGAATTTACCTTAAAATGACGGCTGGGCAGACTCTCTTGGACCCCTGCAAACACACCCAGGAGGGTTACAACGATTGCAACACGATGCATATTGAATGAGAGTAGTTTGATTCCCATGCAGTCTGCGGATCAGTGCTCAGTGCGGCTTCTCTTCAGACTCTGTGGATCACATGCTCGGTGCTGCGTTAAAGTCACATGGAAACTTGGAAGAACAACATTCTCAACTAACTTACGAGGAATCGAGTGTCTTTCCTAAAGGTCCGATATATCTCACTAAGGTGAACATAATACAGAAGTGACTGGATGGCACACTGATAATGAATTAATACAAATGATGGAGAGCTCACGCTAGCTGAAAGCCAGTAGTTCAATGGAAGTCGTAATCTTAATTAATTTATACAAGCAGTGTAATAAAACGGGGAGGGGGGGAGGGAGTGGGTAAAGAAGGTAAAGTATGAGGGTAAAGAGAACATAGGGGATGGGATTTTGCCATGTCCAACGTGATTTGAACGCACCATCATTCCGTGGTCCAGTTTTCAATCTCAACTATCGAGCGAGAGGTTGAAACTCAATGTGATTTTTTTTTTTCCCCGCAAAATTGATTTATTCACGATGAGAAATGCGTACAACAAACATAATTATTATTATTTTTTAAAATTATTATTATTATTATTATTTTACAGGTAAAATACCTAAAGTATTTTTTTATGGTGCGCCACAGCCTCTTGTAAACAAACAACACATTGATGGAAATCAATGGAGTTAGGAGTTATTTCCTGGTGCATTCCAAGGCACGTATCTCCAACCATTAGGCTACGTGTGGGTGTGTGCGTGTGTCTGTAAGTGTGTGTGTGTGTGTGTACGTGTGTACGTGGAGAATGAGGGCGGAGGACTTCCTTGTAGGGAGGCGCTGCGGGGCGGGGAGAGGGGAGAGGGCTGGCCGGTCGGCCCGGTCCACACAGGTGTGCATGCCGACTCCAGACGCGACAGGTGCTCCCACCCCAACCGAAACTCTCATTTCGTTTAGTTGACACAGGTAAGTGGTCCTTCTTGGTGTATTTAACAAAAATAATAATAATAATAATTAGGATTCGCAGAACATGTGTGTGTTCAGGTGTTTGGTGTGTTCAGGTGTGTTCAAATAATACATTTTGACTTCACATATGTGGCTGACATCTAGAGTTGTTTATCTAATTGCCATGATGACATTTCACTTTTAAATAGAACGGTAAGTCATATTTATTGGGACACCTGCATGATATTAAAACAACTTATGTAATAAGATCAAAGTAAATCCTGGAACAAGTTACATTTGTTCGAGCCGATTTAAACCCCTCCAGTGTTAATATATAGGCTACTGTATAACTATACCTTACTATGCTATATTATGCTATACTAATACTGTACCTATACTACAGAATGATGTACTATACAATATATAATACTGTACTGATACTGTACTGTACTACAGGGTGCTGTGTGATACTATATGTAATACTATGCTAACTCTATACCAGTGGTTCTCAACATGGGGGTCGTTAATTTTGGGGGTCAAAACAATTACTGATTTTCCATTATCTCCAACGTATTTGTGTGTACCCCCAACGTATCTGTGTGTACCTATAACGTATCTGTGTGTACCTCTGACTTATCTGTGTGTACCCCTGACGTATCTGTGTGTACCCCTGACGTATCTGTGTGTACCCCTGACGTATCTGTGTGTACCCCTGACTTATCTGTGTGTACCTCTGACTTATGTGTCCACGTACCCCACTTAGGGAATAGCTGCTGTACTCCAACTCCTATAAGACCAATATACTATACTTCTATGCCACAGGATGTTGTACACAGAGCTGCTGCGGCTGTGGGACGAGGCGGTGAGGGCCATGGACGCCCGTGACTGGCGCCGGGCCCTGGAGATGGCGGGGGCCGTCACGGAGCCCAACACCCGCACCCTGTTCATAGAGGCCTCCGCCCACCTGGCCCTGCAGGAGCTGGAGCCCGCCCTACAGGTCTGCGGTTGGGGTCTGGGCCCCGGGAAGGGCATTTAACACTGTATCTGCAACCTGGCACCACGCATGTGAAGATCAGATCTGCAGTAGATCCACGCCGCCGTCGCTTATAGACCTCATTGGTTGAGTGTGAAACGGGCGAGATGTTTTTGTTTGTTTTCCACAGCCGGACACGAGAATAAATATACAGCCGGTCTGTCTACAAACAGAGCAACTCGGGTGTCAGGGTGATTTTGTTTCTGGTTCCTGTACGTTTGCGGATTTCGGAAACGCTATGCTGCCCCCTTGTGTACACGTTAACGTGACATAGAAGTATAGATCGGGGATCTTCACAAAAGTGGATCTTCACAAACGTGCAGAACTGTATATCTGACTATAACCGGCCCAATGTGGCTTTCTGAAGTGGAATCAAGTCTTGTTCACTGACTCTTGTCTTGTGTGGGGTGTGCGATGGTCCTCCAGGCGCTGAACGAGGTCATCGGCAAGGACGGACGTCTGGCCGTGGCGTTCTTCCAGCGCTCTGCGGTGCTCCTGCAGCTCGACAGGTACGGGAGAACCAGGGGAACTCGGATCACAACATACACAGACCTGTTCCGAGACCTGCCTCTAGTAGCTAAGCCTGTTGTCCTAGCCTGTATGCGTTGCAGTGGGATGCTCCAATAGGCACACTGTATGTGTTGTAGCTCTGATCTCTGTCCAATCATGATGCTGTATGTGTTGTAGCTTGGATCTCTGTCCAATCATGATGCTGTATGTGTTGTGGCTCTAATCTCTGTCCAATCAGGATGCTGAATAATAATAATAATAATATATCAGACTTATATAGCGCTTTTCCAGGTGCTCAAAGACGCTTTACAGGAAATAGAAAACATAACAAACACAACAAAACAAAACAAGAAACAAAACAAAGCAGAGAACAAATTATGGGTTGAAAGCAAGAGTGAAGAGGTGGGTTTTGAGGGCTGTTTGGCTCTAATTTTGTAATGTTGTGGCTCTAATCTCTGTCCAATCGGGATGCTGGTATGTGTTGTAGCTTGGATCTCTGTCCAATCATGATGCTGTATGTGTTGTGGCTCTAATCTCTGTCCAATCAGGATGCTGTATGTGTTGTGGCTCTAATCTCTGTCCAATCAGGATGTTGTATGTGTTGTCATGTGATCTACAGGCTGGAGGATGCTCTCTCTGACTGCATCTGGGCTCAGAAACACATGAGAGGAAATACAGTGATAGACTACAGGCAGCTGGGCCTCCGCTATAAACTGTTCAGCTGGCAGGTTTGACCCCCCCCTCTCTCGCTCTCTCTCTGTCTGTCTGTCTGTCTGACTCTCTTTCTCTCTTTCTGTCTGTCTGTCTCTCTCTTTCTCTCTGTGTCTGTCTGTCTGACTCTCTTTCTCTCTGTCTGTCTGTCTGTCTCTCTCTTTCTCTCTTTCTGTCTGTCTGTCTCTCTCTTTCTCTCTGTCTGTCTGTCTGACTCTCTTTCTCTCTGTCTGTCTCTCTCTTTCTCTCTGTCTGTCTGTCTCTCTCTTTCTCTCTGTCTGTCTCTCTCTTTCTCTCTGTCTGTCTCTCTCTTTCTCTCTGTCTCTCTGTCTGTCTGTCTGTCTGTCTCTCTCTTTCTCGCTCTGTCTCTCTGTCTGTCTGTCTGTCTGTCTGCTCTGTCTGTCTGTCTGTCTGTCTGTCTCTCTGTCTCTCTGCTGTCCGTATATCTCTCCTCATTCTTTCCCAAGCACACATACTTGTATGAAGTTACACAGACCTACTGGCACACATTTGTTTATATATATATATATATATATATATATATATATATATATATATATATATATATATATATATAGCCCACCTTCAGCCCCGCCCACCTTTCAGGCCCCGCCCACCCCTCAGGCTGTCTTCCCGTGTCTCGGTTTCACAAGCCGGTCCAGCTGAGGCGAACAAAGCGCTCGTTGACACTGAGTAAAGGATTGAGTTGCAACATCTTCTCCCTTTGTCATGACTCACAGGACAGGTCAGGCCTGTCCTGGACTTTATCTGCCAATAAAGTTTTATAGTTTTTCATTTTTTTGCACTTTTATGACTGATGATGCTATAAATGATAACTGTGGTCAGGTTTTTTTAATGATGCATGAACATGGATATTCTGTACATTGAAATGATTGTCATGTACGTACTGTACATAGACGCATAGTAAAGGTAAGAAATACTACAAAAAAAAGGTAGTTAGCTCATCAACCATCAGCTCATTTAGAGGTATGGCAGACACACACACACACACACACACACACACACACACACACACACACACACACACACACACACACACACACACACACACACACACACACACACACACACACACACACACACACACACACACACATTTCCCTCAGTAGAATATTATACATAATATTATTACAAATATCTTATATTTTATCTTAGAAATCTTATACAAATATTATAATTATATAATATTATATAGGGAATATTATACAAAATATTGTTAAACGATGTCCTGCTCAAACAAACAAACAAACAAACAAACAGCATTTTGTTTTACATAATAAACTTTATTCATCCCAGTTCTGGAAATGTGGGTCATAAGAACCAAAAGGAGATGGAACAAAGAATCTTTTTGTTGAATCTTGCAAAGAACTACAAATAATAATAATAATAATAATAATAATATATACGCAAATAAAACAATTATTAAATGAATCTTGAAATGGAAACGGATAAAAAACGTAAAACATACAAACGACAAAAAAAATGAAGCCAATAAAACAGTAAAATGGGGACACAGAGGGAGCTGAATGTGACGGTGATGACGGTGATGACGGTGATGACGTTGATGTTGATGATGATGATGATGTTGTTGTTTGTGGGTCTCAGGTGCTGTACAACGCAGCAGCTGTGTACTCCAGGATGGGCCAGTGGGAACAAGCCAAGGAGGTCCTGCTGTCTGCGTCCCAGGAAAAAGGAGCTGGTCGGGGCAGCAGCATCGAGCCTGGCCTGGGCAGCCTCTCGGTGAGTCTTAAACCTCTGGATCAAATCAGGTGTGTGTGTGTGTGTGTGTGTGTGTGTGTGTGTGTGTGTGTGTGTGTGTGTGTGTGTGTGTGTGTGTGTGTGTGTGTGTGTGTGTGTGTGTGTGTGTGTGTGTGTGTGTGTGTGTGTGTGTGTGTGTGTGTGTGTGTGTGTGTGTGTGTGTGTGTGTGTGCGCGTATTTTTGGCAATGTCTATATATAGTCATATGCATGCAAATACGTGAATATGTAATAATAATAATTAGAATAAAAATGCATTTTATTTTTATTGCATTTTCATTAAAACAAACTAACACAACCAACACAATAACACAACTAACACAATAAAATGACTAAGAATAATGTAAAGTCGTGTGTGTGTGTGTGTGTGTGTGTGTCTGTCTCTCTATCAGAGGGGGGAGGTTCTGACCCCCCTCCTGGTGCCAGAGGGGGAGGTGTTCCGGCCCAGGAAACAGGAAGTAGAACAGCTGCAGCAGAAAGACTTCCTGGGGAAGCCTAAGGTACCAGAGCCCTCAGCTGGCTGATTCCACAGTTGCCCCGAGTCACGTAGGGGACACTGCATGGCAAGGCAACCGATAGCCATAGAAATAGGGAACGGTATGTGTAGCAGACGACTGCTGGCAGGCTCTTCCCGAAGACAAGGACACTTGTGAAATAATAGTGAACAGAGCAGATGGTACATGCTAGAGCTCTCCTTTCCTCTAGTGTGTGTGTGGTGATGGCTCTTTTAACCTGTGAGCCTTGATTAACAACGACCCACAGGTGTGTAGCCTCACCAGTGAATCAGTCCAACTCAGGCCAGATGAGGCTGCTTCAACCAGCCACCAACCACACACACACACACACACACTCCACAACATGGTTAGCCGGATCTGTTATATTTGTGGTGGTCAAGTGCAAAATGGTTCTTAGATCTGTGGCTCATTATCATCCAGTATATATATCAGTCTCCACTGTTACTATAGAAGCCCATCAGTGCCAGGGCTTAAGCGTGCGAGAGTGTGACTACCATGTGACTACCATGTGACTACCACAGGACTACCACAGGACTACCATGTGACTACCACAGGACTACCATGTGACTACCACAGGACTACCATGTGACTACCATGTGACTACCACAGGACTACCATGTGACTACCATGTGACTACCACAGGACTACCATGTGACTACCATGTGACTACCACAGGACTACCATGTGACTACCATGTGACTACCACAGGACTACCATGTGACTACCACAGGACTACCATGTGACTACCATGTGACTACCACAGGACTACCATGTGACTACCACAGGACTACCATGTGACTACCATGTGACTACCACAGGACTACCATGTGACTACCATGTGACTACCACAGGACTACTACAGGACTACCATGTGACTACCACAGGACTACCATGTGACTACCACATGACTACCACAGGACTATCATGTGACTACCACAGGACTACCATGTGACTACCACAGGACTACCATGTGACTACCACAGGACTACCATGTGACTACCACAGGACTACCACAGGACTACCATGTGACTACCACATGACTACCACAGGACTACCATGTGACTACCACAGGACTACCATGTGACTACCATGTGACTACCACAGGACTACCATGTGACTACCACAGGACTACCACAGGACTACCATGTGACTACCACAGGACTACCACAGGACTACCATGTGACTACCACAGGACTACCATGTGACTACCACAGGACTACCACAGGACTACCATGTGACTACCATGTGACTACCACAGGACTACCATGTGACTACCACAGGACTACCATGTGACTACCACAGGACTACCACAGGACTACCATGTGACTACCACAGGACTACCACAGGACTACCATGTGACTACCACAGGACTACCACAGGACTACCATGTGACTACCACAGGACTACCACAGGACTACCATGTGACTACCACAGGACTACTACAGGACTACCATGTGACTACCACAGGACTACCATGTGACTACCACAGGACTACCACAGGACTACCACAGGACTACCATGTGACTACCACAGGACTACCACAGGACTACCATGTGACTACCACAGGACTACCATGTGACTACCACAGGACTACCACAGGACTACCATGTGACTACCACAGGACTACCATGTGACTACCACAGGACTACCATGTGACTACCATGTGACTACCACAGGACTACCACAGGACTACCATGTGACTACCACAGGACTACCACAGGACTACCATGTGACTACCCGTGCTTCGATGGTCATGCATCCACGTATTGATCAAGTATCAGAGCTATGGGCCGGCTTGGTAGCTGATCCTGTAGGTGCGTCACCCACATTAGTCGGGTTTATTACAATTACATTTCAATTCCCAATTCCCAATTTCAAAGTATCGCATTAGAACATGTTGATGGAAACGGCCCAATTCTAATCAACTCCATCCGATTCGCGTACAAGTGGATACGCTCGCTTGATTTTTTTGTTTTTTTGACTGATTCGAATCGAGTTCATTCGAGAAGCGGAGATGGAAACCACTTCGCCGAATCGATCCTGACGTAGCGACCTTTAAACTCACGTGACTGACGCTGTGGGCTTCTTCTCCAGCGTTCCTATGTCACCGCCCGATATCCGTCATCGCTGACGTAGTTTGTTCGTTCCGACTAGTTGATGGAAACACAACTACATTTCCTTTTTTTTTGTTTTTGTTTTGTGGCAACTTCCAAAAGCTTTCGCTTTGCATTTGCTTTCGACTGTTCCATGGAAACCCAGCGGTAGGCGAAGACGCCTGGTAGGGACCCCTGGTCCGGGTCCAGCCTGTGGTCCTTTGCTACAGTATGTCATTCCCTCGCCCCCTCTCTCTCTCTCTCTCTCTCTCCACCCGCTTCCCTGTCAATCTCCACTCTCCTATGCATTAAACATCCTTAAAAGTATCAGAACTATAAGTTATGATACTATCCCAAGGTCAGTAGATATTGTGCCAACAGCTGTAGTGGGGAAGGCCCACCTTGTTCCACAGGAGAGAACGCTGGGTATAATAATAACATATATATGTCATTATAGGAATGAACAATGAACAAATCAGGCAGTTGAGAATGTGTGTCACACACACACACACACACACACACACACACACACCACACACACACACCACACACACACACACACACACACACACACACCACACACACACACACACACACACACACACACACACACTTATTTATTTTATGTATTTTGTTTTCTATTATAGCCCATCGGAAAATGTGATTGACTCCTTTAAGAGACATTTAATATATATTTTTATATTGATTTATTTGAAATGTATGTCTTTTTTAAAATATATTTATGTAATTATTTGATCTGACAGCCAGAACACACGCCGTTATATTGGCGATGATTCATTCGCTTCGACCGTCATTTTCCCCTCTTTTTCGCTTCTTAATCTCAATAGCCGATTTATTTCTGATTTGTTTCGTCTCCCCATTGGACAGTGTGTGAGACACATATTTCCCCCCAGTGCCGTGTGTTGAATATCAATACCAGCCATCTATTAGTGTGAAATACTGTCCAATGTTCCCTCAAAACTAATCTGAAAGAAATCGATCCTTTTTTAACGACTTATTCTGATTTGCAAGCACATATCGTCAAACTAAAATCACTGCTGTGCGTTTCTATCTAAACCTTCATTCACCTTTTTAATTGTGTGTGTGTGTGTGTGTAGGTCATCACCTCTATAATTCCCAACGATGACTTTGGGGGTTTTGAGCCGTTAAGGATGCAGGTGAGGCCACGCCCTCCCCCCCCCCCCCCCCCCCCCCCCTCCCTTGACCCATGACCCCTGTACCAGGGCTTTATTTTACCTGTCCCAGTGTTCAGGCTGTCTGACCTCTAACCTCTGACCTCTCCACAGAAACCAGGATACTACGAACCCAAAGTAGAGGGAGAGTGAGTACTGCAGCTTGTCGCCAAAGTGTGTGTGTGTGTGTGTGTGTGTGTGTGTGTGTGTGTGTGTGTGTGTGTGTGTGTGTGTGTGTGTGTGTGTGTGTGTGTGTGTGTGTGTGTGTGTGTGTGTGTGTGTGTGTGTGTGTGTGTGTGTGTGTGTGTGTGTGTGTGTGTGTGTGTGTGTGTGTGTGTGTGTGTGTGTGTGTGTGTGTGTGTGTGGTGCTTAGTGCCAGTGATGCGTGTTGTCCTCCACGTCCACCATACCCTCACTTCCTGTTTCAAAAGGAAGTGATCGGACAAACACACCGTTTCCCATAACCCTCCCAGGTGGAGTGATTAGATGGAGGATGATAACTGTGTGTGTGTGTTTATTTCCTGCTAGCAACACGCGCTACATGCGCATACGGGCTCCTTATATGGGGCGGGGCGTGGGTCAGCTGACGGTTCCTGGGGGAGCCACCGTCTTCCTCTACGACGAGGTGGACAAGGACGGCATGGCAACCGTCATCTATGACGGACAGGTGAGTGAGGTGGAACCGACCAATCATAACAATGTAGAACAATAACGCACTTTGATTGGTTAAACTATGTGTTTTATTGATATTCGGATTTGATTTTGTTGTTCTTCTTCTTCATCTTTATCACCATTCTTCTCCTTTTGAGTTGTATTTGTATATATTTCAGAATTTGAATCACATTTACAGTGGGTCTTTCATGAAGAGTTCATGAATTGAGTTTCTGTGGTTTTAAATGTGTAAAATTGAAATGCCGTTTCAGTGATTGATACCCAGATGGATAGTTTCTACATTTCTAAGTTTCAAACTTCCGGGAGGGAAGAGTTAGATTAGTTAGTTAGCCTTCTCTCTACCGTCCTCCACTCACTAGAAAGTGATGGAGACCTATTGATTTAGTCACTAGCCCCATTAGCAAACATGGTCCACATCTGATGACCTCTCTTGACCCCGTCTGTTCCAGAGAGGTCTCCTGCCGATGACCCTGCTTGACCCCGTCGACCTGAAGAAAGGCAAGAAGGCCGATGTAAGAACCTCAAATAACCCACCGATTGTAACCAGTGGGCGCAACTTGCCAGAACTTTGAAGTGTTCCAGTCTTTAAATAATGGTTAAGATCATATTAGCATCTTTCTCGTTGTGTATACGTTTTTGAGAGTCAAATCATTTAGACGGTAATTAGGAAAAATAAGGAGAAATAATATAAGAGTTGTAGCCTTTAGTCACGCAGCCTCACACACTGACACACCATTCACACACTTCCATCACTCAAGGAGAGAGATCTTTCTTTTTTGTTTTCTCTCTCGCTCTCTCTTTTCTCTGTCTGTCTGTCTGTCTGTCTGTCTGTCTGTCTGTCTGTCTGTCTCTATCCTTCCAGAGAGTTCCCAGTGGGATACCCCTTCCCCCGGGCGTCAGACCACCCACTCGCCCACAGTCCCTGCCCAGCACAGCTGCTCCTGCCCCACGTACGTCTCTCTCTCTCTCTCTCTCTCTCTCTCTCTCTCTCTCTCTCTCTCTCTCTCTCTCTCTCTCTCTCTCTCTCTCTCTCTCTCTCTCTCTCTCTCTCTCTCTCTCTCTCTCTCTCTCTCTCTCTCCTCTCTCTCTCTCTCTCTCTCTCTCTCTCTCTCTCTCTCTCTCTCTCTCTCTCTCTCTCTCTCTCTCTCTCTCTCTCTCTCTCCTCTCTCTCTCTCTCTCTCTCTCCTCTCTCTCTCTCTCTCTCTCTCTCTCTCTCTCTCTCTCTCTCTCTCTCTCTCTCTCTCTCTCTCTCTCTCTCTCTCTCTCTCTCTCTCTCTCTCTCTCTGTGTTATGGCAAATAAATAACCTTCATTCACTAAATGTAATATATCTCCTGCAATTTGACGAGTTCCTCTGGTTTCTCCGTGGCCTCAGAGACCCGTCCCCCGTCCTACTCCAACGCTGGCATGCTGGCAGAGCAGGCCTCCTCAGGGGCCCCCGCCTACCTGCCCACCTTTGGCAGTCTGGACCAGGTACTCTCCCCCCTACCTGTACCCCCCCCCACGCAGCAGGTGGACCACGAGACACCTTGTTTAGTCTGTATAGTGTGTGGTCTCTCTCTCTCTCTCTCTCTCTCTCTCTCTCTCTCTCTCTCTCTCACTTTCAACTTTAGATTGTCCTCAGTTGCCGGTCACATTGGGTAAATTAACTACCTGTAAATGTATTACAGGAGTCATAAATAGATGACCTTACCTTATCGATTACCAAATTACCTTACACCTCAGCATTGTTGAATACTTGATTCTGATTGGTCAATAACGTTCCGAGGGTGTGCATTGGGACACCTCTGACCCAATCGGTAACGCTAACAAATCCAACGCATAGCCGCAGCTGCAGCAAAGCGTCACATCGACCAGAAGGCAATTCCTTAACCTGAGAAGACAAGAATGACTTTGACATGATCGATGTTCATTCGCGTCACCCTTGGAGTTTGATGTGCGCCCCTGTCCTCCTTTGACCCCGCCCCGCTCCCTCCAGGAGGATCTGTCCGACGCGGAGGGCTTGGAGGGCGCGGTGGTGGTGAAGGTTCACTTCACGTACGCCCTGTCCCTCAGCGTCCCGCCCTACGCCTCCTACAGGGAGCTCCAGGACCAGATCGGCCGCAAACTGGGCCAGCCGCCGGCCAACCTCCGCCTCAGGTGAGCAGAGAGCCCCCCTCCTCCTCCTCCTCCACCCCCTCCAGCTCACTTATGTCAACCTTTCATTTCAACAGGCGCCCTGCAGTGTCTATAAATAGACTCTCTCTCTCTCTCTCTCTCTCTCTCTCTCTCTCTCTCTCTCTCTCTCTCCTCTCTCTCTCTCTCTCTCTCTCTCTCTCTCTCTCTCTCTCTCCTCTCTCTCTCTCTCTCTCTCTCTCTCTCTCTCTCTCTCTCTCTCTCTCTCTCTCTCTCTCTCTCTCTCTCTCTCTCTCTCTCTCTCTCTCTCTCTCTCTCTCTCTCTCTCTCTCTCTCTCTCTCTCTCTCTCTCTCTCTCTCTCTCTCTCTCTCTCTCTCTCTCTCTCTCTCTCTCTCTCCTCTCTCTCTCTCTCTCTCTCTCTCTCTCTCTCTCTCGTCTCTCTATCCTCTCTCTCTCTCTCTCTCTTTCTTTCTTCAAACCCCTCAACCCAAAACACAACATCCTCTTAGCGGCAGTTAATGAGCTGTCATCGGTGAGAGCTGTAAATGAAACAGCAGATGTTGCTGTCGCTGTTCTACAAAGATGAATAAGGAAGAGGTAGGTCACCGGATGACTGTAGCTCTGGTGATGCTATTCCTCCACATGACCAATCATACAGCTGAGTCACATTCAAAATGTCACTTAAAAAAAAAAACCCACCATCTGGAAGGCACAGATAGATTTCTCACTATCATTTTACGTTTATTTATTTATTTATTTATTGTACATTTGGAGCGGACGCCAAAGCAACACACAGTGAATTCAGGTTCATGGACATTAAGCGGCAGGTCAGGGGGTCATCCTGCTCTACGATGCCTCACAGGTTCGATTGTGGACTTTGGACTGGGATTGAACCCAGAACTTTTAGGCTGACCTTTCTCTCTCTCTCTCTCTCTCTCTCTCCCCCCCCCCCCTCTAGGCACCGAGTGGCCGGCTCCCAGCTGCTCACACCCCTTGAGCAAGGCAGTGAGGAGGGGGAGGAGTCCTACCCACTGCTGCCCGTGGTGGAGGAGGGAAGAGCTACATTGTGGTGCCAGGTACACACACACACACACACACACACACACACACATACACATACATATATACACATATACACACACACATATACACATATATACGTTTTGAGTCTCCTATATGACTTTTAGCTGGAGGACCCTCTGGCCGGTCGTACCGTCCTCTACCACATGGTGGCGCTGTACGACTACGCAGGCCAGGGTCCCGAGGACCTGGAGTTCAGCGAGGGAGAGACCATCGACATCCTGGGAGAAGGTGAGGAGACCGCCGCGCTAATGTGTCTCTCTCTCTCTCTCTCTCTCTCTCTCCGTTATATCTCTATAATTAATTTCTTGTCAGTTTACAAATTTGAATAATGTTGTATAAATCTGCCTTGATCTCTCTCTCTCTCTCTCTCTCTCTCTCTCTCTCTCTCTCTTCCCCCCCCCCCCCCTCTTCCATGTTAAATTAATTGTTTTGATGGACTGATTATCAGACTGATTTCTAAACTGTTTAGACATTCAAACATGATTGCCCTCTCTCTCTCTCTCTCTCTCTCTCTCTCTCTCTCTCTCTCTCTCTCTCTCTCTCTCTCTCTCTCTCTCTCTCTCTCTCTCTCTCTCTCTCTCTCTCATCTCTCTCTCTCTCTCTCTCTCTCTCTCTCTCTCTCTCTCTCTCTCTCTCTCTCTCTCTCTCTCTCTCTCCTCTCTCTCTCTCTCTCTCTCTCTCTCTCTCTCTCTCTCTCTCTCTCTCTCTCTCTCTCTCTCTCTCTGTCTAGTGAATGACGAGTGGTTAGAGGGACACTGTGCTGGAAACATCGGTATCTTCCCCAGATGTTTCGTCTACAGTGAAAACGCAGTGGAGTCTGAGCAGTCTGACATCCTCTAAAAGCCAGGCCACCACAACCAGCCCACCACAACCAGCCCACCACAACCACGACCTCAACCCACTGGATTGGAGCTGTGGTTGGAGATGTGACTCATAGTTATAGTGTCTATAGTGCTGATCTTAGAACGGTGTAGATAATGACTGAATTAGTATGTTATGTTTGTAGTATTTTTCAACACGTCTAAACGGTTGGGATGGGCCGCTCTCTTGATACTTATCACGTCAGTTCATTTTGGTGAATTTCTCTTAGGGATTAATGGGGTTTAGTCCTTTTGATCGTCTTGTCTTAACATGAAATCACGGAAATAATCTAAAAATAAGAGATTCTTGTTTTGAAGAATAAATGACCTGGGCAACACCTTTGGGCAAATGTTGTTGTTGTTGCCTTTCAGAGTCGTGATGTTGCATCACATCTATGGCTAAATGTAATGTCAATGTATAACCGTGAAGTGGAACCAGGGGGTACAGAATAGGTCTACCACCACCCCCCCGGATCACTTCAACCCACACAGGAGTAGTGTTAGGTAGTAGTAGTAGTAGGCATGGTCTGCGGAAATGTGACCATCTAGTTCCACAACACACCCTTTGCCTTTTAGATTCGATTAGATTCAGATTCAAAAAGTCAGTGCACAGCACAAGTACAGTACAGCGAAAATAATTTGGCATAACCAGAGTGCAAATGTTGCAGTAAAGTGCATGGTATTATATCATTTACAGTCTACAGTAACTAAAAGACAGTCTACTAGGTATAAAAACAGTTATAAGATTACTTATAGAGTATGTGTGGGATATGAGCATAATAATAGGTATATATATATACACACAGGTAAGTATACAAGTATTCAACAGGTAGTGATCAGCGGTATGCAATTATGAAAAACAGGATAAAAACATGTATACATGTATATACTGCAGGTAGTGAGCAGTTGGATCAACTACCGTGCTGCTCAAAAGACCCACAGGGTGTGTTGGTGTTTTCTAATGATGATCATCGTCTTCTTCTTCATCATCATCATCAACTGTGAAGGAAGGGGGGGGGGGAGGTGTTGGAAAGGGGGGGGGGGGGCTGCCCACCTGGCGGCTAATTGCCGCGAGGTAAATGTCAGGCGCTTTTAGCTGGCGTCACAAACGACGGAGGTGTGGGGGAAAAATAGCGGCGACACGTGGAGGTGGAGGTGGAGGTGGCGGGCCTCCGAGACGCTGAGAGCTTCATTGAAACTGTGTTACGAAACACAGACGGCTCTAATTACCTGCTTCGTTCCCATGGGGAAGCGGCGCCCACATCTCCTTCTTCCACTCTCTCTACACGGCCAGGCAGCCGCCACCGTTACTGTGTTACCGCTACTGTCCGTAACATCATCGTCAGGCTCGTCTGTCTGATCTTAGGTCTGTCTGCTCTCCTGACTGTCTGCTCTTAGGTCTGTCTACTCTCCTTTCTGTTCTCTGTCCGTCTGCTTGGCCGGCAGTCGCCATCGTTACTGTGTTTCCACTACTGTTCGTAACATCCTCGTCTGCTCTCCTGTCTGTCTGCTCTCCTGTCGGTCTGTTCTTCGGTCTGTCTGCTCTCCTTTCTGTTCTTCGGTCTGTCTGCTCTCCTTTCTGTTCTTCGGTCTGTCTGCTCTCCTTTCTGTTCTTTGGTCTGTCTGCTCTCCTTTCTGTTCTTTGGTCTGTCTGCTCTCCTTTCTGTTCTTCGGTCTGTCTGCTCTCCTTTCTGTTCTTTGGTCTGTCTGCTCTCCTGTCTGGCTATCCTCCCGTCTGCCCTTCCGTCCTGTCTGTCAGTTCTTCTGTCTTATCTGTTCTCCTGTCTGCTCTCCTGTCTGTTGACTCTCCTGTCTGTCTAACCTTCTGTCTGTCTGCTCTCCTGTCTGTCTGTTCTCCTGTCTGTCTGCTCTCCTGTCGGTCTGTTCTCCCGTCTGCTCTCCTGTCTGTTGACCCTCCTGTCTGTCTGTTCTCCTGTCTGTCTGCCCTCCTGTCGGTCTGTTCTCCTGTCTGTCTGTTCTCCTGTCTGTCTGTTCTCCTGTCTGTCTGCTCTCCTATCGGTCTGTTCTCCCGTCTGCTCTCCTGTCTGTTGACCCTCCTGTCTGTCTGTTCTCCTGTCTGTCTGCTCTCCTGTCGGTCTGTTCTCCCGTCTGCTCTCCTGTCTGTTGACCCTCCTGTCTGTCTTTTTCCCCGGTCTGCCTGCTGTCCCCTTTTAGTCCATAGGCCAGACCAGATTTTCTTACCACTCAAGGTGGCAAAATCTGGTTACATTTACATGTCCATAGATGATATTTTGGTATGATTACCTTTTGTAAGTGGAAGCTTTATCAGTTATCAGCACATTAAGCACATTACGTTAACCACCCCCTACAATAAATTGGTGCATATCCTCACTGATGCATATCCTCATTTAGGCTCAGGACCTTTACTCATGGTATATGAGGACTTGTTTTGTATCATTTTAAAGAATATGTTTATAGCTTTCATATAGGCTCAGTTGTGACTCTGTCTGATCAATACAGAGGTCACAGGGGCTCTTCAAAGTGTCAACAACATTTATTAAACTGTAGTCTTTATTTGAGCATGGTGACATGTAGGAACATCAATGACACAAATGACAAAAACTGAAATACTCACAGGACTATGAGGATTCAGGAAATATATAATCTCCAAATTGGTACCACTCAAGGTGGCAAATTCTACTTTGGTATTTTGAAAAAAGTGATAAACCTTCCCAAGTGGATAAGTCACAGTTAACCTTAAGCCCACATGGGCTCTTCAAGGTGTTCGCAACATTCATTTTTTGACACTTTTCATCTCAAATTAAAAAGGTTAGTCTAATTTAGTTTTAAGTATTGTCGTATAAAACGGGTGTTTTGATGTAGGAGATGTTGAAGATTAAACAAATCACATTTGATCTCAAATTAGATCAAACGAATACATCTGTATGTTTGTATTTTTAAGCTATTTCACATACTCTCATACTACATCTCTCTTTTTTATATATATTTGATTGCAATGTTAAAGTTTTCACTTACATTAGGGAAAGACTGACTGGACATCCTACAGTGGAACCATTCACAGATCTGACCACTATACTGGTAACACATAGTTGAATACAGGTGTTACACAGGTGACACCTTCTACAAAGAAACACCTATCTCAAAAGGTTGATCTGAGTGCTGAATCTCTACATATCATACCAGATGACACAGGAACACTGTTGGTATAACCAGACCATTTGACAATGAATGAGCTTGTTATAGTTTGGCCCAAACTCAAAGATGAGCTTAAGGTGTACAAATCATGCAGTGACAAAGACATCGGCACTGACAAGCGGCTCTGATCAGAGATTATATTCGGGACCTATATATAACTCAAGCATGGCCACCACATATATCAGATCTTGAGAAGAGGAACAGTGCTCCGACATCTCTGGTGGAGTTACTCCAGACACTAACATCCATAGAAGGAAATAACCCAGGAAATCCCAAAGAGTGTGAAGTCTCATCGCTTCTTTCGGGGTCAAGCCTACAAAACACGCTGTGTTGCCCTTTGCTGTCCAGTCACTTACTGGAAACAGGGAACTGATACTGAACAGACTTGGCCTTAGTGTTTCATATTCTCAGGTAGAAGAAATTGACACAGCCCTCTGTCTTTAGACGCAAGCAGCAAGTGACGATGCCATTCCACTGCCACAAAACATTAATCCTGGTCTGTTCACAACATTTGCGTGGGACACTATAGACAGACACACAGAAACAATCAGTGGTGAAGGGACATCACACAGAGTGAATGGAATTCCTGTGCAAGGCAAGGCTATTGTTGATGGTCCTGCTGAGACCAGAGCTTTGCCTTGCATTCCAAAAACCGAGAAAATAAGCATTGGAGCAGTAAAGAAAGGTACTTCCCATTTACAATGCAGGACAGCCTGCCAATCCTCCGGTTGTAAAGACGGCTGATACTGATCACACCACTTATGTCCAAGATGCAACAGGCAGAAACCACATGTGGATGACGGCTCATCTTACTAACAAAGATTTGTAGCTTGTAGCTGGACATGACCCTTAGAATGGGGGTCTTCCGTACCGCCGGTACATTCATGGAAAAGATAGGAAAACGGTTTGCTGATGCTGGTCGAAGAGCCCTTTGTGTAGAAGCAGGAGTGATAGCTGATGGCTCGGTCTAAGGGGTTATTGATGGTCTCGGGTATAATCAAGCAGTAAGGCTCAACAAGCTGCTCTATAATGAGGCTTTCTTGAGACTAGCATGGTGTCATATGTGTTTACACTCTGTCCCTTTAAGCAACAGGTTTTGCTTCCGGCTACGTCACCATATAAGCGGCACCTGCGACAAGCCGGCCGGCGTGGAACAAAGCACGAGTGACGTAGCTGTAATTGTGTGAGTAATTGTTTGTACGAAGTTGCGATCTACAAATAAAGACAGCAAGCAGAAACCTCCGTGTGATCATTTCACTACAGGTTAGAAGGTTAGAGCCTTTCTTAGAAGATAATCATGAGGAAGATCTTATTCCCTTGGAAGCAATTCTGCAAGCAGTCAACATGTGTGAAGAAACAGTCCCCTGCCTGCCTTCTGGATCTCTTATGTGGAAATGGTTGAGATTATGCTCAGTCTAATTCGAGAGAGGGAACGTGGATGACGCATCTTGCCGCAATTAGAGCAATCATTCCATGGTGTTTTGTATATGATAAACTGAACAAGGCCAGATATCTGAAATTCTACTATGCACAAATATCTCACCTTGATGGTGTTGATGATCCTGCTGTTTATGCATATTTTGTAGAGGGTGATTTTTCTCTCAAGCATCGCAAACACAGATAGAAGAAACCAAACACAAAACAAGGAGCATGTCTTGAAAGCAGATAGACATTTTGGGGCAGATAGCTGGGTCGATGCTGAACCTAGCATGAACCTCCTTGAATGAAGGAGGAAAGACTAAGCAAATAGATGTGGTGTTTGATGTGTACTTGAAAACATCAGAGAGATGCAGCTGTGGTACAGCAAGTAGCACTCAATGGAAGAACATTGCCCCGGACACAATGTAGTGCAGTGGAGAAAGCGGTAAAGTAATTCAGACAGCAAAACTGCCTCCATAACATTCATTGTGGACCAGTGGAAGCTGCCAGAGAACCAGGAAATCTCCAGGACAAGCAGCTATTTGCAACTTTTGGAGAGACATACTATTGTCTCGACTAAAAATATTGGAATGTTGTTGAAGAGCAGAAATCTTCCCATGAGGAGGCGGATACCCGTATGCTTCTATAAGCAAATTATGCCAGCCAGAATGGCTATCAAACCTCTGTTATTTTGAGTGAGGATACAGATGTCATGATCGTTTGCCTCGGATACTGTAAGAAGAGCTTCCCCCTGTATCAGAAATGTGTGACTGAGAATCAGACATCAACATCAGCAGCCTTGCTGAGCTTCATGGAGACTACCAATGTGATGCTCTTGTAGGTGTACAGGTTGCAGAACGATGAAAACTCAGTGCTCTTAAGCTTAAGAAACAGGACATTCCAAGAGTCCTTCAAATCACTGGGAACATCCTGGGATGTACTTGAGGAATTATACACAAGTATGGAATCATTTGTCTGCAGGACCGGTCATCCAGCGTATGTGATGTCAATGATGTATGCTGAAGTTGGACCTTGGAACGTATGGCCTGCAAGTGTGGACAACCTGTAAGCTTTCACATTGCTCCTGCCTTGTCAACAAATTAAAGTGCACAGAAATGTGCAAGATACAAACCTCAATCCAAAACACCTACAATCAGGGGGATGAGGAGGAGGATGTAGAAGTTGCCATGACCCTGAATGACTATGATGATGATCGTGGTGAATAAAATGGAATATGAATACTGTATAATATTATATTTGTGATGGTGGCGATGATAATGATCATTGGTTAAATTAGTGAATGAAAGTTAGAATTCTTGATTCTTTCTATCGCATGTTTTGTTCAAATAAAGTGACAAGATTGTCTCATTGTTTAGATTAATGGTTGGTGTCATTGAGGGTTAACTGTGACTAAGATACCACTTGTAAAGGTTTATAAAGTTGAAATATAATCTAAACATATAGACATTTCTTTCAAAATACCAAACTAGAATTTGCCACCTTGAGTTCTACTTTAAGGCCCGGCCCATAATCACCCCTTATGGTGAGATAATATGAGAATATAATATATTTCCTGAATCATTACAGTCCTGTGAGTATTTCAGTCTTTGTTATTTGTGTCATTGATGTTCCTACATGTCACAATGCTCAAATAAAGACCATTGTTTAGGCGGACATTTTGGGAAAATTAATGTTGTTGCCACTTTGAAGAGCCCCTGTGACCTTGATAATCACCAGACTGACTCACAACTGAGCCTATATGAAAGCTATGAACCAAACAACCAAACAAGTCATCATAAACCATGAGTAATGGTCCTGAAATTAGCCTAAATGAGGACATGCATCAGCGTCTAGAAACCAATTTATTGTAGGGGGTGGTTCACTTCATGTGCTGATAACTGATACTAAGCTACCACTTACAAAATGTTATCATGCCAAAATATCATCTCTGGACATGTACCTTTTCAAAAGATGTGGTTAGAACTTGCCACCTTGAGTGGTAATATGGGACATTTTGTGCTTTGGCCCATGAGCTATCTGTCTGCCCTCATGTCTGTCTACCCTCCTGTCTGCCTGCTGCCCTGTCTGCCTGCTCTCCTGTCTGTCTGCCCTGCCCAGACCCTATCAAATATAACATACTGCTTCCCACCCCAGTCTCTCCCTCGGCGGCTAAACTAAACAGCTAAACACGCTAATTGCTACTCGGAGAGTTCTAAATATGGCGAGATTATGAGAAGACAAAACTCTCTTTTTTTTTTTGGGGCTAAAAAAAGTTTAAGAGTTCCACATTTGTTTATTAGTCCAGTGTAGTGTAGTTCTAAACTTTAATCTATTTTGTTTCATAGTTTCAATCATTTGGCATTTCCTTTTTTCAATGGCACATCCGGCGATGCCTTTCCAGTCGTTCTATATATTTCAGGAGCGTGCTAAATATATATACAGGCTGTACTTCAATTGTACTGCTGACAGACTATGAGCCTCCCTAGTTACATGATGGGTCTTATTTGGGGTGTAAGTCTCTCTCTAATCATTGTAATCTTTTACAATCATATGACACATTTCAGCGAAAAAAAAGATTTGGGATGAAATGTGTCAAACTAAGCAACTCTTAGTTTCTTCCAAGAAAAGTCTGTCTCTCTCTCTCTCTCTCTCTCTCTCTCTCCTCTCTCTCTCTCTCTCTCCTCTCTCTCTCTCTCCTCTCTCTCTCTCTCTCCTCTCTCTCTCTCTCTCTCTCTCTCTCCTCTCTCTCTCTCTCTCTCTCTCTCTCAACCAGAGCTCAAACAAGCTTGGGGAGAAGTAGACCTCAGTGTAAACACCCCAGTGTAGTCATTCCATAGACCGTCTAAAGATACTGCAGGTCGTGGAGAAGCAGATCCTGGTCTGGTCTGGCTTGGTCTGGCTTGTGGTATAGCCTGCTTCTACGAGATTTGTGCGAACACGTTTCAGTGAATCCACGAATGAGTTCCGATCCACATCGATGTCCAATTCCCAACAAGGTGTAACCAAATAAGGTGTGGAAAACGGATATGGAGATCTGGATGCCTACCTGTAGACACACACGCACACACGCGCCACACACACACACACACACACACACACACACACACACACACACACACACACACACACACACACACACACACACACACACACACACACACACACACACACACACACACACACCCAGCAGGGAAGGAGAAAAAGGAAGAAAGGAAGGAAGAAAAGACAACAGGAAGCTATAAATAGCTGGCTATAAATAGATCCCGGCTTGGGACATGATGAAAAGCAATTTTCTAATGCAACTTGATCAGCATTAAGGAGCTGTCAGTGCCGTCACGTAAACACAACACACACACACACACACACACACACAAACCAGATCCAAAACTACTGAGTGATCAAGTTTAGTCTCAGACTTTGGTGTGTTCTGTGCACCGTTGAGAACACTAGGCTACTTTATGACTTTACTTTATTATGATTATTATTATGATTATCATTATTACTATGCAGAGAGCGAGTTTTTTCCCCCCGTGGAGACAAGAAGCCGTCCGCTGCTTTCATTCGGCCGTGACGTCATCAGTTCAAATGCTTTCCAAAAATAAACATCTTCAAAAGTGCGAATAGTGTTGTCAGTTCCTAAGCAACGCGCATTTACGCAGACACGAACACCCACGCGCACGCACATGTACACACACACACACACACACACACACACACAAACACACACACAGGAACACACACACGAACGAACGAACACGCACACACACACACACACACACACACACACACACACACTCACACACACACAAACGCGCGCGCGTGCAGGGGACGAAGTACACTCACGCGCGCGCGCTTAATGGCAAAAGTACACGCGGCATGCGCTTGCGTCATTTCTTTTGCTTGTAGACCGCGCATGGCCGCGCGAGCGAGTTGTAGATGTGGGACCGTCATCGGAACCTCCTCACCGGTGACCTCGGAGCTGGTCGCGAGACACCGAGTCCTCCGGGAGAGACGCGCAGGGTGAATCCTTCTAGCCTCGTCTCCTCTCGTCTCCTCTCCTCACCACCCGTCTCTGGATATAAAGACATTATATTCATGGACAGTATTCGGCCGTTTTTTCTTGTCGGGAGAAAAAGGTATGGTGAAGAAAACTTGTGTGTGTGCTTGTTTGTTCCAGAAACTTCCAGCAGATAAATAGACGCTCACGTCACCTCGGTCGGAGAAACAGCCTATTAGGCGTGTAATCACCGAAGCCTGTTGAGTTTTAAGCTTTTTACTTTTGTGTTTTTTTACGTGTTTTTCTTGTTTCCATTAAGTAAAAAATAAATGGTGCGTTACCTCGATAACAACAGTTTGAATCCTTTCTTTCATGTTTCTCAGCGAATAATGCATCTCCGCGTGGGGACCGACGGCACGACATTCCCGCGCAAGATGCCCGAACCGCTCTGCCAGTGCCAGTGTGACGAGGGATTGCAGTGGGTCCTCTCTCTCGCGCCAGTGTGACGAGGGGTTGCAGTGGGTCACCTCTCTCGCGCCAGTGTGACGAGGGTTGCAGTGGGTCCCCTCTCGCGCCAGTGTGCGAGGGTTGCAGTGGGTCCCCTCTCTCGCGCCAGTGTGACGAGGGGTTGCAGTGAGTCCCCTCTCTCGCGCCAGTTGTGACAAGGGGTTGCAGTGGAAACCTCTCTCTCGTGCACAGTGTGATGAGGGTGCAGTGAGTCTCGCGGCGCTGTATAGGATGAGCGCGGACCTGGAGCGCGTTTCACTCCACACATCGGTGACCTCGAGCGGCGGCGCGGGCGACCGCAAGCTGTCGGCCAACGTCCGGCGGCTCCACCGCGCGCTCAACCTGCTGCTCAGCGACCCCGAGAGGGAGCAGTTCATCCACTGCCTCAACGTGTACCACGCCAAGCGCAACGTGTGCGACCTGGTGCAGACCCTGCGCGTCATCCTCGACACGGACGACAAGCGCCAACTGCTGCCCATGTTGCGCCTGGTCATCCCGCGCTCCGACCAGCTGCTCTTCGACCAGTACACCTCGGAGGGCTTGTACCTGAAGACCGACCTGGGTCTGTTCCAGAACAGCGGTCCCAACAACAACAACACCATTGAAGCGCTTTTAGAGGGCGCCGATCGTGGCAACGACGCGGGACACCGCGAAGCGCACGACGCGCAGTGCGTCGGCCCGGATGGCTTCGGCACCACGGACGCGGCTGACGGAGCAGCTCCGGGCACAGCTCAGCCGCCGGGGACGGCTCCCGGGGGCCCAGCCACGGGGGGCCCGTCGCTCGGCAGCGGCTTGTTCCCGTTCGGGGAGATCCGCCAGGTGACCCTGAGACGGAGCAAGAGCCACGAGGGTCTGGGCTTCAGCATCCGCGGGGGGTCGGAGCACGGCGTGGGGATTTACGTGTCTCTCGTGGAGCCGGGCTCGTCCGCCGAGCGCGAGGGTCTGAGGATCGGCGATCAGATAGTGGCCGTCAACGACCTGATGTTCGACCGAGTCACACACATAGACGCCGTCAAGGTAATAGAGAGAGAGAGAGAGTGTGTGTGTGTGTGTGTGTGTGTGTGTGTGTGTGTGTGTGTGTGTGTGTGTGTGTGTGTGTGTGTGTGTGTGTGTGTGTGTGTGTGTGTGTGTGTGTGTGTGTGTGTGTGTGTGTGTGTGTGTGTGTGTGTGTGTGTTCTATGTCAGTGTATGTATATCCCTGTCTGTGTGGTGGTGGTGGTGGTGGTGGTGGGGGGTCATCTGTGCGGCATATGGGCATATCTACAACCTCGTCAAAGTGTTTCTTCCAGGAGGTTCTAAGGTTCTGTGTGTTCTTTGTCTCCCTCAAATTGGGGCCTTTAGTCCTTTAGCTTTTATACACATTGACGTACAAATTGAGGGCTGAGAACAGTCAACAAGCATGCCTGATCGATATCGGAGTGGAGACTAAACGTTGGTGTTTTGCTGAGCAAGCTAGTTTTTCTAAAATCCGGAAAGAACAACAGAGGAGTGTACAGTGGCTGTGTAGGTATGAGGTATTCCGTCTATTAGTATTTATGTATTTTTTAATTACTGCTATTTTATTTAGTGATAACCTGACACGCCAGATGGTTTGTTCCACAGAACCATCTGGAAGGTCGCCACTTCGAAACTGTTTGCAAAAAGGGCTGGCGCTTTCAAAAAAATCCTTGGCAGATGATTGGATGAACCATCTGTCTATTTAAAGCTACTCACCATTTAGATCAACAAACCGTATGCTGTAGAGTACAGCAAAAAAAATGTTCCATTGAGGAAAGCCTTCAGTGCCGTCCTTTGCTGTTCTTTCAATGAAGAAATACTCTCCAGTTCAGATAAAACAGCTGCAATAGCATCATCTACACTAAACTCCACCATTGTTGTTTTCAAACAAACAGTGACTTATCTCTGTCGTCACACCTGACCCCTGACAGACTCTGGTGGGCCTTACCTCCCACAGACTAAACTCTGGTGGGCCTTACCTCCCACAGACTAAACTCTGGTGGGCCTAACCTCTCACAGTCTAAACTCTGGTGAGCCTAACCTCCCACAGTCTAAACTCTGGTGGGCCTAACCTCCCACAGTCTAAACTCTGGTGAGCCTAACCTCCCACAGTCTAAACTCTGGTGAGCCTAACCTCTCACAGTCTAAACTCTGGTGAGCCTAACCTCCGACAGTCTAAACTCTGGTGAGCCTAACCTCTCACAGTCTAAACTCTGGTGAGCCTAACCTCCCACAGTCTAAACTCTGGTGAGCCTAACCTCTCACAGTCTAAACTCTGGTGAGCCTAACCTCTCACAGTCTAAACTCTGGTGGGCCCAACCTCCCACAGTCTAAACTCTGGTGGGCCTAACCTCCCACAGTCTAAACTCTGGTGAGCCTTACCTCCCACTTTCCACCAACTCTATGTGTGATATTTGTGTGACTCCGGTGTGGTTAATTATGTTATGTAACAGTCATACAATGTGGAGAGGGAGAGAGAGAGGAGGAGAGAGAAAGGAGAGAGAGTGGAGTGGTGAGTGAGTGGAGGATGGAGAGAGGGGAGGAGAGGGGAGAGGGAAAGGAGGAGGAGATGAGTGGGGAGGAAAGAGAGAGGAAGGAGGGAGAGGAGAGAGGAAAGAGGTGTGCTGAGGAGGAGAGGAGATGAGAGGAGAGGACAGAGGAAGAAGGAGAAATGAGTGGCGGGGAACGCCAATGATCGAGGCAGATTCTCAGGGCCACACAGAATGAAAATCTCAAAAACTGGAATATTAATGTGAGCTGTTTGTGGTTTTGTCGTCTGTATGGGTTTCATAATCTTCAGGGGGAGGGGCCGACAGGCTGCTGCCGTTTACATATCTGTGTCCTTTCAGTGTTTTAGTTTTAAAAGCCTCGTTTGCGGTGTTTTCTCCGACCCGCTTTCAGTCTGCCGAGAGGGCCGGGAGAACCGGGGCATATTTCGGGAAGGACGGAATTAAACACAGTAACATTCAGAGTAACATTCTCTATTCATCCGCCCGGCGAGCTGGAGACGGAGAGAAGGAGTAGGTCTTTCTCTTACAACCCAGCAGGAGATGGAGCGCCGTGTCCACACACACACACACACAACACACACACACACACACCGAGGGTTGAGGGGGTGTTTATAGCTTTCATGTCCCGTGGCAGACGGGTGTTTTTTGAATCCACCGGCAATGTAATGAATCAAGACAGGTATTACAAGTGCGTCAGGGGCACATCGCCCTAGATAGACCCGGTACACAGAGAGGCTCTGTGTCCCTGATCACGCACCATAAGGCCGTGGTCTTGAACCCAGCAGGCCGCTTCAGGTCCAGAAACTAATAATGTCCTGCAGCTACTAGTCGAGATATTAATGAAGCCATTAAAACAATAATATTCCCCGTTCATATGTGTTATTTCCCAGATGCTCCTCTCTCTCTCTCCTCTCTCTCTCTCTCTCTCTCTCTCCTCTCTCTCTCTCCTCTCCTCTCTCCTCTCTCTCTCTCTCTCTCTCGCTCTCTGGCGCGCTCTCTCGCTGTCTCTCTCTCTCTCTCTCTCTCAACAAACACACACACAAACAGTAAATCGGATATGCTAATAACACCAGCGACATTTCAATTTAAATAACCCTGTGTGTGTGTGTGTGTGTGTGGGTGTGTGTGTGTGTGTGTGTGTGTGCGCGCGTGTTTGAAGACCAACTCCTTTGGTCCACAGTTGTACTTTGTGGTACTGTGCACGTGTTTAAAGTTATATATGGCACATGTACATGTATATACTATGTGGCAAACCGCCCATTATGGAACATGAAGGCCGGCCATGTCTTTCTCTAAAAGACGATGGCTGAGATAAAACATGTCACAGACTAACTGATGGGTGAACCGTCTGGTATCGGCTACAACTATTCTGTCATTTAGCGGACGCTTTCATCGGAAGTAGCCACACAGCTTGCGTCCTACAGCAGTTCACAGCATAAGCATTCTTTAGCATCCTGCTCAAGAATGCCTACAGGTAAACCTCAGATGCTCTAGTCTAGTCGCTAGGCTCCACTATCAACTCTGCATCCTTCGTCTCTCTCGGCATGCTCTCCGCCTCCCCTTCCCAAACCCCCTGCGTGGGCGTGTGTGATGATGCCCTGATCACAATGTGTGATGTATTTATCAACTTAAACGATCATTAATAGTAATTATCCTGTAACTCATCACCGCGGCGGCGGGGGAGTTTGTTTATCCTGTTCTCGATCTGGAAGGCGGCCAGTGGGCCGGTCGCCACGGCTACGGCTACCGCTGCGATGATTTACGGCGCGGGATGGTTTTTTCAGGCGATAGCTCCTTTTCCCGTGGCGTGCTAATCATGCGGCGGCCCTGGCAGGCGCTCTGGCAGACGCTGCCGCGCGCGAGACCTAGCGGAGGTGTCTCGCCGACAGGAAGGAGCCGCCTTTCATTTCCTCTTCAGAAGTCCACAACAGAAGGCTGTCATTGATCATGTTGTCTTTTACACAAATGTCACATTTTTCTGTGTTTGTATTTCCTGACAGTACTTTTGTGTTTTATATTTGTCACTCTTGGGCATTCATTCTATTTTAGCATTTTATGTTTTCTTGAGCAGAGAATTGTCACGGAAACACTAAGACAATGAGGTAATCCGCAGATGAATACTTCAAATATGAGTCGCACCTTAAATCACCCGGGTTTATCCTGGTTTATACTGGTTTATACCGATTCAGATTCACAAAACATTATTGTCCATCAACATCGAGGCACGAAATCCTCTTTGCCGTGTCTCGCGTTAAAACGCAAAACAACACAATAACTCACAGTCGCAGACATAACAATAAAATGTGTCTGGTGTACAAAATGTGAACAGCAGGAGATGACGTTGCTTTTCTTTGAGCTCTGCCACTGGTCTCTGGTTACTGGTTGTGCTCCGGGATGAGACGCCGGCACCACTGATCTGGGTAGCTCCAGTGTAGTTGCA
>CM051017.1:5343004-5345504 GCA_027704905.1 Muraenolepis orangiensis | reverse complement strand
CCCTCTCCTCTCCTCTGTTCTCTCCTACCCTCCCTCCTCTCTCCTCCCCTATTGTCCTCCTCTCTTCCCTTCTTCCCTCCTCTCCTCTCCACCCCTCCCCTCCTTTCCCCTCTCATATCCTCCTTCTCCTCCTCCCCCCTTCCCTCCTCTGCCCTTCTCCTCCCACCCCTCCTCTCATATCCTCCTCCTTGCCCCTCCCCTCTGCCCTCCTCTTCCTCTGCCCTCCTCCTCCCACCCCTCCTCTCATATCCTCCTCCTCCTCGCCCCTCCCCTCCTCTGCCCTCCTCTTCCTCTGCCCTCCTCTTCCTCTGCCCTCCTCCGCCCACCCCTCATCTCTCCTCTCATATCCTCCTCCTCTTCCCTCCCCTCCCCTCCTCCACCCACCTCTCCTCTCCCTTCCCCTCCTCCCCTCCTCTTCCCTCCCCTCCTCCACCCACCTCTCCTCTCCCTTCCCCTCCTCCTCTTCCCTCCCCTCCCCTCCCCCCTCCATATGTTCTGTTGTAAACCAGCATATTTCACCATGTTACTTTTCCTTGTTTATCTGGGTCACCCTTATCTCACCCAGAGGAGGGATAAAAGCACGAACAACATCATCTACAACACTATGTATATATAGCATATATTATGCATATATCAGGTTTTTTGTTGTTATCTAATCTAAGAATCTGGTGTTATTATTATCGTCGTCAAAATGATCAGTAGTTATTGTATTTCTTAAATCTGGTGTTGACTGTGTCCTGCCAGGTGTCCTGGTCTCTCCCGGTCTCTTCTATTTAATCCAGATCCATCCCAGTCTAGTTAACACAGATGTGTGCCCATGCCACCCATAAGTAGGTCACCCTGGAACTGAACACAAAGTGCTCCATGTTAAATCACAGCAGTATCTGGTGAGGTATCGTCACCCAATGTCACTGTTAACCTTTTTATTTTATTTTGGGTGAGGGTTTTACAGCTTGGCAGTCTGTCAAACAGACATGACTGACAGGATAGACAGACAGAGAAACACACAGACAAACACGACAGGACAGACAGGCAGACAGAGAGACAGTCAGACAGACAGACAGGCAGACAGGCAGAGACAGACAAATAGACAGAGAGGCATACACAACAGGGCAGTCAGACAGACAGAGAGAGAGAGAGAGGCAGACAGGCAGACAGTCAGACAGACAGACAGACAGACAGACAGACAGACAGACAACAGAGACACAGTCAGACAGGGAGACAGACCTATCAGAGTCCCAGAGCAGATATGCTGTCCTATATAACTAGATATTACCGACATATGATTGGATATTTATAGTGATGTATCGCTGGATAATAACAGTCACATATATCTACGGCTGGCAGATTGAGGTGGAGCAGCATCCATCTCCATTATCCCCATCAGGGTGAGTGTAGGTCCAGAGCTGCTCCACTCTGTCCCTCTCTTAAACCCTGGGCCTGTAAGAACCCACACACCAGCCGCTAGCCCCTTGTCTGTGTGCTACTCAGTGTCTAGCTAACAGGCCGCCTGGCTAGCTTCGCTTAGCGGTGTGATCCCTCAGCGTCAATCTGTCTAACAACGCTGTGAGTGACCTTGAAAATAATGGAATGACTGCATTGAATGCAAACTTAATGACAGGAACTTAAAGAGCAAGTCGCAGGTTGGAATGCTTGGTGAATTCACATGTGCGGGAAAGTATAACGGAGCGTATCAAATCCTTGTAACAAATCCCCCACGCTGACCTTTACTCTAACTCACAAACCCTTTGCGGTTTGTGAGTTAGAGTAAGGCTAGTGAAGGCCATTAGAATCTAAATCAAAGTCGCAAGTAAAATGTATCATGCAGCTTTCGCAAAATCTAAAGTTACAAGGTACTACACAATGAGAACAAGAAAATAGAAATAGAAAATCGAATAGTTAAAAACAGAAACACAGAAAACAGTATGAGGACAATGAAAAAAAAAGTCCAACACACATTATAAAGGAAAGTGCTTACGAAAACAGGTGCGCTTTTAACAGCCTCGTACTACTCTCCACTGACTCTGCGTTTTTAATAACTAGGAGAATATGCCTCCAGAGAGAGGCAGCAAGAAGCTTGGGCACCCCTTAATTGTTAAGCCTGGACTAAACCGTGGACAACCGGGCCTTTGGTCCATAGACCTGAGTGGTCTCGGTGATCTCACCTGTGTCCAGGGGACACACAACGGTTCAGGTGGAGTCAAGTGGGGCCAGTCCGGTGTTGTGCTTTGGAACAAATATAAAGATCATTTTGTCAGGTCAGCAAGTCTAGCAGCTGCATTTCGATGAGGAAATAGTAATCATCAATAGCAACAGAAAAAAACCCCTATCTGGCTAAAAAAGGAGGCACACCAGTCAAGGGCAGTCCCAGGTATACCCACCCGCTCGTTGCTGAAGAATGCGAAGGAGAATAGAGTCAGGGTCATTGGGGTCAAAAGCCGCACTTGACTTCAAGCAGCAGCAAAACTGCAGATCAGCATGGATACCATTTGAACTTTAA
>CM051017.1:5330504-5338004 GCA_027704905.1 Muraenolepis orangiensis | reverse complement strand
AGAAATGGGAGAGAGAGAGAGAAATGGGGAGAGGGAGATAAATGGGGGCTTATTTGGCAATCAATCAACAGAGAGAGAGAGAAACAAAGAGAGAATGAGCAAAGGCTGGCAGTGTGTGGAAAACTGAACAGGAAAAAGTGATCTTCATCAACTGGATGGAGTGCAAGAAGATGCTACATACAGAATAGGGTGATGAGATGAGAGGAAGAGAGATAGATGGGGGGGGGGGGGAGATATATGGGAGAGAGAGAGAGAGAGAGAGAGAGTTATAGATGGGCCACCCAAACCCCGTTTCAGCAGCTTCTGAGAACCCCTCCATCCATCACTATCATCATGTCCGTGGTCAGAGAGAGAGAGAGAGGAGAGAGAGAGAGAGAGAGAGAGAGAGGAGAGAGAGAGAGAGAGAGAGAGAGAGAGAGAGAGAGAGAGAGAGAGAGGAGAGAGAGAGAGAGAGAGAGAGAGAGAGATGAGAGATGAGAGATGGATGAGAGGGGGGAAGAGAGGAACACAATCACAGAGCAATAAAGAGAGTGACAGAGAGACGGGGACGAGAGCAAATGCTGCGACCGAAAAGAGAAGATGAGAGTCATAATGAAATCCCTTTCGTCGTCGTTCGTCTATCAGGACCAACACGTTCGTGGTCATCTGTCTCTGAGTGAGATGGGGCTCTCTGCTCTCTCTAATGTCTCTTGCTCAGGCTGTGTGCCCCCCCCCCCCCCCCCCCCCTCACTCAGACGAGGCCGACTGCACTGCAAAGAGAGACGGGATGACCACATAAAGAGGTCAAAAAGCGACAGAATGTAATGCCGCCGTTCTCCTTTCAAACGGCTTGGATCGAACTGCCAAAGCTATTCGCCAATAAAAATGCTCAATCAATACCCTGTGAAGACTAGGATGACGGAAAAGGGTCTTGAGATTGCAACCCTCATATCGCTCTCTCTCTCTCTCTCTCTCTCTCTCTCTCTCTCTCTCTCTCTCTCTCTCTCTCTCTCTCTCTCTCTCTCTCTCTCCTGGACCATGACTCACCTGAGTCACTGGAGGCTGTTGAGGACACAGAGGAGCCCATGCTACCTGCATCTCTCTCTGTCATCTCCTTTTCTGTTAGAGTGGCGAGAAGATGGAGGAGGGAGAGAAGGGAGAAAAAAATAGCTCAGTCTGAGCAGAAGAAGATGAAGGAGAATTGTGCAATTATTATTGCACAAAAGACAGAAAGAGAGAGAGACACGCGTCTCGAGCACCCTGGCGCTATCCTGGTTAGTCAATCAGTGCAACACGTGGTGATAGTAATGCTGGCAAGGTTGGGGGTTCCATTCCCACTCACTGGTGGGGGACGCCCCATGCTAAGGACACGTGCGAGGGTCTACACAATTACATAGCTTAATGTGTGTGTGTGTGTGTGTGTGTGTGTGTGTGTGTGTGTGTGTGTGTGTGTGTGTGTGTGTGTGTGTGTGTGTGTGTGGACTGCCGCAAGCAAGGGCAGACACAGAAAAATAACAACCCACGACAGAGAGAGAGATGGATGGAGAGAGAGTAGAGAGGAGGGGGGAGGAAGGGAGAAAGGGAGGGAGACATTGTAATTCTCTATGTGAGGACCTTTGATGAATTACTCGTATAACAGGTATTGAATAAGTAGGAGGTCTACTGGTTGATGAATTAATCAATGTTTTATTTAATTTCAATTTACCTTGTTCACTACATTCCTCCCATCTCCCATCCCTATGGCAACTCCAAAAACCAGACTACACCCCCCCCCCCTAACAAAAACCCAGACAATACTCAATTATCTGTCCTCTCTCTGGTCCTCAGGTGCTGAAAGGCAGCAAGACTCTGTCCATGGCTGTGTGCTCGGTGGGGCGTGTCCCCGGGGGTTACATCACCAACCACATCTACAGCTGGGTGGACCCCCAGGGCCGCTGCGTGTCCCCACCACCGCCCCCCGACCAACAGGACCCCGGCCCGGGCACAGACGGGCCCCGAGCCCCCCGCGGCGTGGAGGAGAGAACGGTAGGCCCCTGACTGTATCCCATCACCGTCCATGTCTTTGACCGCCTTGCACTGTATTCATAACTCCCTACCTACACCTATAGTTTACATATTTACTGTTCACATACCTGTATGATAGCATGTACATTTTTACTGTACTTACCGTATATACATATTCATCTTTAGCTGTTGATATAACTGCATACCCCTGCTCACTACCTGTTGATACTTGTATACTTACCTGTATGTATATATATATACACAGGTACAATTATAGGTACATGTATATATATATATATATACAGTTTTTACATATGTTTTAACCACTGTACATTATATATTACCATGCAATCTTATCTAATCTAAAAAATATATATATTTGGATTTGTGTTAATGTTCAATAATATTAATAATATTATTGATAATAATTAATAATATTAATAATAAATAATTAATATTAATAATTAATAATAATAATAATTTGTGACAGGAGAGCCAACCTCTTTAAAAAAAAATGGTTTCATGCCTTCTTTTTTTTCCCTTCTGGGTCAGGGCTGTAAACGTCCCTTTAATGTCAGTCGGTGGAGGACATGTGTTACACCAACGCTTAACCAGCAGGTGACCGGGTAACCACACCAGCCAATCAGAGGTCATGCATGCAAAAATAACCTAGAGATAGAGAGAGAGAGTAATCTAATGCAAACCAATGTACACAAGGTGTGTGTGTGGTGGTTTGGAAACTCCTTTAAAGGTACTAAATTCCTTCTCTTTACTGCCCCTTTTGTCCAGTATGTGAACTGCAGCTTGCTCAAGATCACGCTTTCAGAACAATGGTGTGCAAGCTCCGTGGGCCGAGACAATAACAACCATAAACTAATGTTATGCGCATAAAATGTACCAATTAAAAAGTTCTGAAAGAACGGACGTTTTGTACCTGTTATGGACACGACTCTGAACACAGGAGAGTATGGTTTAAGGAGAGCGTGAAAAATAATGAGCATCGGGCTGCAGATTGGAATCGATCCTACGGATGAAACAAGCTGTATTGGCTATCGGTGGTTAGTTGGTGGTCAGTGGGTTGTTACACCAGGAGGATTTGACGACTCCATGTTACAGGTGACTCGGGGTCTAAATGGGTCATTAGCAGGGTTGTTGGTACGCATGTTGTACTGGTTGTACAGACAGTAGCACTATTGTGTTAATGACTGTTGAGTCACTGAGCAGATGTGTTTTGTCCAAAGTGAAGTAGAGTGACTGCATGTCATTAAGGAGCAGCTGGGGGGGGGGGGGGGGGGTCAAAGGTTAGGGCATCTTCGCTCAAGCATGCCCTACTAGCTTAGGCTGCAAACACCGGGGATTGAACCAAGTTCCTTTGACTTGATTTGACTATTTTGGGGGTAATGGTAATGGGTGCTTTTATATAGCGCTTTTATCCAAAGCTCATACACACATTCATACACACATTCAACCACCGGCGGAGTCAGCCATGCCTCTCAGGAGCAAATAGGGTTAGGGTGTCTTGCTCAAGGACACCTCGACAGTTTTTGCTAGGAGGAGCTGGGGATCGAACCAGCAACCTTCCGTTTGTGAGGCGACCACTCTACCTCCTGAGCTATACTGCCGCCGGGGGGGGGGGGGGGGGGGGGGAGCTATCGTGTCTTCCTTGTTCGACGGAGATAACCTCTTCACGAAAGAAAGGGGAAAAAAAGCAGACAGGCCTTCAAACCGGCCGAGCGTGAACCTGCTGAGGTACCGGTTTAGGATTAGACACAATCGACCCCTCCATGCGGAACACACATTGATCTGCAGCGTGCCATTGTGTTAGTGGTGGCACTAACACAATGGTAATCAGTGTCCATCACCGGTTAGACACCGGTCCTTAGTCCGCTCCTCTCCACCAGGTCGATACGGCGAAACGGTTGTTGCCTTTCGTCGGTGAAACCACTGAGTCAGTCCGGCTTACTCCAGCCCGGTGGCTGGACCTTCGTGTCCCGGGACGCCATCGGTGGTCCCGAAAAAGCTGCTCTTGGGAGGATTTTGAGGATGTCACGTTACCAGGGGGACTTGTGTGTTTATGCGGCATCGGTTATAATGGAACACCAACTGAAATCATTTCTCAGTTGTGGTAAGAGAAAATGTTTTGCCATTTGTAGGTTCCCGAGCAGTAGGTTCCCGAGCAGTAGGTTCCCGAGCAGTAGGTTCCCGAGCAGTAGGTTCCCGAGCAGTAGGTTCCCGAGCAGTAGGTTCTGAGTCGTAGGTTCTGAGTCGTAGTCTCTTACCAAGTAATAAGAGTGAGATGTTGTCCCATGCATAATCCTGCTTTGTTGTTCTGTCCTGGCGAATGGCCAATGGGGGGACTGCTAAGAATGGACCTCGTATTGGCACGCTCACTTCTATGGAATTTAAAAAGATTGAACTGAATATGAGAAGGCAGTGAGGCAGGTCATAGACTCCTTAAACCAATGCTTCAACGTGACTGTCACTCGCTCTGTGGTGACAACGCTGACCATCAGGACTGATTCATGTCACGGTGTGACGTACACCAGTCCTGCGAGGTGGTCAACATGGCATAAAACACCATGGTGTGTGGAGAGCCCTCATCAACCTCTTCAGACAGAAAATACAGAGCGAGTCGTTCAAATTTGAGGACAAGAATGGAGTTGTCCATAAAGTTACTAAGCGCTGTAGTCGTTGATATCGGGCTGTGTGAGATTGGAGTGTACAACTTATTAAAGGCAGTAGAAAGCCGGCGGAGGCCAGGGGAATTTTAGTACCTGGCAGGGGTTATGGACCTGGGGGTTATGATTTGTTGCCTCCCAGGAGGCAGGAGATATAAATCACCTCACGTCGTAGAACCTCAGCTGCCAGTTCTTCTGCAATACGCCTGCAATCTGTTTTATGAATTTAAGCTAAGTGCAGTAGCCCGTTGGCCTCTCCCACTCTTCCCGTCATTTTGAGGAAATTATTGGGCACACACATTTAATTTATTTTGGCTCTTTGAATTTTTGGAACACATAACACATCATTGAAAAGCACACAAGATGCCAGGTAGAACTGTGGATTTGTACTGTGTTTCAAAATAATATAACAAACAAAAAAAAATGTACTGCATATCAAAAAAGGTGACACGCATCGTATAGACTGAGGAAAAAGACATAACTCACATAGCTCGTATTACTGTAACATAAAAGGCACTTGGACAACAAACTTACTTTAGTCAACTGAAATACAACAAATACAAACAACAAATACATACATACGTCTAGGGGTGGATGGATGCGTGTATGTGATGACCGTGTGTGTGTGTGTGTGTGTCTATAGCAGAATCCAAAAGGGTAGAGCTGTTGATTCCAGGTGGTTTTATCCCCCCCCCCCCCACCTTCACCAGGTGTGGGTAATGAACAATCAGCTTCCCCACTGCTGCTTGCTTCCTGTTGCTGCTGCATGGCCACTACAGAGACTGCAGGGGACGCAGGGGGTCGTAACAGTATGTCCAACGAACTACCCTGATGCTTGATGCTCAAGGTGCCCTAAACCCCACCCTCATGAATGACCTGCATCTAAGACCAAATTCACTGCGAGTCTCTGGAAATGAAAGTGTGCTAAACAACAGAGTGGTAAATAACCAGTAAATGACCATCACCACCTCCTCCTCCTCCTCCTCCTCCCCTCCTCCTCCTCTCCCTGAAGGTGACCCTGAACATGGAAGACGGCCGCTCCCTGGGCCTGATGATCCGCGGAGGGGCGGAGTACGGTCTGGGGATCTTCATCACCGGGGTGGACCCCGGGTCTGCTGCGGACGCCGGGGAGCTGAAGGTACACTGGGCTGGCCCCGCCTCCTCACCTCCACTCACCTCTGTCATCTCGTTCCACTCACCCCCCCCCCTCCACTCACCTCCACCCACCTCTGTTCACCTCCACTAATCTCCGCCCACCTCCCTCCATCCACCTCCGCTCACCTCCGCCCACCTCCCTCCGTCCACCTCCGCTCACCTCCGCCCACCTCCCTCCATCCACCTCCGCTCACCTCCGCCCACCTCCCTCCGTCCACCTCCGCTCACCTCCACCCACCTCCCTCCGTCCACCTCCGCTCACCTCCGCCCACCTCCCTCCATCCACCTCCGCTCACCTCTGCCCACCTCCCTCCGTCCACCTCCGCTCACCTCCGCCCACCTCCCTCCATCCACCTCCGCTCACCTCCGCCCAACTCCACTTACCTACACTCATCTCCACTCACCTCTACCCACCTCCCTCCGCCTGCCTCCACTCACCTCCGCTCACCTCACCTCCGCCCACCTCACCTCCGCTCACCTCTGCTTACCTTTGCTCACCTCCACCCACCTCCAGCTCTACCTATTTCCCGAGCTGTTCCCAACCGTCAAAAACATTTTTGCAGCAGAAACGCTCGATATTTGGCACATTGAGGGCAGGAATTGAATGGTCGCCCCGCAGTAGTCTACCGTAAAAACTCATTGATATTCAATCTGCAATTACTCTTTCATGATGTAAAACTGTCAAACAGGACCTCTCAAAATCAATGATATGGAGATGAACTAGCCACAGAGATACTAACCGAAAGAAGAAACAAATGCATTCTCTTTATTACGAGAATGACACTCACGCTCCATTGACTTAAGAGAATGGTGACCGGCCTTTTTGCGTCCAACCACTGCGAGCCGCCACCTATTGGCCGTTAGAGGAACTACACGTTAGTCTCAACAGTGAGCCACCTATTGGCCGTTAGAGGAACTACACGTTAGTCTCAACAGTGAGCCACCTATTGGCCGTTAGAGGAATTACACGTTAGTCTCAACAGTGAACCACCTATTGGCCGTTAGAGGAACTACACGTTAGTCTCAACAGTGAGCTACCTATTGGCCGTTAGAGGATCTACACGTTAGTCTCAACAGTGAGCCACCTATTGGCTGTTAGAGGAACTACACGTTAGTCTCTACAGTGAGCCACCTATTGGCTGTTAGAGGAACTACATGTTAGTCTCTACAGTGAGCTACCTATTGGCCGTTAGAGGATCTACACGTTAGTCTCAACAGTGAGCCACCTTTTGGCTGTTAGAGGAACTACATGTTAGTCTCTACAGTGAGCCACCTATTGGCCGTTAGAGGAACTACATGTTAGTCTCTACAGTGAGCCACCTATTGGCCGTTAGAGGAACTACATGTTAGTCTCTACAGTGAGCCACCTATTGGCCGTTAGAGAAACTACATGTTAGTCTCTACAGTGAGCCACCTATTGGCCGTTAGAGGAACTACATGTTAGTCTCTACAGTGAGCCACCTATTGGCCGTTAGAGGAACTACATGTTAGTCTCTACAGTGAGCCACCTATTGGCCGTTAGAAGAACTACATGTTAGTCTCTACAGTGAGCCACCTATTGGCCGTTAGAGGAACTACATGTTAGTCTCTACAGTGAACCACCTATTGGCCGTTAGAGGAACTACATGTTAGTCTCTACAGTGAACCACCTATTGACCGTTAGAGGAACTACATGTTAGTCTCT
>CM051017.1:5228004-5328004 GCA_027704905.1 Muraenolepis orangiensis | reverse complement strand
AAGCAATAGAAAGGAACTGATCAATGTTTCAACGTTTCCTTAGGCTAAAGCAATAGAAAGGAACTGATCAGGGTTTCAAAGTTTCCTTGGGCGATTTAAATGGTGCCCTGTGTGTCATTGTTCCGTAATAGGAGGCGTTGTGTGTGTCATTGTTCCGTAATAGGAGGCGTTGTGTCTAAATATCGTGCTTGTACATCAGGATGCGTCATGGGATGCATTTTTGGTGGCCGACACGCCGCCATATTGAGAGGATTCCAGAGAGTTGTAGTACTGTTAAATCCTAAATCAACGTAAATATAGACCGTAACCTAGGCTAATGAGAACACGCTGAAACGCTGTGGCACTCTGGAACACGATAATATCTCCCTATAATTGCAAATCATTTCACGATTAATTACTAAACAATGACCTGAAAGCTATTACCGCCAAGCACAATAATGAACATTCCAACAACGCTTCCAAAATGACGATAATGAATAATTAATTGAATTAGGATTAATCTGGTATACACGCCACAGAGCAGTCTATACCACCCATATCTCCACCGTTCCAGAAGCAATTCAGAGTTTTATAAAAAAAAAAAAAAAAACTCAACTCGACAGTTCAAAAAAACGAAAGATTCATCCGACCGACACATGAGTACAACTGACAGGTGATGTTGTGACTTATTTCCCTGTGTGGTGTAGCGGAGAGACGACTCATTCGCTCTCTCTGTACGTTGCTGAAAGCTAAAGTCAAAGTCACAGTCACAGTGGGTAAGTTAGACACAACGGTTCGATCCGGTTGTATCCACCATAATTATCTTCAGGTAGTCGTGGGGTCATGGGTGGGATTGATTATAAAATGACCTCTTCCCGCCCCTCAAGATTCAAGATGTTTTTATTAACAAGCACAGTGGAACGCTTACTCCCCGTTCACTCCCACATTCGTAATTTCTACCACAATACTATACTAAACTTAACTATGCAATACTTTACCATACTATAAACAACACTATATAGTATAGTATAGTATAGCATAGTAATAGTAATAGTATTGTAGTAATAGTTTCTCTGTGCTGAGGCAAAGAAAGTGGAACTGTGGAGGTAAATACTTTAGTCAGAATTCTTTCAACCTCCACCTCTGGAAACATTCTCTTCACTAGTCTCTCCACTAGTCTCTCCACTAGTCTCTTCACTAGTCTCTCCACTAGTCTCTTCACTAGTCTCTCCACTAGTCTCTTCACTAGTCTCTTCACTAGTCTCTCCACTAGTCTCTTCACTAGTCTCTCCACTAGTCTCTCCACTAGTCTCTCCACTAGTCTCTCCACTAGTCTCTTCACTAGTCTCTCCACTAGTCTCTCCACTAGTCTCTTCACTAGTCTCTTCACTAGTCTCTCCACTAGTCTCTCCACTAGTCTCTCCACTAGTCTCTCCACTAGTCTCTTCACTAGTCTCTCCACTAGTCTCTTCACTAGTCTCTCCACTAGTCTCTCCACTAGTCTCTCCACTAGTCTCTTCACTAGTCTCTCCACTAGTCTCTCCACTAGTCTCTCCACTAGTCTCTTCACTAGTCTCTCCACTAGTCTCTCCACTAGTCTCTTCACTAGTCTCTCCACTAGTCTCTCCACTAGTCTCTTCACTAGTCTCTTCACTAGTCTCTCCACTAGTCTCTCCACTAGTCTCTTCACTAGTCTCTCCACTAGTCTCTCCACTAGTCTCTTCACTAGTCTCTCCACTAGTCTCTCCACTAGTCTCTCCACTAGTCTCTCCACTAGTCTCTCCACTAGTCTCTTCACTAGTCTCTCCACTAGTCTCTTCACTAGTCTCTCCACTAGTCTTCCAGGTTCAATGAAAGAACACAAGACTCTTTAAAACTTTGATGCCAATCAGGATTTTCTGAACTACAGAGGAAGGAAGTGTGGAAACCAAACTGGATCAAAAAGTATATGAAGTATATAAAAGTAATCCTTAAGCAAACACACACACACACACACACACACACACACACACACACACACACACACACACACACACACACACACACACACACACACACACACACACACACACACCCTGACAGATTTGAGTTGTCACTTTAAATCCACAGAAGGCGTGTTGGCTGCTGTCTGCCATGCCAGAGATTAGAGGGGGAGAGACTAAGAGGAGAGAGGAAAGAGGGGTTAAGGAGAGAGAAGAGGGGGGGGGTTAAGGAGAGCGAGAGGGGAGGGGGAAAAGAGAGAGGGGGAGAGACTAAGAGGAGAGAGGAAAGAGGGGAGAGAGGAGAGAGGGAGGGGGTTAAGGAGAGCAAGAGAGAGAGGGGGAGAGACTAAGAGGAGAGAGGAAAGAGGGGAGAGAGGAGAGAGGGAGGGGGGTTAAGGAGAGCGAGAGAGAGAGAGAGAGAGAGGGGGAGAGACTAAGAGGAGAGAGGAAAGAGGGGAGAGAGGAGAGAGAGGGGGGGTTAAGGAGAGAGAGAGGGGGGGTTACACCACTACTACAGCTTAGTGGTGCTTTGACAGAGGTCAGCCAGGGTCGACGGTGCTGTGCTCTAAGACGATGATGCTGTGTTGTGTTGGAGGAACAGCAATGATGCAATGATGGTGAGGCTAGTCTGGCCATTCCTTTTCCCCTTTCTGCTCCTCAATGATCTTTAACCCCTACCTGCTCCTTAATGACCTTTAACCCTGTCCATGTCTCTGTACTGTTTAACCCCTACTTTCCTGCTCCTTAATGACCTGCCTCTGTACTGTCTAACCCCTACCTGCTCCTTGATGACCCGTCTCTGTACTGTCTAACCCCTACCTGCTTCTTAATGGCCTGTCTCTGTACTGTCTAACCCAGGGGTGGGCAAACTTTTTGACTCGCGGGCCACAATGGGTTCTAAAATTTGACAGAGGGGCCGGGCCAGGAGCATTTGGAGGGAGTGTTTGGGCCGGATATACTAAAGCATTAAATGTAGTGTGTGCAATCTCATAGCACAGTAAGAACACTACAACCCAATTTATTAACTGTCTTTCAAATGTGAAAAATAGCCCTTATCAGTTAATAAATTTGTCTCAAGGAATATGCAAGATATGGCATTTACATACTATTTCGCAGATACTGGGAGGAGGAAATGTAAATAGATTAAAATAACATACGCACTGTGATTTATCAAGATTGCGTCTGTTTTTAATAAGTTTCAATCGAAGGTGCAAAGTTAAAGAAATCAACATTTATTAAAAAATGGAATCACTTTCAACATTCAAAACATATTATTACACAACGAAATACTCAAGCTCAATAATATCTACTTGTGTTAAACTCCGCAAAATCATGGATGGATTGTCCTGACCGCGCGCTCTACAAACTCGCCACGGACGCCCTCGCCTTCACGCGCAAACAGTACACGTGTATCGTTGCCAAGCACACAGACATAGGCTGTATTAAATATCCTACCTGCAGCTGAAAATTTAAATTTAAATTAAGAGCGATGTGCGGCGTGTTAATTAAGCTACTGTACCGCTGCTGTGCGTAAATGCGCATTGCTCTTAATTAAAAGACGCACTTCCAAACTTTCCATATGCATTTTTTCATAACACAGCAGAAAAACTCACCATTTCAGTGGGAACAGTGTTGTTGGTCTCCCTTTTTTGCCAGTGCATCAAAGTCTGGAGTTAGTTTTGTTGTGGCAATTCTCAGGACAGATCTGAGGTGTTGGTCAGTTAACTTGGATCTGTGATGGGCTTTGTTGATTTTCATGACGCTAAACGTCTGCTCACACACGTAGGTCGAGCCAAACAACACCAGCATCTTCTGCGCCGTCCTCCGGAGGTTTGGAAACGCGGTCTCGTTAAGTGAAGCGTAAAAGTCATTCAGTTTAAGAGACTTGAACTTCTCCTTTGAGACGGAGTCAGACTGAAGATCGATCAGTTCCAATTGCAGCTCCTGCGGTGCTGATTCGGGGTCTTGTGACAGGGGACAGGACACCAGTTGAAGTGACTTGTCAATTTTTTCAAAATCACAGAACCGACGGCAAAATTCTCTGTGCAGATCGTCCAGTGATTTGCAGTATTTCTTCGCATTTCGGGCGGCCTCTTTCTGCACGGCTAGTGTGGGGAAATGTGCGAAAGATTTGTTTGACATTTGCCTGGAGAATAAAACCAGCTTGGATTTGAAGGCTCTCACATTTGTGTACATGTCGTGCGCAAACTGATCTTTCCCCTGTAGCTTCACGTTCAGCTCATTCATGTGTGAAAATATGTCCACAGCAAACGCAAAGTCACAAAGCCAGTTTGTGTCGCTCAGCTCGGGGAATTCTTCGGATTTCCCCATTAAATTAAAAAATGAGCGAATCTCGTCTTTGAGCTCCCAGACTCGTTGAAACACTTTCCCCAAACTTAACCAGCGGACGCTGTAGTAGTCTGGTGAAACGCATAGGTTCTTGGCTGATCACGACATTAAGCCTTGTCGTTCAGTGAACAGTATTATGCACTCCTTATTAACACTCGCATTCGCTTCCACTTCCTTCTCTTTGGTCCGCTCAGTTTCACAGAAGGCTTAATGGTGACGTGAAACGAAGTGAAAATTAAAGTGAAATAAAGAGAAATACGCGCCACTCCAACAACGGTCAATGTGTTTTGAGTGCGCCATCTATTGGGGAAACGTGGGCATTGCAGGGAAAGGGGAAAAAAAGGAGGTTTTTACTATAATTTGGACAAGTTCGGCGGGCCGGATTAAAAAGCCTAACGGGCCGTATGTGGCCCGCGGGCCGTAGTTTGCCCATGTCTGGTCTAACCCCTACCTGCTCCTTGATGACCCGTCTCTGTACTGTCTAACCCCTACCTTCTCCTTGATGGCCTGTCTCTGTACTGTCTAACCCCAACCCGCTCCTTAACGACCTGTCCCGGTACAAGTTACAGTTACAGGTAAAGTGTCAAGCTGTGCCAACATGCGTTATGTTCACAGATCCATGTTGTCGCGGTGACAGAAAGCTCAATCCAATACGCGACCTTCTGTAGGTCAGCCAATGCCGCAGGGCTGTGATGGCGTCTCACCAAAGCATGCACGTAAGCACGTCTGAGAGAGGACATGACAAGTCAATAACTAACTTCCCCTCCGGTCTTCGTCCTCAGAGAAGAGGCCATTTTACCGCTGTAATAAACTGTTTCCTGCCGCCTCAGCATTCTATCGAGGGTATGGCTTTAGGTATTCAGGCGGTATCCATAGGATACCATAGGGAGGAACACATCTCTTATGGGCGGTAACTTAGCAGATGACTGGATCAACCCTCTGCCAATCAATCAAACGGAAGCCCCGGCACGTGAGAGGCGGGGCAAGACGGCATGTGGAGTGCAGGTTAAGAAGCTTCCTTCCTTCAAAAATAAAGGTTATGTTCTGATCCACGTATTTCACTGAGACTAGGACTTGGCTATGTTGAATGAATGAATGAATGAATGTATAACAAAAGCGATTAATTTTCTTAATGTTAATTATTTACAATACAGAGACACAGCCACTGTTTACTGTTTACTGTTTATTATATTAGTATCAAACTATGGAGTGTGTGTGTGTGGTTTGTGGCTGGTTGAAGCAGCCTCACCTGGCCCGAGTCACACTGATTTAGAGTCTGGGGCTGCAGGGTGAGGCTGCACACCTGTGGGTCCTAACCAAGGACCCACAGGTTAAACCAGCCACCACACACACACACACATACACACATACACACACACACACATACACACACACTGACTCAGGTGGAGCACTAGCATGCACTGCATCTGCTGTTCCTGTTTAAACTGTCTCAAAACTTAACAATATACCGTATTTCTCATCCCCCTGTGTCCTTGTCGTCCGGAGGAGCCCAAAGAAGACATTCACATTTTAGCAAAGTTATACACGGCACTAATAAAGGACTGCGTATAACCCAGCTCTAAGGACGTGATAGGACAGATCCCCCCCCCCCCTCTCTCTTGTTTTCTAAGGCCAGTGTACCCTGCCTCTGTTGTTTAACGGCGTAATTAACCTATCAGCACTCTCTGTGCTGTGCGTGTGTGTGCATGCGTTCGTACTTGTGTGTGCGTGCGTGTGTGTGTGCGTGTGCGTGTGTGTGTGTGTTTTGTGAGTGTGTGTAAAGGTTTCTCCTGAGAGTTGGGGTTTGTCCTTGGTTGTTATGCACAGTTAGATTTTGAAGTGGTAGAGTTTGGGTGCGCATGTGTGTGTGTCTGAGTGTGTGTGTGTGTGTGTAAGTGTGTGTGTGTGGGGGGGCGGGGGGGGGGGGGGGGGTGTAGCGGAGGTTGTGACAAGAAAGACAAACTTTATTTAGGATGTTGGGTTAGGAGTTCAGATGCGTGTCGTTAAGGAGCAGGTATAGGAGCTGAGACACCGTGCTCCAACCGAGGGGGAGAACGTTCCACCCGCAGGATATCTTTTTCAGGCTATAAGCTCCGGCTGGATGTCTGTGGAGATCAGTTCCTGGCGTCTTTTTTAGTTTTTTGTTGCGCATTCCCAGATAATGACTCCGGTTCCTGGACGGAAGTGTTTCCGTGAGATGTTATCGACGGCGGAAAAGGCATAGAGCTACTGACTGCAGAGCCAACGATGTGGGAACAACAACCACAACAACCAAACCCATCAGAGTCCTAATCAGGAGAGTGTGTGTGTGTGTGTGTGTGTGTGTGTCTAGTGTCTAGTGTCTAGTGTCTAGTGATAATGGAGAGAGTGTAAACTAGACAATGAAAGTGTAGACAATGAAAATTATAGTGATCCAAAAAAGAGGGAACGCAGGGTAATTTAAACAACAGTAGAACACAAACAACAGCACGTCCCCCTGGAGGTTCGGAGACGTACGGTCGTGGCTGGTTTTTTTTTGTTGAAAAAGGTATTTTACATTTTTACTTTACTTGTGGGCAGGATGGGACACTTCTTGAGCAAGCAACGTATTTGATTTAGTCGAGCATGATCATGGGAGGACACCGCGGGAACATTAAGCGGGCCATCTTCAGAGAGACGATGGGTGAACAACATCGTTTCTTATCGGGAAACTTTCCCACCGTGAGGGGAGGGGAGTGGAGCGACCATCGTAGAGAGTTAAGGATCGGCCATTGCTGAAGCCAACCATGATGGTACATCAGTTCAAGTGCATTTGTAATACGCCGTTGAGGGGGGGGGGGGGAAGTGGACATAACAACTGAAGGAATCTACACACTATAGTCAGGAGACTGGCATGGCCTCAGTATCAGACTCTGCTGCTAACGCTTACTAACTGAATACCTTTCAGTCGGAGTGAGGAATGGAGCAATGAGACGTTATTTAAAGGCTTATTTAATGAACCATATGGTATAGAAGCTTATATGTTTTATGTGGCGTGTAGTTATATTAATATTTTAATATTTTCATGACAGTTGCTGAATACCTGTTGTAGCGAGTCTTGTTGATGTTCGATTCCCACTTCCCCTAACTCTCGTCCTACTAAGAGGCCCACTTGTCATTCCTTCATCAACCCTCTTTCCTGTCTGTCTTCACTGTAACGTCTCTGTAAAGGCACAACGCACACTTATTTATTAAATTATTCATAAACTTGGAAAATGGGTTGTGCAGCACTAACACACTCTCTCTCTCTCTCTCTCCCCTCCTCTCTCTCTCTCTCTCTCTCTCTCTCTCTCTCTCTCTCTCCTCTCTCTCTCTCTCTCTCTCTCTCTCTCTCTCTCTCTCTCTCTCCTCTCTCTCTCTCTCTCTCTCTCTCTCTCTCTCTCTCTCTCTCTCTCTCTCTCTGGTGCATGCAGGTGGGCGACCAGATCCTGGAGGTAAATGGGCGGGGCTTCGTGGCCATCTCCCACGACGAGGCGGTCCACATCCTGAAGACGTGCGTGCGCCTGCGCGTCAAAGTGCACGCCGTCGGTCGGCTGCCACACGCGCGCACCGCCGTCGACCACACCCGCTGGATCAGCAACCCCGCCGCCGCCCAGGGCCCGGACGCCGTCAACGCTGCCACGGACACCCCCGCCATGGCGACCGTCGCCATGACGACTGTCGCCGCCGCCGCTGCCGCCAATGCCACCGGACGTAACCCTGACATCATCGCCAGTGCCAGCGTTTCTGTCGCTGGCCCGGTACTGAGGTGAGAACTTTATCACATTACGTTACTTACAACACATTACATACAAGAGAACTACTAGTTCATAAACAAGCCATACAAATATAATATATACATACATATACACATATATAATAAGAATATATAATACATTACATTTTAATAAGGTCTTTCAACAGGTAGGCAAGGAAACTACTAGTCACCAGAAGTCATAAGTGTATTTCTCTTCCTAACACGCCATAATAATATATGACATACATACATATACACCTATATAATAACATAATATATAATACATTACATTTGAATTAGGTCTTTCAACAGGTAGACAAGATAACTACCAGTCACCAGAAGTCATAAGTACAAATTACAAAGATACGTACAAACTCGCCAATCTCCCCCCAGCCAAGAGGGTGACGGGTGCTAAAATTGGCTGATGTACAACGCTAGCATCAATGGACGTTCAATAACGTCCATTGTGTCTTTGGCCAACCGTGGCAGAAGGAGGTGGTGTGAGGTGGTGTCAGGAGGAGGTGGTGTGAGGTGGTGTCAGGAGGAGGTGTAGGAGGTGGTGTGAGGTGGTGTCAGGAGGAGGTGGGTTTCTGAAGTGCTTTCCAGTGGCCACGGAGATGAGAGAAACTGCCACTTGGAGCAGGAACACGACACATGTGTACCTGTGGCTTCACCCACCTGGCTACTGTAGTGGGGGGAAGAGATGGTCCTAACACAGCGTACGACGACATAATGTTCATTAGGGTAACGATAAATGTGGCTATAATTCTCCAACAGGGGGGTAGTTTTGTATCTTTATGGCTTCATGCTTTGCGCCAATTTCCAATCCCAGGGTGGTATTTCACCCGCAACCTTGCTTGATTCATTTGATCATTAAGTTGCTCCCAGAGTTGGCCTGGCACATTCATCTTTAGCTGGTGTTCATACGCTCCAAAGATCTGGAAAGAAGAGCTGGAGTTATTCTTAACTGGATCATAAAGGACCAGCGGTGCAGCAACAGATGGATCATAACACCTCTGGTTATCATGCTGACGAGGAACCAGGAGACCTCCCCTCTCTCTCTCTCTCTCCCCCCCCCCCCTCTCTCTCTCTCTCTCTCTCTCTCTCTCCTCTCTCTCTCTCTCTCTCTCTCTCTCTCTCTCTCTCTCTCTCTCTCTCGCTCTCTCTCTCTCTCTCTCTCTCACCCTCTTTCTCTCACCCTCTCACTCATTGTCCCTCCCTCTCTGATTATCTCTCCCTCTTTCTCTTTCCTACTCCCTCCTCTCTCTCTCTCTCTCTCTCTCTCTCTCTCTCTCTCTCTCTCTCTCTCTCTCTCTCTCTCTCTCTCTCCTCTCTCTCTCTCTCTCTCTCTCTCTCTCTCTCTCTCTCCTCTCTCTCTCTCTCTCTCTCCCTCACCTCTCTCTCTCCCTCCATAAACCCTTCCCCACCCACCCTCTCCCTGTGTGCCAGCTCTCTGTCTGAAGACCTAATGAAGGAGGACCTGATTGAGAACAGTGCCAGGTATGCATTTCCCCTGCAGTGTCTTGGAAACGGCACAAGATGGCCACTCAGCATAACAGCCGAGGGTGACCAGGTGTTCCGCTTTATGCGGGACTGTGCAGCCCTTTTATCCCTTGTCCCCTCGTATTGATAGGCATTGTCCCGCATTTTGATTGGCTCGAGTCTTCACAAGTCATACCGCCGCAGGGCGGACGCTTTACTGAAGTCTGGCTTTCATCCAATGGCTGTGAAGAAATCTGTCCTCGCTTTGAAAACCTGGATGAATAAATCTCAAAAACATTCACTATCAAATTTTCCCGGTCCTCACCACATGATACCATGTGATTGATAGAACCCCCCCCCCCCCCCCCCTCTCAGTCAGCCAATATAATCTTCTCCTCCTCCGTCAGCCAATGGAACCTCCTCCTCCTCCTCCTCCTCCTCCTCCTCCTCCTCCTCCTCCTCCTCCTCCTCCTCCTCCTCCTCCTCCTCCTCCTCCTCCTCCTCCTCCTCCTCCTCCTCTGTTTATAGAAATAGTGAACAAAAAAATCAAACGCAACTAAACAAACCCTGTCAGTGTTCACTGTCTCTATTGGCATGGAGGCCACGGACATGTCCCTCTGCTACAGTTGCCACATGACGTCGCCAGACTCCCAACTTCAACCGATGGGAATCAGTGCTTTAGGTTAGCTACACAACGTACACACTAGGTAGGTTACAGACACCGCACCAATTTGGGCCAATCTGAGATATAAATACCATTACAGTCACGCTGTTCATAGTGGCCTCTCTTATAGACCCTGTTTGTTTTGTTCTCCTCAGACCCACCTCGGCCAGAAGCACCGCAGCACTAGGGAAGGTAAGACCAAGAACCCAGAACTCCCGCACTCGGTCCAAACTCCATTCCACTCCACTCCAGTCTTTCATGTTTATTTCCTCCGTTTGCCAGCCGTTCATCTTCAAGCGTGGATGATGAAATATGTGGCCTGCAGCTGGCCGTGAAGAACTCCTTCTTCAGCTCAGACAAAACATCCGACCGAACGGCCTTCGGTCTACACAGAGAGAGAGAGGGAGAGGGAGAGGGAGAGAGAGAGAGAGAGAGAGAGAGAGAGAGAGAGAGAGAGAGAGAGAGAGAGAGAGAGAGAGAGAGGACTAAATCTCCCTTCTCTTTAGAAACCACCGCACCTCTCAGTACCAGGAGAACACAGCTCCTTCAACCGCAGACAGATTTCTAAACTCGAGTGAATGGACGCGTGTCATAACACGGTGGACTTTGTTCACACCTTGTTCGCTGCCCTGCGGAGATCAGAATGTCTTTGTGCAGAACCACAAACCTATCAACGCGGAGGTTTCAATGTGAAAATAATAATCCCCAAAAAATATGAACAAAGGGTCCAAGTTTAAAAGGAGGTGGACAGGAGGTAAGCAGACGCCACGTTACAAGAGAGTAACAAACTAATTCAAGACGAATAAAGAGACACAACATTGTGTCTTGACTACGTTTAAACTAATTAGGGGCATCTTGCTCAGGGTTGCCTACAGGCAGACTGCTGACATCGGGGTTGGAACCCCAGACCTTTTAAACCACCAAACACCCTTGAAACCATGACTGCCCAGCCCCATACAAGACTATAAACCAACACTTAGACTACCCAGCAGAAACCACTTCATGAGGTAAACGGTCGGTCCACAGCCTCCAATCACCACAGAATGTTGGATGTGTCTATTTGGCCCGTGGTGATGTTCAGAGAGGTGACTCTGACTCTGTGCTTCAACCCAAGCTTCCCTGTAAGCAAGCCGCGTTATCAGTGAACCTCACGCCGCTTAGCCTTGAAGCGGCCGGTTTGTCTCCACAGGTGGTGGTTCTGCTCTCCCCCCTGTTCACTCCCAGTGGATCGCCGGGGGGGCTGGGGGGCAATGTTTTGAACCCCCTCTTATCGCATGCGGTGCACGCCCTCCTCCTGACGCCCGCATGCAGCGTCTCTCCGATCGGATGGATATTTGAATATTGAATATTTGTCTATGTTGCATCCTGTAACACTGCTCTCTGTTATCCGGGGACCCCCCGTTAACAACGCAGGGGGATGGCTAAATGCGTCTTATGCTAGGAAGCGTCCGCCCACCTCAAGGCCTTGCTGTGAACGCTGAGCTATGATTGGTTCGTTGTACTCATCGCTGGTTGACGGGGGGGGGGGGGGGGAGGAAAGCACAGGTTGTTGCTGTCTGATGAACTTCTCCTGAGGAAAACACAGGGGCGTGAACACACAGCAGGTCTCACAAGTTGATGACCGCACCGACATTATTAACTGTTAAAATAGTTAAAACACAGGAGAGAGGTCATAATGGTGTTGAAGATTGTACTCTTCCTCTCCACCGGCAGAGAGAGACCACCGGACACAAATCCTCCCCTCCCCCCCTATATCGCCCCCTAGCGGCGTAAATTAAAATGTATATAAAATGTGTCATGAAACTAAACCATTCAGACACACACAAGCACACACACACACAGCACACACACACACACACACACACACACACACACACACACACACACACACACACACACACATACACTCTACATGAACACGCACAACATACACATATGCACGATACACAAATGTGTATGTACAACACCCCACTCAAACACACACAGTAGCACACACACAACACACACTAATTAGCTCGGAGGTTAGAAATGGGTGCTTGCTGAATTCCTATGTAATGCCGATCAATTTCAATTCCAACAGATTTATGGAACATTCACATTTTTCTACGGGGAAATAATGGCATGTTATAGCAGGCCATGAGTCACTGCGGACATGCAGCTGCCATTAAAGATCTGCCAGCAGGACGACATCACACACCAGGTTACCTCATCATTTATCACTTTGGATTCATCAACGTGACAGCGTTGATGAATCCAAAGTGAACACATTTACAAATGATTTTTACAAGCGCTACAGCGAGGAAGGAAGGAAGCCACGGGTGGGGTTGTGGATGTAGAGAGCCTTTCTGTCCTTATTTAGCCGTTACAGACATAATCCTCCACACAGACGTGCGTCTTATCCGCCGCAAAATCTCCCCTTTAAGGGTGAAAGGCAGCAGGAAAGAGGCAGATAACCTATGAACGACCCTGAGCGGCTCTTCAGATGTGTGACGACAATCGTCACACATCTGCTGGACGCCTCGCGGCCGAGATACTCGAGATACGATCAACGAGATCGAGTATGACTATGTGACTGCCCAAGTGGTGTCACCGGGAGGTTCAGGCCTGTGAAGGACCATGGATGTAAACATTGACACAATATCATACAATACATTCGGTACTGTAGCTGCTGTGACGCCTGCATTTTCCCATGCAGGATCTAGTATTATATAAGTATTATCTTAATATCTCACAATTTATTATCTCACAAATAAACTATAAATTATAAATTAGTGAACTTGAAGTAGTAACAGACTCAGACACGCGTGCAAAACGGGGACAACGATTTAAAGAAGCCCTGGTCAAAAATAAAGGTAGAGTAAAGGTCAAATAAAGGTTGTGTCACGAGGAGGTGTCTGGAGTTGGGGAACCGTCGCGCTGTCCTGCTTCATATGCATGCTATCGACAAGACGCTTCAAGCGGAGGAACGCTTTGAGGTGAAATACAGCATCTGACCTATCGCTGTGGGTCGCACTGGGCTCGATGGGGCTTGGTTCTATCTTGGTTCCAAGCACTCGTTGGGTGGGGGAACTGAATGTGGAATTCTACGAGACCGCAATTTGAATAAAGCTTCTCCCTAAAGGTTAATATGTGACATTAGCCTCGGGCGATGGCAACCAGACCACCCCCATCTCGCCGGGAACGGTATGGGGGTCCTGTCAAAGCAGGAGGGTCAGCAACCTAACCCCCCTCCTCGGAAGTCTCTCCCCTCTTTGTTACTGCAGCGATTCCAATGTCGCAGTCAAACCAGAGGCACCCAAACAGAAGGTCACTGCAGAGAGAGAGAGAGAGAGAGAGAGAGAGAGAGAGAGAGAGAGAGAGAGAGAGAGAGAGAGAGAGAGAGAGAGAGAGAGAGAGAGAGAGAGAGAGAGAGAGAGAGAGAGAGAGGAGAGAGAGAGAGAGAGAGAGAGAGAGAGAGAGAGAGAGAGAGAGAGAGAGAGAGAGAGAGACGGGGGAAGGACGGGGTGATGGCCAACTCACCGGACCGGGGAAGCTGCCTCTCCCTCCCATTTGGCATGAGCCTCACAGCACAGATTGCTACCCCCCCACACACACACACACACACACACACAAAGACACACAAACCCCTCTCTTCACCCCCACTTATGTCCTAAGAGGAATATGCCTGGGTGCCTCCTAACCGGCCCGTCAGATTACATCACAGAGGAAATGGTTCTGGAGAACCCCTGGTTAGTCGTAAGGAGGGGTGACACAGCAGTTTCTCAGAGAGCGATGCACTCTGGGTGTTGTTTGGGGAATTGCATTCAAACTTGATCCAAACCACTTTCCGTCCACATTGACTTTGAAGTTAACCACCCCTTTATGTGAGATGAAGTTGTTTGCCGTTCCAATTGTTGCAATTCCCTGAACAACTTTGTCTGAGCTTGTCTGCTTGTGTACGTAGCTTACTACGAAGTAATGAAACACTCGACTTAAGTCACACCGACAGCACCAACACCACTGGTAGCTTAATAGCTAGTAGCTTAATAGCTAGTCGGGATGACAGGATGTTTCCCTGTGGGACCATTGTGATTGGTTATAGAAATGCTTAATTACCATCTTAGCCTATAAGAAACCAATTGAATTGTGTTTCAATAGTAGAGGAGGAACCAGAGCTTTGATAACACTTGGACACTTAACACTTGACACTTAACCCAGTGTCTCGATGGGAATGGTGAATTCAGTGTCACCCCACAAAGTATTGATTTAGTCCTCTTTTTTTTCAAATGGCAAATGAGGTCACCCCTGATCTTGTTATTTTCTCCGGATTTCTCCTCATTAAGCCTCCGTCTTCCTGTCTGCTCTTCTTCCTGATTTTCGTCTGGCAGAAGAATTTAACCTTCAGCCGTTCTCCTTCTCTCTTTCCTCTTGTGCTGCTGGAAGAAAAAAATGCATATTTCTGTCACCATGGGTGTTTCAGTCCATCGTTAAACAGACGCCACCAATAGAGTGCGTCATGCATTTATGGGTTGGCATTTTCTCTCCAGCAACGGAGCTGGATTTGATTTACATAATTCACAGCAACAAAAACCAACTAAATAAACCGCAGCATTAGACATCCCTCCGCCCAACCGTACAGAGAGGCCCTAATTGTTTTGCACTTTCATTCTTTGCCTGTTTACATCAGGGCTTAAAGCTGGGACTCAGGAACAGCTGAACCTCAGGCTATCCCCGGGTAACACTGCAGCTGTGGCACCCGGAGGGTTTGAAGTGGTTCCCTTTCTTTGGGCCAAGAACATTTTACTGTGGGAGTATTGGGAAAACATAAAGGCCTCAAGCCATTTTGTGGCTGAGAATATGCAAGCAAATCTATCGAAATTACCTTGTGGGTTCACTTTTTCCAACTTATATTTCTCCAACTCTTCTTCTTTTCATCCATCCCCCGGTCTTTCTATCCTTTCTTCATCTATCTTTCCATCATCCATCCATCTACTCCATCCATGAATCTATCCATCCATCCATCCATCCATCCCCTGGTCCTCCCAGCCCTCTGTGTGTAGGGCCGTGGGTCCCCCGGGTCCCCAGGTGAGTCTGGAGCAGCAGGCCTACCTCCTCCTGACGGATCTGGAGAGACAGACGATGGCCTACTACCTCCAGGAATACCAGGGTGGACACATCGGAGTGGAGCCACTCACCATGGCCCTGTTTGAGCTGTTCAACACTCACGCCAAGGTACAACCTAACCCTAACCTAATACCTAACTCAACCATCTGTAACCTAATACTTGATCTTAACCATCTGTAACCTAATACCTAAACTTAACCATCTGTAACCAAACACCTACACTTAACTATATTTAACCCTAATACCTACACTTAACTTTAACTAACCTAATACCTACACTTAACTATATCTAACCCAATTTAACAATCTCTAACCTGTAACAGACGCCAGCCGGTGGTGCTGTGCAGTGATAAACCTCACTCTCCGACGCCTAAACAGACATTCTAGTGATGAACTTAACCATCTCTCACCTAACACCTACAGTAAACCATCTCTAACCTAATACCTAAACTTAATCATCTCTTACCTAATACCTTAACTCAACCATTTCTAACCTACTACACAAACGTAACCACCTCTAGGTAAAATAATATATAACAAACATTTGTGCTTGTAAAACTGTGTAGATGTCAGGGTTGAATGTACTTTGGTGCAAATAGTGTATGACCAACTGAAAACTTCTCCAAAATAATCCTGAAGTACCATTGCATGCATTGACTGGTCAGTCTTAGTGGTCTTACTGGTTTCCATGGACAGATTTTTAGCAGAACGTTGTGTTTTCCAGTTGTCCATGCTGTCGGAGGTGCGGTCGCTGGTGGCTCCCCAGGATCAGGAGGTCTACGACGGGCTGGCGTTGTACCGCGAGCGGGAGGCTCAGCGGGCCTGGCACGGAGGCCTTGGATCTTTCTATCCACAGGCCCACTGCGGCCATGAGGCCAGCGATGGACACGTCCACTTTGCCAAGGTATGGCCTTTAATATATGTTAATATATTATATATATATCCTTATTCATTCAGTCCACCCAATGAAACATGATGTCCGCTAGGTGAATAACAGTAGAACGGTGTTGAGCCTGGACATGATTTATTTACATTTAGTCATGACGCAGGGGAGGACATATCGCGCACAACCTACCTTCAAAACAACAATAACTAGCAGAGTTTTCAGAGTAGCTCTAGGAAGCTCTGTGAACGTCCTGCCTGGATCAATACAGAACCATTATGGTATGGCGTGTGGTTATGAGGTCACGTCCCTGTGGTTTTATACTCCCCAGAGGTCCACTTAAAACCAAATGAATGTTTGTTTTCTGTTTTCTGGTAAATGTTTCTAATCGCTGGGTCCCTTCCCTGAACTGGGTCTCTATTCCTGACTATAGCATGTATAGCTCTCTGTGGCTGGGTTTTAGATGTTGTGATTGTGTTACTTTGTCTTTGAGCAACATGAGAAGTAACACCTCTCACACCGCCGCCGTCATACTAATGGTAAATGGAACTGTCGTGTGCTAAATATGCTGTCACCCATGTTCCAGACATACCATCGATCATTGGTGTGGGTGGGCCTGCGTGCGCGCGTGTGTGTGTGCACCTCTCAGTGTGTGTCTGCATCTGTGTGTGTGTGTGTGCGTGTGTGTGTGTCTAAGTGTGTGTGTGTGTGTGTGTGTGTGTGTGTGTGTGTGTGTGTGTTCTTCTGGTAATACTGCTGGCAGGACAGCTTGTAGCTACAGCGGTTGTGTAATCGGCTGTGCCGACACCTTAATTACTGTGGTTGCGGCAAACAGCTAATTGCAGTTAAGTGATAGTCACTTAGCGTCTCATTAGGTCGTCTGGTCGGCGGATGGAACGCTGACTATATGTACACTTGATTGACTAGAAGAGGTTACTAAAAACAAGATGCTTAAGTTTTGTTTATGCAGACGCTGTTGTTTTCATTTGACTGGATGTCAGAACTAGCATGCCAAGTCCAACAAACCCAAAACCCAAACTCAAGTGGAAGCAGTGTTGTAAAACGGTTTTCCCCCTTCGATAGTCACGATCGTTGATGAAACGTCAATACAGCCTCATAATCGTAGCAGTGCTGTTTTATGTTGTTCTTCTTCTGCTGCTCTCCCAGAGCGATGGCTCCGAGGGGGGTAAGGTGGACTGCAGCGAGACAGCTTGTTTGATGGCTTTACAAGATATCATGCTGGTAGGTGCCAGAAATAGAAGAAACAACTTACAGAGGAAAATTCCCTGGATGGATTGACTCATGGATGGGCACGCTATATATAAACCTTCTAGTTCCGATTTTTAAGAAATGTTTTTTAACGTATATGTTTACCACATAATGCAGGATGTCTCTCCTCCTTCCTGCCATCACCAGTCCTCCGTAGGCCACGCCCCCCAGGAGAAGGGCGACACCCACCAGGACTGGGGCCACGCCCCCCAGGAGTGGGGCCACGCCCCCCAACAGCAGGGGCATGCCCCCCAGGAGTGGAGCCATGCCCCGCAACAGCAGGGGCACGCCCCCCAACAGCGGGGACTCACCAGACGACACTCATACCGTCTGGCCCGGCCCGGCTCTGCATCCAGTCTGCTATTCAAGGGCCCCACACGGCTCCTCCAAGACTGCCTCCAAAGGTCCCTTAAGGCCCTGCCCACCCCCGCACCGAAACCCACCCCCATCCCGACTCCTGTCCTCCAGTCATCTCCCCCGGCGACAGGGGCGGGCGAGCAGTCCTACTGCGTCTGCCCTGGTCCTGGCCTTACCAGGCTCCACCCAGACCCCCCTCTCCCAGGGTCCGCCGTCACCCACACCCGACACAGCAATCCCCAGCTCCACCTCGCCTCGGAGCTCGAGCAGCAACACCACCTCCATCACCTGTACCTCTATCACCACCTCCACCCCCATCCCCATGCCCACCAACACTACCCCCCTGCTTCATATCAAGCAGGGCCTGGTGAGGCGGGGCTCCACGCCTGCCCCGGGTTCCTGCACCACGGGGAACCCTCCGGCTCCCCCAACAGGGCTCTCTGCTACACCTCCTCTTCCACCTACGTCCCCCCGAACAAGTCCGCCTCCTCCTCCAAATCGGCTTCTCCGATGGCGTCCCCCCGCCCCTCGGCCCGACCCTCCCCTTGCCCCTCCCCCTGCCCATCGGTGATCATGGCCACCCCGCCGCCGCACTCCCCGGACCGGCCCTGCTCCCCCGCCCTCCTCCAGAGGGGCATGGCCGTTGACACCAACCTGCTGTCGGCCGAGTGCCGGCCCCCGCAGAGAGGTAGGTGACGAGAGAACGGAATGGAAGTTTCATTGCGGTACATCGGGATAACGCTACAACTCATGACCCTCTCTCAGGCTCAGACTGACTCATCTCTCTGGGGTTTAGAACAATGGTTCTCTTCAGTTCAGACAGGTGGTTCTAATTGAGGTTCAGACAGGAGGTTCAGGTTCTTAGGTTCTCTCTGAGGTTCAGACAGGTGGTTTTCTTTGAAGTATAGGTTATTAGGTTCTCTTTAAGGTTTAGACAGGTGGTTCTCTTTGAGGCGTGAGAAGTGGTTTTGTTGAGGTTCAGACAGATGGTACTCTTTGAGGTTCAGACAGGTGGTTCTCTTTGAGGTTCAGACAGGTGGTTCTCTCTGAAGTTGAGGTTCTTAGGTTCTCTTTGAGGTTCTCTTTGAGGTCAAGACAGGTGGTTCTCTTTGTGGTTCAGACAGGTGATTCTTTGAGGTTAGACAGCTCAATGGTATATGGACTCATTTATGTCTTACATTCACCCATTCATACACACATTCAACCACCGAAGGCGGAGTCAGCCATGCAAGGAGACAGCCAGCACGTTAGGAGAAGTTAGGGTTAGGGTGCCTTGCTCAAGGACACCGACAGTTTTTGCTAGGAGGAGCCGGGGGATCGAACCAACAGTGAGGCGACCGTTCTACCTCCTGAGATACTGCCGGCGCTAGGTGGTTCTCTTTAAGGTTTAGACAGGTGGTTCTCTTTAAGGTTTAGACAGGTGGTTCTCTTTGGGCTTTAGTCTAGTCATTCTCTTTGTAGTTTAGACCAGTGGTTCCAAACTTTTTTTTGGCCCATGACCCCATTTTCAGATCAGAAAAATGTGTGCAGCTGCTTCCACAGACATTGTTTGAATAGTAATTATTTTAAATTGACTGCGTCGTCAACTAATGTCAGTCACATGACAGGACGTGAACATGGTTGGAGGTTGACGGATCACAGCCGGTTAATACCGGCTGTGATCCGGTATTAACCGGTATTAACTTAAGGTCCTGCCTTAAGTTCAAACAGTAGTCGCTCTACAGTTTGAAGCAGTTCCTTGACAGTTCTGGGCTGAGGTCTGTCAATTGCTGTCTTTGCCAGGTTGTATTTTAGTGTAGGAGTGGCAGGGAGATATTACGGGATGACTCCCTCACATTATATAATAATAATAATATACGCTCCTCACCCATCTTTAGTTTCTGTGGAACCTATGCGATTTGATCATGGATTTATTGTTAATGTAGTTATGAGTTTTACGTTTACATTCAGCGAACTACAATTTAGGAAATGTGTTTTTTGTCATATAATACACGATAGTTGATCAAGTATTTCCAAACATAATGGTCGCTGGACCGTTTGTGAATTGCGATGTTTTCCTCCCTCGCGGCCCTCCCTACAGACCCATTGCGGGACTCCAGATGGTTGGTTTACGTTTCAGTTTACGTCCCACCCTTTGCCGTTTGGGTATACCTCCGCACTAAAACACCCCTGGTTTTTACCTCTCCCTCCAGGCGCCACGATGTCTCAGCTGTGGGACAGCGGGCAGACGCTGAGCGAGGACAGCGGGGTGGACATCGCGGAGGCAGGGGGGGTCAGCAAAGACGGGAGCCCCCGACCCACCACTAAGAGCCAGCCGGGACCAGCGGCCGGGGAGAGACCGGGGAACCAGGGACCCCCCGTCAACACCCCAAACTCCCTGCATGCAGCCACACAGGTGAGGCTGGAGGGACAGGTGACCGGACCCACCCCATGGCAACAGCATGTGGGCTTTAGAAAATAAATAAAAATGGCTGCCACCAGCCATTAAAATGGCTTCTTGAGGGCTCCTCCTGAAGACAAGGACACAGGGTGATGAGGAATCCGGTTTATTGCAAGAGTTTGAATCATTGTGAACAGAGCAGATAGTTCATGCTAGAGCTCTCTCTAGTGTGTGTGGTGGAGGCAGTTTTAACCTGTGGGCCTTGATTAACAAGGACCCACAGGTGTGAAGCCTCACCAGCCATAGAGTAATTAGTCCAACTCAGGCCAGGTGAGGCTGCTTAGTCCAGACACCAACCACACTCCACAATAAACTTAATGACACCTCATTTTAGTTTGAGTTACAAAACTACCGTCTGGTTGACAAGACTTTTGTTCTGCCGGCTCTGATGGTTCATTAAACAAAACCTTTTATTGTACATAAGAGCAGACCCGACAAGGATAGAGGGTGAAGCATAATTAAAATGTAAGTTTTAATATCTCTTGCCGAGCATGTTATTAAGGACCAGGTAGGAGTCATAGATTCGGCGTGGAACTGGAAACAAATTAACTCAAATAAATGAACAGGCGCCCTTAAATCTAACAAGCAAGGGGTTTGATTGCAACAAATTCTCATATGCGCCAGCGTGGCATTCTGGGTAATAATTACAGAAGCGCAGAGGCGCTGACACCCAACAGACATTTAGTCCAATTAATATTTTCACACCATATTGGGGCGACTTCAAAAGGACACCCTAATTACATGGGGGCTTCTCATGGGGGTTTTCGCACAAGGTGGCCGTCCATTCCTCTGTGTTGTGGATGGTTGAACACACACAGCTGATATTGTTGGCACCGGTTTGGTCAAATATGAATAGGGTATAAGTAAGGTTGGGATTGTGTGTAAAATATAGCATTTAAAAGGGTCCAAATGTCTGGATGGGATTCAGCTTTTTAAAGCGGAAAAACTGACTTAACTGACTGACTGACTGATTTATTGACTCTCTATCTCTCCCCTCTCTCTCTCTCTCTCTCTCTCTCTCTCTCTCTCTCTCTCTCTCTCTCTCTCTCTCTCTCTCTCTCTCTCTCTCTCTCTCTCTCTCTCTCTCTCTCTCTCTCTCTCTCTCTCTCTCTCTCTCTCTCTCTCTCTCTCTCTCTCTCTCTCTCTGCAGGCTGGGTCGGCGGTCTCGCTGCTGGCCCCGCCCACCCTTGTGCGCGTGATGAAGAACGCCAGCACTCTGGGAATCGCCATAGAGGGCGGAGCCAACACGCGGCAGCCGCTGCCTCGCATCGTCACCATACAGGTGAGGGTCCGATGAGCTGAGTCTGAGCTAAAAAAGACTCATTAGTCTCTTTGGCTGGCAGACACTGTGGTCCCAAGCCACGTCAAGGGGAATTTCCAGGTCGTCGTCGATTTAAAGGACGATTATTACAGGTAGACTGTGACAAAATAACACCACAGCACATTTATCCAGTAATGTGATAAGATGATTAGACTCTAGGGCCTGGGTGAGGAGCACATCTGTGTACCACAGATGTACGGATATAATCAAGGACCCACAGGTTAAACCAGCCATTGACCCACACACACACACACACACACACACACTCATACACACACACACACACAGTGGTGACAGAACGGCAAGCTGCCTATGTCCTGGTGTGGGTGGATCCCAGCACAAGCCGGCCACTTCAGCTGCCACATATGAATACACCTGCTTCACAGGTGCATTCATTCTTATATTTATAGTTCTAAATATCAAAATATTTGTATATATATTTAGATTTGGAGTTGGGGTTACCCTAACCCATGACCTCTCACCCCTAACTCCAAGCCATTATGAGTTGTGTGCTGCGGGCCACTGAGTGGGGGATGGAGAGTGAGGCTGCTGGTTAACAGGGTGAGGAGGTGAGCTGGAGGCAGGCACAGATGGGAGAGAGAGGAGAGGTCAGTCTGTCTCCTCCTGGATGTTTTTTTTCCTCGAGCAGCCGTGGCAGGGAAGAGGGCGTTAGTGGAGAGCAGATGCGGTCAGCCCGGTGACTGGGTCTGTTGACCAGCTGTATGCCTCCGGGAGGGCAGGAGGCTGAGGCTCCAGGGTTTCCTACTCATCTCTCTCTCTCTCTCTCTCTCTCTCTCTCTCTCTCTCTCTCTCTCTCTCTCTCTCTCTCTCTCTCTCTCTCTCTCTCTCTCTCTCTCTCTCTCTCTCTCTCTCTCTCTCTCTCTCTCTCTCTCTCTCTCTCTCTCTCTCTCTCTCGCTCTCTCTCTCTAAGACTTGCTGGCTCCGTCTGGGTCGAGGTCAAAACACACTTGACACAGAGAAAGCACTTTAAAGCACACACACACATACACACACACACACACACATCAACCATAGCACATTTTTTTCATCTCTTATCTTCGCTGTGCTTTGAACTCTGCGTGTTTCCTTCCTGCTTCTAAATATCTCTCAACATTTCTCCCTCTTACCCTCTCTTACCCCCACCTTCATCTCACCCTCTCACTCCCCCACCTTTTCACCCCAACCTTAATCTCACCCTCTTTCATCCCCCACCTTAATCTCACTCTCTCACCCCCCACCTTAATCTCACCCTCTCTCACCCCTTACCTTCATCTCACTCTCTCTCACTCCCCCCCCCCCACCTTAATCTCACTCTCTCACCATACACATCACCATATATAACACACCTGACCCCCAAACCCACCCCCACCCCCCCTCCCCCTCCCCCTCCCCCCTCCAGAAGGGAGGCTCCGCCCACAGCGGTGGCCAGCTGCGGGTGGGTCATGTGATCCTGGAGGTGAACGGCGTGTCGATGCGTGGCCGCGAGCACCGGGACGCGGCACGCGCCATCGCCGAGGCCTTCAAGACCAAAGACTCGGACCACCTGGACCTCCTGGTGGCCGAGCCCTAAACCCTAAACTAGAAGACGGAACACAAAACACAAAAAACAATGGACCACAAATTGGAGAGAGAAATGGAAAAGTTCTGTTTGAGATTCACTGGATGAGTTTTTGTGTCTTAGTGAGTTTTTTTGGTTTTAAAAAAAAAACTGTGATTTTGATTCAGGAAGCGGACAGAGAATCTCTGTTGTGACACAATACTCTTAAGGACCCTAATGGCTTTAGACAATCCCCACGTTAAGGCTATTGGCCTTTTAACGGTTCCACGAGACTAGGTCATGAAAACAAACTAAAGAAAAGCACCCGCGTCATCCTCCGCTGGCTCCACACACCTGGCCCGACTGAGCATAAAACAAACACACCTGGCCCGACTGTGAGCATAAAACAAACACAACTGCATTTAGACATCATGTTAAGAGTCTCCAGCGGTAATCTGAAATGGATTTTTTTTTTGTTGCCAAGACTGAAGCATGCTCATTCCTCTGCCTTAAACCACACATTTATAATATTTACCAGACTTTCGTTAGACAATTGTCAATTGTCTCAATGAAAAAAAACAAAACAATCATTAATCAAATTGGATTGCTTCTTCTCTGGCATTTGCTGCAGAAAACAAACTGTGAAGAAAACATTATTTTAAAGCAAACTTTTAAAGTGATCAGTTGACTTTGGACTTGGTTTGGTTGTGTGTGTCGGCCTACTGACTGGCTGGTACACAGACAGACAGACAGACAGACGGACAGTCATTCTTCCGACCAGGCAGTGATACGGTTTACATTTTATAACGTCACCGGTTCTGACGGAACAAGCTGTGCTTCTGCCGAGAGAGACATTGACGAGTTTTGACCAACAGAAGGAAGAGCTAGAGCCATCGCTGCAGGCGACCCCTGCATGAGCTCCTCCAGCGTGTCCCAGCAAGTACCGTTCAACAAACAACAACAACGGAACAACATCCCAGGTGCCAAAGCCATCCTATGCAGCTTCAACAATAAGGGGACTTCACAAAAAACATACACTTGAGACCGAAGAAACATATATTTCAACATATTTATTTGCACTGGAAAGACGTGATATGAGAGAAGTCTATATTTTTGTGGCTATATTATCAACAGAGTATATTCGGTCGATGGATAGAAGTGTGGCAATCGATGGACTTGATGATGGGGAAGTACTGGTGGACGTTGGATGCATGGACTCTCAAACGTGAACATGAACAACAAAGACTAAACTACTACATGTAGTAATATAATCAATCAATATCCAATCACTATAATGTATAATGTGTAGATAGGTTAAAACCATCCAAACGCCATATTTTGTAACGCTGGAGTGTGTATAGTATGATCAGAATAGAATATATATATATATATATATTCCTCTATAATATAGTATCCTACCGAACCTTGTGTAAATTCCAATGTATAGATTAGTTTCTCTCTCAATAGTATATTTGTTTTTGTTGTTGCAGATTTTAGAGAGTTGCTTGTATGCCATATGTACAAAATATATAATAATAATAATAATAATAATGAAAATAAAAAGCTGTACTCGCAACTCCATCCAATCCGGTCTCCCACGCGCTCACACGGTCCGGATCAAAGCAGGCAGGTAGAATGCTCAGGTGAGCGCATAGCGCCATGCTGACGTGCGACTGTGAGACTGATGAATCCGTGGGCAGGGAAGGAGTGCAGTTGTTCCAGGGAAATACAGTCCGGTGTTTTAGCTTCCTTCGTGGGCAGCGCGCTGCCACAGGGTGACAGGGAGAGAGGGAGAAGTGTGGGTGAAAATTCATCAGGAGATCCAAAGATATGACGGGACTTGCTGAAACCACCGTGTGTCATTTAGTGATTTGTGTTTTCGAATGAGTTTGAAATTTGACAAGTTAATTGGGGAAGCTGTCTTGTTTATGTTTTTTGAATCGTATTGTATTAGTTGAATTAAGTTTAATCCTGTTTTGTGTGTTATTGAAGGAAAAGCACAGATGGCTCTGAGTTTTTACTCTGAACTTGTTGTAACTGTGGACGTGTGACTGAAACGAAAAGCACATCTCTTCCGAGCAGAACTTAAGACAATTACAAACAAACTGAGGTGGAGAAGTTGGGGTTGAAAGTCTATTAAGAGCGGCAGGATAGCTCAGTCTGTCAGTCTGCCCCCCCTAGGATGGGTTAAATGCAGAGAAACCAATTTCACTGTGAATGACCAATAAAGAGGATTCAATCCTCTACATTTAGTGGTAAATGGTTAGGTGTGAAGGTTTTTATTTGAGGTTAAGGGTTATTGTTAAACACGTTTCAATTAAATGTAGGCTACATTCAATTGAATTTGAAGTAAACTTTACACATTAAACACTACTCCTATTTGAATCACAATTTTAAGTTTTAAAAAGTCATAGATACAATTCCTGTGAATACGATCACAATATTTCTGTGCACAAAAGTATCAGAATGCAGGGTGAAAGGGAGCTCTGGATGAGGGCATTTGCATTTCAGTTTTTGCAGGTTTAAAATATTCATTCTAATAATAATCAACTTACAAGCGGTACTAGATGTAGTACTATATAGCAGGGTTTTTTTTCATGTATCTGCCGGTCCGTGGCACAAAAAAGGTTGGGAACCCCTGCTATATAGTATATGTATTTTTTGCAGAATATGGTGTTTTTATACGAAGAAAAAAAAGCATACCGATCGACCGATAGAAAATACATTTAAATATATATATATATATATATATATATATATATATATATATATATATAGTAAAGCTAGTACATATTTATTGCTGATGATGATCCGCATATAGGAGTTATCTAGAAATTCTATAGACCAACTGTATATAGCTCAGTGTACAAATGACGCTGCACATTGATATACAGAACTGTAAGTAAATGAACTTGGCCATGTTGTCGATCACAGAATGGTCACAGAACTTATTCACTCGTTGTGTGGCCACACAGTTCGCCTAGAGCTGTCCTCCTCTCCCCTCCTCTCCCCTCCTCTCCTCTCCTCTCCTCACCTCTCCTCACCTCTCCTCACCTCTGTTTACGTCCACGGAGAGGACAGAGCCAGATGGAAGACCTGGCTCTGTCTGTATCTCATCAGCCGTGTCCCTCTAGAGACCACAACTAGGAACAGACAAAAGGTGTACAGATAGAGCCGCAGGCTTCAGTACGGTCCAACGCCTCCTCCTCTGAATAGGTTACTAGAGGTGTTGATGGTAGCCCGGCCCCTGAGGCCTGCATTTGAGACAAACAGGAATGTAATAAATACATCTTTAGAAAGTGAACACATGCTGACTTTCCTTGTGAACTGATCTTCACATGACAATTTAACGTCATGTTTGGTGGCGTGGTAAAGGATGGTCTGTACAGTACATTCTCCAGAGTGACCGTGTTGTTGTGACCGTGTTGTGAATAGAGTGAATTATATCATTGTGAAGAGACAAAACAAGGTTTCCATGTGGTTCAGACTCACATTCTGCCTTCCCGTGGTCCATGAGTATGAAGAGGAACCCAGTGACAGAAGCGCATCTCTCCATCTCTCCATCTGTCTGTCTTCAGTCTATGAACTGAGTGTTTTCAGCTTTTTCTGTTGTGTGTAGCAGTGGCTCCCCCTGTGGTTTCACTGGGGCATTACATCCCTTTTTACATCCCTTTTACGTATACTAAAAGTGCCTTTTTTGAGTGCCTTCCTCTCTCTCTCTCTCTCTCTCTCTCTCTCTCTCTCTCTCTCTCTCTCTCTCTCTCTCTCTCTCTCTCTCTCTCTCTCTCTCTCTCTCTCTCTCTCTCTCTCTCTCTCTCTCTCTCTCTCTCTCTCTCTCTCTCTCTCTCTCTCTCTCTCTCTCTCTCTCTCTCTCTCTCTCTCTTCTCTTTCTCTTTCTCTCTCTCGCTATGAGGCCAGTGGTCTCTCATATACATATATATAAATATATATATATTTATATATATACATTCCCAGAACAGCCAAGGGGTGACACCATTAACCTTCTTCTTAATGTGTTGATGTTGGTAAGCCATCTGAGCTACTCTCTAAGCTAAGTAAAATAAAAGGTTTTTCTCCATCAGTTCAAACCCCTCAGGCAACTTCAGGAAGCAACAAGGAAGCCACAGATGTTAGTAACAGTAACAGAAGCCACTTTAATAACTCAACGTGTACATAATGCAGGGGAGAGCTTGTCCTTGGCTGTTGTCTTTAGAAGCATGTGTTTCATGTTGCATGTTATATTAATGTTGTCACGGTTACGGTGGTTGACAGGGGGGCATGGCGCGGGCTTTGGTGGCGCACACACACATCTGCCTGCAATTGCCGATAGTGATTATGATAATCACCGCACCTGGGTGTATATACCCTGGCGTCCTTTTACCCCTTTGCTAGATCGTACGTTGTACTCCCTGGATGTCACTATACGAGCCCTCCGGTAATTATACTTACCTGTCTTCTACCTGTCGCTACTTCGACCTCCCGGTATCCAGACTTCTCGCTCGTCCCAGACCATCCGTCTGTCTACTACCTGTCGGTACTCCGCTACTCGACCTCCCGGTATCCAGACTCCTCGCCTGTCCCAGACCATCCGCCTGTCTACTACCTGTCAGTACTCTGCTACTCGACCACCCGGTATCCAGACTCCTCGCCTGTCCCAGACCATCCGCCTGTCTACTACCTGTCAGTACTCTGCTACTCGACCTCCCGGTATCCAGACTCCTCGCCTGTCCCAGACCATCCGCCCGTCTACTACCTGTCGGTACTCCGCTACTCGACCTCCCGGTATCCAGACTCCTCGCCTGTCCCAGACCATCCGCCTGTCTACTACCTGTCGGTACTCCGCTACTCGACCTCCCGGTATCCAGACCCCTGGCCTGTCTCTGACTGTTCTCTGATGCTTAAGCAATAAAAGCCTCATGTTACTGCTACGATCTAGCCATCATGGACCCCGGCGACCTTGACCAGATGAAGCACCCGATCGCTTTACATAGCCGTTGTTCCGGACAATATGAGCAAGACCTACTGGCGATGTCGGACCGACTCACGGACCTGACAGCCACTGTAGCCTCCCTCCATTCGGAGCCCCATCTCCCAGCACTGGCAAAGTATTCCGGAGACCCCTACAACTGCCGTGAGTTTTTGGTGTAATGTCAACGTTTCACGCACAACCTTCACGTTTGAGGCGAGGCAGCGAGAGTTGCGTTGAATTTGCTGGAGAGAGCTCCCCTTAATATGTTCAACGCTCTCTATGAGCAGGGCTCTCCCGCTGCACAGTCATCTACGGCTCTCGCTGCAGAGCTTAGACGTGTTTTTGACCACCCGATACGGGGACCACAGGCCGGACAACTCCTGCTGCAATTGAGACCGGGGAGTCTCAGCGTACAGGAGTACATCGGCCGGTTTCGCGGGTTAGCTCTGGAGTCCAGCTGGAACGACCACGCTCTCCTATCCGCCTTCCAGAGCGGACTCAGTCGGGAGCTGGGCAGAGAGGTGGCGTTCCGGGGGGAGACAGGAGCACTGGATGAGGCAATCCTATTGGCCATCCAGGTCTCGGACCTAGCTGCTCAGTGGGGAGACGGCCCCAGTTCTTCCAAGAGTTCCTCTCATCCTCCGGAGGGTGGGGGCTACGCCAGGCCTGCTCTTCTTGTCGCGGAGGAGCCCAGGCAGCTGGATCAGACACGCCTGTCTACGGGGGAGAGACGGCAGAGATCGAGCTTGGGAGCCGGTCGCAACTGCGGGCAGACGGGCCACTCTTGCGCTACCTGTCCCCTTTCGGCCAAAAGAGCGGGCTCCTTAGGAGCCATAACACTACCCGATCTCGGGTTCCGACACCCAACTCCCACTTCGACGCATGTCTCCTGTGGTCCAAGGAGGCACTGCAGGTGTGTGTGTTAGTGGACTCGGGTGCAGATGATAGTTTCATCGATTCCGCCCTAGTTTCTCAGGCCGGTATCCCCACCGAGCCCCTGCAGACCCCACTCAATGTGAACGCACTGGACAGCAAGCTCTGGCCCGGATCACGCACCGGTCCGTACCTAGCATGTGCAGCACGTCCGGATGGTGCTTCAGTGGTTGCTGGAAAATAAGTTATTTGTGAAGGCGGAGAAATCAGAGTTTCATGTGGAGTCGGTGGCCTTCCTAGGCTACATCATCGAGCAGGGACAGGTACGCTCGGACCCAGTCAAGATCCAAGCGGTGGCTGAATGGCCGACACCTACCTCCCGGAAACAGCTCCAGCGGTTCCTCGGCTTCGCCAATTTCTACCGGCGGTTCGTCCGGGACTTCAGCAGCATCGCAGCCCCGCTTACCCGGCTCACCTCCACCCTCACTCCGTTCTCCTGGCCCCCCGAGGTGGGTGCGGCCTTCGCCAGTCCTGAGAGATCCCGATCCGTCAGCCCAGTTCGTGGTGGAGGTGGATGCATCTGACTCCAGTGTTGGGGCCGTCCTGTCCCAACGGTCCTTTTGTGGTCTGGACGGACCATAAAAACCTGGCTTACCTCCGTTCTGCTAAACGGCTCAACTCCCGACAAGCGCGGTGGGTGTTCCTCGGGAGGTTCAACTACACCCTCACCTACCGGCCCGGCAGTCGCAACATCAAGCTAGACTCTCTCTCTCGCCAGTGGGACGCCGAGAGGTCACCCTCCGACCATTCTCCCTCCAGTCTGCGTGGTGGGGGCCACCACATGGGAGATCGAGAGTCGCCACCCGTCCTCCTGGAGCTCCCACCTTCCGTGGGTAGAGTATGCTCACAACTCCCTCACCAGCACCGCCACAGGGATGTCGCCGTTCCAAGTGTTGCTAGGGTACCAGCCCCCCCTATTTCCCGCCCAGGAGGAGGAAGTCTCCTCCGCACAGCTGCCCGGAATCAGCACCTGGTGGATCGCCGGAGGGTTCCTGCGCCCACCTACCGACCTGGGCAGAAGGTGTGGCTCTCCGCTGAGAGGTCCCCCTCCGAGCCAGAGACCATTCTCCCTCCGTTCTGTGTGGTGGGGGCCACAACATGGGAGATTGAGAGTCTTGTCCGGGAGGCCCAGCGCACCAATCGAGACCCAGGTAATGGCCCTGTTAACCTTATGTTCGTGCCCGACTCAGCTAGGTCACAGGTTCTCCAGTGGTTCTCCAGGTTCTCCATCCCTGCTTTGCTCGCACCCTGGCCTTCCTCAGGCAGAGTTTCTGGTGGCCCTCCAAGCCTTCGTGGCTGCTTGCGCAGTCTGCGCCCGCAGCAAGGCCTTGCACCAACCTCCCGCTGGTCTGCTGTGTCCGCTGCCTACTCCCAGCCGGCCTTGGTCCCACATTGCCGTCGACTTGGTCACTGGCCTCCCGCCGTCAGCGGGGAACACCACGATCCTGACGATTGTCGACCGCTTCTCCAAGGCGGTCCATTTCCTCCCGCTTCTTAATCTTCCCTCCGCCAGGGAGACGGTGGACCTCCTGGTGCTCCAGGTCTTCCTGCTCCACGGGATCCCCCTGGACATCGTTTCCGACCGGGGCCCGCAGTTCTCATCCCAACTGTGGAAGGCTTTCTGCCAGGCTCTGGGTGCCACCGTCAGCCTCTCCTCCGGCTACCACCCGCAGTCCAATGGGCAAACGGAGTGGGCTAACCAGGACCTGGAGGCGGCCATCCGCTGCATCACCGCTCGCCACCCGTCCTCCTGGAGCTCCCACCTTCCGTGGGTAGAGTATGCTCACAACTCCCTCACCAGCACCGCCACAGGGATGTCGCCGTTCCAAGTGTCGCTAGGGTACCAGCCGCCGGATATGGAGGACTGCACGTGCTGCTCTCCGCACGGCCCCCTGAATCAGCACCTGGCGGATAGCCGGAGGGTTCCTGCGCCCATCTACCGACCTGGGCAGAAGGTGTGGCTCTCCTCCCGGGACCTGCCACTACAGGTCCAGTCCCGGAAGTTGGCACCCCGGTACGTAGGGCCCTACATCGTGGACAAGGTCATCAACCCGGTCTCGGTAAGGCTGAAATTCCCCCCGGCCCTGAATCCCACGTTCCATGTGTCCCTGCTCAAACCTGTCTCCTCCAGCCCATTATGTCCCCCCACCGAACCCCCTCCACCCCCCCAGATCATCGACGACCACCCCGCCTACACGGTGAAGAAGATCCTGGACATTCGCCGCCGGGGCCGGGGATTCCAGTATTTGGTCGACTGGGAGGGATACGGTCCAGAAGAGCAGAGTTGGCTCCCGCGCCGGAACATCCTGGATCCGACCCTTATCCTTTCACCCCAACAAGCCGGGTGGGGCGCCAGGAGGCGCCCGTTGAGGGGGGGGTTGTACGGTCACGGTTACGGTGGTTGACAGAGGGGCGTGGCCAAGGCGTGGCCAAGACAAAATACAAAGTACTATCAGTAAAATACTGCTATTAAAGTAAATTACACTATGATTTACTATTTATTTACTTTTAATTCCCATTTTTATTTAGTTTTATATTTAGTGTTGCTTCACATTTCGCATTTCGGACTTGTCGCCTTAAATCACACATTATGACAAACATGTTAAACACAACATAATAATTGTATCTACTATTAAAACGTCATAGGGAGATAGGGAACATTTATTGTCCTTTTCGAGAAAAAAAACTATTGAGAATTTATTGGGGAAATTAGTCACAGATCATAAAATAACAATTATTAAACTTTTAATTGGAAAGCACTCACATATACTACTTAAAAAATCGTTAGCAATGAATGAATGGCTTAGATTAATATTCCCGCCTTTTTTGTTAAGCCTCATTCGGCAGTCCTACCCATTACATGGAAAATGCATTAATTCTTTAAAGAAACAATATAAAATAATATGAATTGATAATAAATAAATCAGCCCAGCCACTGCAATGCAATGCATCCATATAATTAACACAAATTCAGTCTTATTCAGTGAATGTAAAGTTTAAAAGTAAACAGCAGAGGAGAAGTCACATACATACATACATACATACACAAAATGAAAACGTATATAATGTGGCTATATGCTATAACTAGGTGACTAGGTGTGTTTGTCTGCTTGAGGATTGGCTTGTCAGGGGTCAGCGCTACTACCTTACGACCAACCCACATCTTAGCTTGTCTTTTCGTCCTCCTCAGTCTTGTCCAGGGTTCTCAGGGCATTCAGAAGACGCGCGGGGTTGATGATTCCTGTTGATCCTGAAAGTAACAATGACATGTCAGAGAAAAGAGACACTCCGGTCGACTCTGTGCAAAGACCTCAATCCCCCTCTAGTGTCCTCAATGCATTATGTTCAGCGGTGCATTACATTTCCCCACTCAGGAAGCATTTACAATGCATCTCCATTGACAAATCCACGGTGACAATCTTTAGGTCTCCCCACCTAACCAATAAGGTCGATTGCTTGCTTACCGGTTGTTCTGATCGGTGGAAATACATTTGACATAAATGATCTTTAGCAACAATAGTTGAGAATGTAGTACCCTGCTAAACCTTCACAGTTGAGATACTATCAGGGTAACAACTAGAACTGTACAGTGCTAATCCTGATTCATACTTAAGTCCAAATATGCCATCTGTCTGTCGGCTGGTGTAGACTATACAGAGATACAATAACAATTTACTGTTTCAGTATACGTCAAGACATACATAAATATATATTTATATACATTATGTATATATACAGTATATATATATACTGTATATAACAACACAGAACAGAGGGAATGATAACTATAGACACACAGATGGGGATTAAATGCATACGTATACACAATAGAGTTACACACAGGGATAAAACACATATCAGCAATAGATACACACAGCAATGCAACACATCTACAAACAATAGATACACACATCCCCAAGGCTCAGGGTCGAATTAAAGGGGAGGAGACAAAACTAACAAAAAAAACATCAAGATAGGTGACAGCATGGAATTCAAATGAAACTAACTTCCATGCTGTCACCTGTTTTGATGTTTTTTTGTTCGTTTTAACTTTCATTTGAGCGAGGGGAAGGTGGGTTTGCATTACGAGAGGGGGTGGACGAAGAGGAGGAAGAGGAGGAAGAGGAGGAAGAGGAGGTGGGGGTCAGGGTCACGAAACAACAGGCGGTGGCCTCCGTTATTTACTTCCGTGACCTCATTCTGGGGGCGGGTCAGTGGGGCCTTCTGCGCCCTCCGGTGGCGCGTTGGGGTCCAGGAAGTCTGGGTGTTGTAGTTCTTTGAGGTATTTGGTGGGGGTGAGGATGTGGGTGGAGCCTAAAGCATTGGATACAGTGGCGTTCATGTTGAGAGCTCTCTCTCTCTCTCTCTCTCGCTCTCTCGCTCTCTCTCTCTCTGAGATGTTACAGACACAGCAAACAGAATGTCTCTCGACCGACAGGCCTGCTAGAAGCAGTGCTTTGTTTAATGAACCAATATGAATGGTTTGTGATGGCATAGCATAGGAAATATAGAGAAAAAGCAGATGGAGGGACAGATGGATGGATGTGTAGATGGATAGGAGAGGAGGCTATGTGAGATGAGAAGTCGTTTTGACATTTACCAATTTTAATATTTTTTCTTTATTTTCCTGCCTGTGTGCTGAGAACTCTCTCTCTCTCTCTCTCTCTGACATACTGTCTCTCCACTAATGGCCCACGAGGGGTTAATGTGATCCAGAAGGAAAATCTAACAACGGCTGAATCATCAAGTGAAAAGGTGCTCTTTTCTTTTCCAATAACTCACTCTAGTCCCAAACTACCTCTCTGGTCCAAGGCTATTACAATCCTCTCGTTATGGCAAAGGCCAAAAATATTTTGCAGCGAGACAATATGCATAAAAGATGGTTGGGTTGCTCCTTAATGACCTGTCTCTGTACTGTCTAACCCCTACCTGCTCCTTAATGACCCGTCTCTGTGCTGTCTAACCCCTACCTGCTCCTTAATGACCTGTCTCTGTACTGTCTAACCCCTACATGCTCCTTAATGACCTGTCTCTGTACTGTCTAACCCCTACCTGCTCCTTAATGACCTGTCTCTGTGCTGTCTAACCCCTACCTGCTCCTTAATGACCCATCTCTGTACTGTCTAACCCCTACCTGCTCCTTAATGACCTGTCTCTGTACTGTCTAACCCGTACCTGCTCCTTGATGACCTGTCTCTGTACTGTCTAACCCCTACATGCTCCTTAATGACCAGTCTCTGTACTGTCTAACCCCTACCTGCTCCTTAATGACCTGTCTCTGTACTGTCTAACCCCTACCTGCTCCTTAATGACCCGTCTCTGTACTGTCTAACCCCTACCTGCTCCTTAATGACCCGTCTCTGTACTGTCTAACCCCTACCTGCTCCTTAATGACCTGTCTCTGTACTGTCTAACCCCTACATGCTCCTTAATGACCTGTCTCTGTACTGTCTAACCCCTACCTGCTCCTTAATGACCCGTCTCTGTACTGTCTAACCCCTACATGCTCCTTAATGACCTGTCTCTGTACTGTCTAACCCCTACCTGCTCCTTAATGACCGGTCTCTGTACTGTCTAACCCCTACCTGCTTAATGACCTGTCTCTGTACTGTACTCTGTACTCTAAAAGAGAGTACATTTAGCCATTTAATAGACTAAGCGATTTAGGAGCCGAGGGTCGAGAACGAAGAGTGGAAACAGATTAAATAAATCCATTAACGGGGCGATTGAGGGGTGGTGGGATGTAGGGGTGAGTGTGTGTAAGTGTGTATGTGTGTGTGTGTGTGTGTGTATGTGTATGTGTGTGTGTGTGTGTGTGTGTGGGGGGGAGGGAGAGTGGACTACTCACCGATGACGGCCTCCCACTTGCCGCTGGCCTGCGTGACCTCGTAGACGCAGCGCATCTCGCTGTAGGTGACGCCCCCGATGATGAAGACCAGCACGCGGGGGCCCGTCTTCTGCTCCACAGGGGCCTTGTTCTTGTGCCAGTTACCGTAGCGAGCGCTGCTGTTGGGGTGGAGGTGGGTTGAGGAGGAGGAGAAGGAGGTGGGTTGAGGAGGAGGAGGAGGAGGAGGAGGAGGAGGAGGAGGTGGGTTGAGGAGGAGGAGGAGGAGGTGAAGGAGGTGGGTGGAAGAGGAGGTGGAGGAGAAGTAGGAGGTGGGTGGAAGAGGAGGTGGAGGTGTTGGAGAAGGAGGAGAAGGTGGGTTGAGGAGGTGGAGGTGGAGAAGGAGGTGGAGGAGGTGGAGGGGGTGGATTGAGGAGGAGGAGGAAAGGGTGGAGGAGGAGAAGAAGGAGGTGGGTTGAGGAGGAGGAGGTGGGTTGAAGAGGAGGAGGGGTGGAGGTGTAGGAGAAGGAGGAGGAGGTGGTGGTGGTGTAGGTGGAGGAAGGGGTGGAGTAGGTGGTGGAGGAGATGGATTGAGGAGGAGGATGAGATGGAGGTGGATTGAGGAGGAGGAGGATGTGGAGGGAGTGGACAGGGAAAGTAGAATGCATGTGAATGTCTCGACTGGCAGAGCACGCTGCCAGGGTTGGGGGTTCAATTCTACACCCATCTTAAGAATGTGTGCACTCAGTGGAGGGATCTGGTGAGAGATTTCACCTCCTTTCCTTTCTTTAAATCCCTTTTTATCAGGTTTCACAAAGTAATAAATCATTGGATTTGAGGGCTAGCATTTTTAAGCCCTTTTAAAACGTTTTCATTAAATAAGGATTGTTTAATGTGTGTGTGTGTGTGTGTGTGTGTGTGTGTGTGTGTGTGTGTGTATGTGTGTGTATGTGTGTGTGTGTGTCCGTGTGTGTGTCCGTCTATCTATCCGTGTGTCTGTCTGTACATGCGTGTGTCTGTGTTTTCAAAAGTATTTAGTCGAGTGACGGTTTGTGATGTAACATTTGATACAGGAATTGCTGCCACCAGTTCTGTCACAAGTTCCTCCTGTCTCTGAACAACAGTTCTGTTAAAGTTCCCGAGGGCCTCTGAGGGTCTGGGTACCTGGAGGGAGCGCTGGACCTGGACGAGGCCTGGCGCTGGGAGATGTAGGGGTACAGCTTTGGGTCCAGCTTGTCCTCTATGGCGTCCTGTGGAGACACACAGGGGAACGAGTTAGGTACAGAGAGTTGGGGATAGAGAGTCGGGACAGAGAGATCGAGATAGGTAGTTTGAGTCAGTACCTCCATGATGTCCTTGATGAGGGGGGTCCAGCGGGACAGCTGGTAGGTCTGCTCGCTGACCCTCTCCTTGCGGTCGGGTTTCTTGGTCTTCTTGGCGATTCCCTGAGAACAGCGGCAGACCGCGTTACACCCCCTACGACCTCCAGAGTAGTCGGGTCCAATCAAGTCCATTAAACAGTGTGTGTGCGGTAATCATCAATGACATCATATGACATCATAGCACATCGTCCTTCTGTGGCTTCATATTTAAACAGAGAAGGAATGTCTTGTGTCGTGTGTGTTCGAAAGTAAGTTGTCATGGAATTGAGAAAGCCCTTTGATGTGTGTAGCATTTGCACTGTAGTGCACTGTTGGCACTCTACTCTCCACGCTGTACTTGTGTACAGCGTATTCTACTGTACGCTGTACACAAGTACACTAGTGTGCACGCAGTTGTGCTGTAGCCTGACCTCAGAGATGACAGGCATGCCCAGGTGGGCCATGTTGGAGATGATGTCACTGTCTTCTGGAGGGATGTTGGCGTGTTGGAGGAGCTTGCACAGGTTCTCTTCAGACACACCTGAACACACACACACACACACACACACACACACACACACACACACACACACACACACACACACACACACACACACACACACACACACACACACACACACACACACACACACACACACACACACACACACACACACACACACACACACACACACACACTATTTAGTATCTCTCAATCTCTCTATACCTGTTTTTACATCCTATTAAACCACTGTCCATTTCTATGCACTTTATTAAGTGTACACTTTACACTTAATACTTAAATTATTCTTGCTGGAATGTACTTGTGCTGTGCAATGACAATACATTTGAATCTAATCTAATCTAATCTAGTATATTATTATATTATTTAAAGATTTTAAAGTGAAACTACACTTTTTTTGTGCCAACACACTTATTTACTATTGATGAACAGAACATCTGGCTGAGTGTCCCAGCCCACCGTTCTTGAGGAAGATGTAGAGCAGGATGATGCGGATCTTGTCGGACACGGAGACGGTGGCGTCCAGCAGCACCGGCACGATGGTCCGCATGGGGTCTTTGATCTTCTCTCCCTCCGCGTCCGTACCCATCGCCAGGTCCTGGGGAGATGGAATGACGCTCTTCCTCATCCTCATCATCATCATCCTCCTCCTCCTCCTCCTCCTCCTCATCACCATCATCCTCTTCCTCCTCCTCCTCCTCCTCCTCCTCATCATCCTTCTCCTCATCATCATTATCATCCTCCTACTCCTTCTCATCACCATCATCACCATCACCATTATCATCATCATCCTCCTCATCACCATCATCACCATCATCTTCCTCAACATCACCATTATCATCATCATCCTCCTCCTCCATCTCCTCCTCTTCATCACAACCAACATCATTAACCTCATCCTCCTCAGCATCATCACCCTCATCATCATCATCTTCATCATCATCCTCCTCCTCAGCATAAACAACATCATCCTTCTCCTCATCACCACCAACATCATTCACCTCATCCTCCTCAGCATCATCATGACCATCCTCCTCATCATCATCCTCATCATCATCCTCCTCAGCATCACCATGACCATCCTCCTCATCATCCTCCTCATTATCATCCCTGTACTGTAAGTGTTTTATATTGTTGTGTGAGAGAAACCCCGTCAGCCAGCTGTATGGTCAGCTGTGTTGGGGTGGTCTGACCCTCATGAATGTGCATCTTATCTGCACTAATCCAGACCATGTCCAGACTATTCCAGTTCTTGGCTTTAGGGGAAGAAACAACAGTGGCGGCAGTGGCCATTAGTTACATCTCAGATGCTTCCCCTGTTGAAGTGTTTTGACTGTATGTTTGTGTCCAACCTCAGCACTCCCCTCTGGCTGCTGCCTTCTGTCAGCGACACGACACCAAGCTAATGATGATGACCACGGGGTCTCTGGGTCCAAGCCCTGACTCTTAGCCCAGAGGTGATCACACTTGATTAAATTATATTGAATAATATATTTTATTGGTATACTTGGGTTGCAACTAAGATAAGAGGTCAGGCACTGATTTCCCTCATGCCTAAGAAATGGTTGAGTGTATTATGTAAGAGCTGGTTAGAAGTTGTGTCAAGGAGGTATGGTTCTCGTTGGGACTAAAGGCAAGGCATTATGGGACAGGTCCTTCATCCTGCTGCATCATGGGTAGTCTGTCAGCCGTCCTCTCCCCACGGTTCTACAGCTGGTCCTACTCCTCACCTGTTCTACGCGACACAGCTTGTCCACGGTTCCCTGGTAGCGGTTCATGCAGTCTTCAGCCAGGTGCAGGTGAGTAGAGTACTGCAGTTCAGAGAGGACACGCACCCGGTGAGTACCAACACTGCAAGTACCACTAATACGTGTACTAATACACTGTCGTATGTGTACATATACACAATATTCTGAAGTAACCAAAGTTGCAAAATGTAGTAAAACAAATAGCAGAGTGGAATACATTACAGTAGAGTAAAGTTTAACTGGAATCAGGAAGTTCTTTATTGTCAAATAAGCTTTTCCATACAAGCTTTTCGTGTGGTAGTGTTAGGTATATTCAGAGTAGAATGGAATAGAATAGGCACGATTAGATTCAGGTTCAGAAGTACTTTCAGAGGGGTCAGAACCAAGAAGTGGAACCAGGTGTCTCCTCCCTACCTTGCTGAGCTCCTTCTGATACTGGGGCATCTTCTTCAACATCTGGGACAGCTCCTTCATGGTCGTCTGGTGGAGAGGAGAGAGGTGAGAGAGGGTTAGTCGTAGCCTGATATCAGACAGAATCGTCACACTCGGTACACTCCATTTCTTTCTTCAGTCGCACACCACCACTAGACCCACCTTCTCTCCGGTGTTCAGCTTCTTGCTGGCTGAGAACTCCTTGAGAGAGCGAGTCACAGCCCTGTGGAGAGAGAGAGAAGATGGAGAGATAATGAGAGAGAGACAATGAGGGAGGGATATGAGAGGACATGAGGTAAATCAATTAAGGAGGAGAAGTCAAGAGGAGGCGAGCAAGAGGGAAGAATGTGTGTGTGTGTGTGTGTGTGTGTGTGTGTGTGTGTGTGTGTGTGTGTGTGTGTGTGTGTGTGTGTGTGTGTGTGTGTGTGTGTGTGTGTGTGTGTGTGTGTGTGTGTGTGTGTGTGTGTGTGTGTGTGTGTGTGTGTGTGTGTGTGTGACTCACGTGGAGACCTCTGCTATGTGTTTGTGTCTCAGACTGAGCCACAGGTCGTCGTCCTCATCAAGCAGAACCTCCTTGATCCTCACCTCCCCCATCCCACTGGTCTCATACCTGGGGAGAGAGAGAGCTTCACTTACAGCAGAGAGAGAGACAGAGACCACTGGTATTATACCTTGGGAGAGAGAACTTCATTTAGAGCAGAGAGAGAGAGAGATAGAATAAGAGACCAGTAGTTACAGAGAGAGAGAGAGAGAGAGAGAGAGAGAGAGAGAGAGAGAGAGAGACTTCCATTCCAAAGGAGACAGTGCTATATTGCTGTGTCATATACGCTCACAATATTGGTGCGATATTGGTGATGTTTTAGTTAAGCAAGGCGAGGGTGCACTATTTCACTGAAATATTTCAGTGTTTTGTTCTTTAAGGCTTTGTTTGTTTATCGTGTGTCTTGTGTGTGTGTGTGTGTGTGTGTGTGTGTGTGTGTGTGTGTGTGTGTGTGTGTGTGTGTGTGTGTGTGTGTGTGTGTGTGTGTGTGTGTGTGTGTGTGTGTGTGTGTGTGTGTGTGTGTGTGTGTGTGTGTGTTTCTAGCGTGTGTTTACTTGTAGACGTCGTTCTCGATGCCCAGCAGGTCGTAGCCCATGGCCTGCAGGGTGAGCTCGTGGAGGAGGGGGGAGACGGGGTCGAATCCCCTGTCCAGGATCAGCAGCTGGCTGCGAGACTTGTCCGGACCCTGGAAACACCAGCACACACACACACACACACACACACACACACACACACACACACACACACACACACACACACACACACACACACACACACACACACACACACACACACACACACACACACACACACACACACACACACACACACACACACACACACACACACACACACAAGACAGATACTGTTAAGTTATTTAAATATATTGTCATTTTGGGCATCAATGTTAATTGTTTTTTAAATATTTAGATCATTTTCAAATTCTAATTGTGTTCACATTGTTAACAGAACCTTAACATAACAGTGACAATGCAGCGTACGATCGCCCAGTGTACACACACTCCAGCTGTGTGCGAGGCCACTAAATATACAAACTCTAAATGGATGTGATTGGACCAAGGCGAGGTCGGTGAAGTTGGCATCTCGTAGTACAGCGGGAGTCCCCATCAGCTCATCACTACCAAGGTCAGTAAGACCCATATCTCCATACCTCGCCCATGGTGGGGTCGTCTGCTTTGTATCCGTCCAGCTTATCCTGCAGCATCTGGGCCAGCGTTGCACAGTCTTTATACTCCCTGTCAACACACACACACACATGGCCGTTATACTCCCTGTCAACACACACACACACACACATGGCCGTTATACTCCCTGTTCAACGCACATCAACGGAGAAAGCCAGGCTATCTGCAATTAGGGCTGCTATTGATGTGTAGTCCACGGCGTGTGCAGCTAAAGCTCTACAGAGCCACTACCATTACATTCATCTGTTCTACTCAGCCGTTAATCACCATGGTAACGCATTTACAAAATGTCAAAAGGTTGAGATGAGAGTTACAGAACAACACAGACAAACAACAGCATGGACTTAATTAGAAGTAGTGGGAGAGAGAACACATTGCGAACATTCAACACACACACACACACACACACACACACACACCACATGCACACACACACATGCAACACAACACACACACACACATGCAACACAACACACACACACAACACAACCGAACAGAACACAACAGAACACAACACAAGAGAACAAAACACACCACAGAACACAACACAGAACATAAAACACAACAGAACCCAGAACCCCCAGAGGGCCCCTACCCTCGGTAGCGTATCCCAGGGTACTCCTTCAGTGTAGCGCACAGCGTAGCGATCTGCTCAGCACATCTCTCCAGCATGTTGTTCTTCACGTCCGCCTTGAAGGGGCTGTAGAAGTCCTGGAACGCATCCACCCTGTCCAGAGAGTACACCTGCACACACACACACACACGCACACACACACACACACACACACACACGGGACATACACACACACACACACACACATAGTTTTATTCTCATGCTTCCTGCATCTACAGAATATGACTGACACGTTCCAACACAGGCACATGCCTTCATACACACACACGCACACACCTTCACACACACACACACACACACACACACACACACACACACACACACACACACACACACACACACACACACACACACACACACACACACACACACACACACACACACACACACACACACACACACACACACACACACACACACACACACACACACACACACACACACACACGGGACATACACAAACACACACACACACACATAGTCAGTCAGTTTTATTCTCATGCTTCCTGCATCTACAGAATATGACTGACACGTTCCAACACAGGCACATGCCCACGCACACACCTTCATATACACACACACACGCACGCACCTTCATACACACACACACACACACACACACACCTTCATACACACACACACACACAGGCCATCTGTTGTGAAAGCCATCAAACCAAAACAATCCCCTTCATTATGACACCTTGAACCTGATTGGCTGAATGAGTCAGAGCTACTCTTCAATTGGCCAATGAGGTTCAGCAGATTAGAGGAGGATCCGGAAAGTGACCTCCCCCTCTCCCCCTCTCCCTCCCTCCCTCCCTCATTAGGGATTAAACCAACAGGACAGTAGTTGGGGATTGGAGATGAGAAGATAATCAGGAACGCTGCTAAATGTTGTTGTATTATGGTCAACAACAACTGAGAAATTAGGATTTAGTACACACCCACACATACAATCACGGCCAGGAATTATATTCAGCAACACTGAAAGAGTAGAATTCCTTTCTTTCTTTGTTCTGGCGGAGAAGGTAGGTAGGTGAAGTTAAGGGTGAGGGTTAGGGTGGTGGTGCGGTAGAGGTTTAGGGTTAAGGATTAGGGTGAGGTGAGAGGGTGGGAGGGTTTGGGTGGTGGTACGGTAGATGTTTAGGGTTTAGGGTTAAGGATTAGGGTGAGGTGAGAGGGTTAGGGTGGTGGTACGGTAGATGTTTAGGGTTAAGGATCAGGGTGAGAGGGATAGGGTGGTGGTGCGGTAGATGTTTATGATTAAGGGTGAGGTGAGAGGGTGAGAGGGTTAGGGTGGTGGTGCGGTAGATGTTTAGGTTTAAGGATTAGGGTGAGAGGGTTAGGGTGGTGGTGCGGTGAGTTAGTTAGTGAGTTTCTCTTCTGTAGAACATCTCCGTAAGTAAACAGCAAACAAGGCTTAACTCCGCCCCTTGCAGTCCTGGTTTAGGGAACTCCAACCCCCTGAAGTTCTGCTATAGCACAGTTTAGGACTGCTGCTGGATCCCGGGACTACGGTAAGGGGGACCTACCTGAGACTCATAGGGCAGGAAGGAGACGTGGATCTCTGTCAGGGCCTTCATGGCCTTGGAGGCTCGTGATTTGGTCAGCAGGCCAAACAGCATGTCAGGGATAGCTGTGGAGTAGCCATGCAGCACTGGTTCTCAGAGACTGTACACACTGTTGCTTAATGTACAGACTGATATGGATGAAATGTAAATCTAATTATAATTATATCTTATCTCATCTCATCTAATGGGGTTTTGAATGTACCATAGTCACTACTCACTACTCTTAGATTCATCAGAGTTAATCAAATGTTAGTTTTATACTAATGACAACATACAGTAGCTACAGTATGCCATGAATGAATGTTGTCATTGTGAGATTTGAATATAGCAGGGTTTGCTACGGAATACAGTTTAGCTTATTTCTCCATTGTACTTGAAATCATGTACACATATATTGTGTAATCAATATTACTTAACTATATCTATAAACTGTTAACTCCTCTGTAAATAAAAAGCACAAGCCTGCACTATAAAAGACAGGGAACTACAGTAATACAAGTTATACTACTCATGCGACCATAATGTTTCGAAAGAGTCGTAAGTGTTAGAACTACCATGCATTAGAAAACGATTTCCCCACTGATAAGCCTCTTGGTATGTGAGCAGTGATAGTGATAATAGTGACTTACTGTCGGTGAAGAAGACGTGGGCGGCTCTGTACTGCAGGTTCCTGGGGTCCCTGAAGTCTTCGATCAGACCCTCCACCGACTGGAGACATCACAGAGAGGTGAGATCAGGGGTAATTAGATTAGATTAGTTTCAAATGTATTCATTAATATAATTAGAATATTAATATTTAATAATAATAATTATAATATTATTTAATGATATTTAATAATTATAATATTAAGTAATGTGAACCATCTGATACCTGTAGCGCTTAAAGTTGTTTTACGACAACTATACTATAACTAACTAACTGTCTGTTATTGTCAGTTACCAACGGTGATTAGATATGACTTACTTTCATCTGTAATAGTATAAGTGTTCTTTTTTATTTCAACAATCAGCTGAAATTTTAATATTCTTCCACCTCACTTCTCACCTCGTCTGAGGGGCTGATGAGATAAATGGCCTCCATGCTCGGCAGAGGTTCTCGCTTCTTGGTGATGTCTTCTACGACTATGGAAACAAGAGATAACACTTTGTAAAGTCGTCTACGACTTAGGAATCCCAAGAGATAACACTTGGTGATGTCTTCTACCACTTAGGAGACATTAGATAAGACTTGGTGATGTCTTCTATGACTTAGGAGACATTAGATAACACTTGGTGATGTCTTCTACGACTTAGGTCACAAGAGATAACACTTGGTGATGTCTTCTATGACTTAGGAGACATTAGATAACACTTGGTGATGTCTTCTATGACTTAGGAGACATTAGATAACACTTGGTGATGTCTTCTATGACTTAGGAGACATTAGATAACACTTGATGAACTGAGCTGAACTGGATTACAATGTGAACTGAGCTGAAGTAAAATGTGAACTGAACTGGGTGAGTGGGGTGTGAATAATAAAAATGACAATAAAAATAACAATAAAGTGACTGATGCATATATAGCATATAATAGCATTTTAAAGTGCCAGTAGTAAAGCAGCATCATCAAAATAGTGCAGAACAGTGCAGTATCTGTAATGAGTCCAGAAAGTCCAGCAAAGTATGATAGTGTAATGTAATATGGATGACAATGTTATGATAGTGGCAGCACTCCTAGCAGTTCAGTAGGTCACTGCCTGTGGATAAAAACTATCCTTAAACCTGGTAGTCCTTGCTGTACGGATGCTGCGGAACCGGCGACCAGACGGTAAGGGGGAGAAGAGATGGAGCCCAGGGTGGTTGCAGTCCTTTAAAATGGCCTTCTTCCGACATCTGGTCCTAAATATCTCCTCAATGCATGGAAGTGCACACCCGATGATCTTTTCCGCCGTCCTCAAGACCCTCTGGATGGCTTCCTTTTCCTGTGCAGTGGTGTTGCCGTACCACACAGTGACGCCACTCGTCAGGACGCTCTCTACGGTGCCTCGGGAGAAGTTCACTAGCCACCGTTTGCCTGTGCCGCTTCTCCTGAGGCACCGCAGGGCATAGAGGTGCTGGTGTGCCTTCTTCAGCATGACCTCCGCGTTGCGGGTCCATGCTGTAGCCCTAGGAAACGGAAGCAGCCGACGACTTCCACCGGTGTCCCGTCCAGGCTGATGGTGGAGTGGGTGCCCCGGTGGCTTCTGAAGTCCACGATGAGCTTGCTGACATTCAGTGTAAGGCTGTTTTCTTGCACCATCACGTCAGCCGGACTTCCTCATCTCTGTACTCTTTACACTTGTACACTTTATATTTCTTATGAGTGGGGTGTGAACTGGGTGAGTCAGGTGTGACCTGGGTGGGTCAGGTGTGAACTGGGTGAGTCAGGTGTGAACTGGGTGAGTCGGTGTGAACTGGGTGGGTGGGGTACATACTGGTGATGCCCTCGGACATGATGTCCGTCATCTTGCAGCAGGACGAGATCATCCTCATACTCGGCTTGTCCACCACCAACACCTGTAAGCACACACACACACACAAACCCATTGGATTAGGTTCGACCAATGGCGGTCTGCACCTAGGGCAATCAAACAACTTCTTAACACAGTAAAGTGTTAAGAAAATATGTAAATATGTGCGTGTGTTTATAGAGAGAGAGAGAGTTTATTATAGTACCTTCCATTTCCCCTTCTCCCTGGCCTTCCTGATCACATTATTCATGATCTCTGTGGACAAAAGAGCAGACGTGTAGTTGTTAAATTATCCATCTAAACATTTAGGGAGACATCACTAACTAAGACAGCATCACAGTATGCCATCTAGTGGGGCTTCTTATGATTTCATGGTGACCCTAGTGGGAATCAGACCTCTAGCCCTTGCGGTGCTAATGCCTTGCCTTATCAGTTGAGCTACACAGGGAATACAACCCCCAACCCTGGCAGTGTTAGCGCCTTGCTCTATCAGCTGGACAGCACCAGTTGTAACTTCCTATTTTCATAGTTTGGGTAAAAAGTTAGATTTGGACATCTTGAAAATACCAATGTTTCTAAACGTGACACATGATGAAACATGACACCAACAGCCATGCAGACAGACAGATAGACAGGAGGGCAGGCAGACAGAAAGACATAGATAGAGATGTGTGGGTGTGTGTGTGTGTTTGCATGAGGGGGAGAGAGTGTGTACGGTGTGTGTGTGTTTGTGTGTGAGAGGGTGAGAGAGAGAGTGCATGCGTGCGTGAGGAGAGAGAGAGAGAGAGTGTGTGCATGTGTTGTTTGTGTGCAGAGGAGAGAGAGAGAAAGAGCATGTGGGTGTGTGTATGAGAGAGAGAGAGAGAGAGAGGGGGAGAGAGAGAGAGGCCCATAGCACACTATCTATAATCTGTTCCAAATCCTCTTAACCCGACGCTCCGTTATTCCAGATCTTTCTGTGTCAGTGGATGTGACGTCACACACACACATCCACACACACACATATCCGATCACATACTTACACACACACACACACATAACCGATCACATACTAATACACACACGCACGCACGCATACACACACATACACACACACACTAGCACCGACATCCATCTGATCACACACACAGACACACACCAGGTCACACAGACACAAATGCACACAATGCACACAGACTTGCGTGGCTAGCATGAAAGCATGGTCACCATGTTGCATACTTAAGCAACCTGTAGATAGAAATACCCTATTATCCACGCTTTTATTTCCACACAGCTAGAAGGCTGCATGTCTGGTGGCAGGATAGTGTAATAGGGGCTAGGGTGTGTGATATGAGCCAGGTGACTTTGCCCGAATGACAAGTCACTGTAACTCTAAAACACAGATATGATGACAAGACATGACAAGGCGTCATGGCAACAGTGACTGGTCGTGTCTAGAGGATTAGGTGGAGGTTCCCCAATGGAGCAGGACAGAGACAGAATACACACACTTTGTTACTTTTACTGATTATGCACCCCATTATTATACACTGACTATACACCACCTCCACCACCAACATCAACACCACCTCCATCATCATCACCTCCACAACTACCACCATCACCTCCACCACCAACATCAACACCACAATCAACACAACACCGCCACCACCATCATTTACATTTACATTTACATTTACATTTAGGGCATTTGGCAGACGCTTTTATCCAAAGCGACTTACAAGGAGTACATGTGTTGAAGCAGACAATAGCATAACGCTGAGGTACGCAAACATAAAAATACAGCAGTTCACAAGCATTCATATTAACAACAGGAATTACACAATGTGGTACTGCCAGGTCACCTGCTTAAGTAGCTGTGATAAGAGCGTGTTATCAACATTAAGGATATACACTTGCTAACATATACAACATGCTAAGAGCTATTAATGTCAGGACTTAAGCAAGTTTAGGGGTTTCACAAAGGAGAAGGAGGGTTCAAGGAGAGTCCAGGTGGACTCTGAACAGGTGGGTCTTGAGTCTCTTGCGGAAGCTGGCGAGGGACTCTGCCGTCCTGACATGAGACGGGAGTTCATTCCACCACTGTGGAGCCAGAGCCGTGAAGAGCTGGGTCACAACCACCACCACCTTCACCTCCACCACAACAACCACCATCACCATCAAATCCATCACCTCCACCACCACCACAACTACCACCATTACCCTCCAACATCACCATCAACACCGTCACCTCCACCACCACAACTACCATCAACACCATCACCTCCACCACAACAACCACCATCACCATCAACACCGTCACCTCCACCACCACAACTACCATCAACACCATCCCCATCACCACCACAACTACCACCATCAACACCTCCACCATCACCTCCACCACCACAACTACCACCATCGCCATCACCTCCACCACAACAACCACCACCTCCACCATCACCATCACCTCCACCACCACAACTACCACCATCACCACTACCACCACCACCATCAACACCGTCACCTCCACCACCACAACCCTCCAACATCACCATCAAAACTACCACCAACATCAACAGCACAACACCAACTTCACCTCCACCTCCCTTATACATCAACACCACCACCACCAACCCCACCATCCACATCACCACCTTCACCTCCACCTCCCTTATACATTAACACCACCATCACCAACCCCACCACCCACATCACCACCTCCACCTCCCTTATACATTAACACCACCACCACCAACCCCACTACTGCAACTACAGTCTTCCTACTAAGAAGGCCTGGGAGTAGACCAATTGCTTATTATAGATATTATAGATAGGTAGATATTGTCTAGATATTGTTATATATTGTTTTCCAACTTATTGTACTTTTCCCTTACACTTTTACCTGAATGATTGTACTTCTGCCTGAGCTCTGGTTCAGTTCTTGGAGACTTGTTGTTAGAAATTAAATGCCCTTTTGACTTCTGGTGACGAGTTGTTCTCTTACCTTCCTTTGTTGAAACACACTATTGTAAATCGCTTTGGATTAAAGCGTCTGCTAAATGACTGTAATGTAATGAATAGATCATGTGAATAGATGCCATTTACACTTGAATATATAAAAGACTAACTCGATGCGATGCTAGGGTTGGCTTTACAATATCTTGAGGTTATCTCTTCCTCCGTCTACCCGCCCTATAGGACCCTGTGTGGGGTGGGGGTTTAGACTGATGATCGTCCATAGAGACAGCATTTGGTTCTCACGATGGACACTATATAGCTATATCTGATGCGCAATAGCGGATCGTGCCAATGTTGGATTATCAACATTAAATAGTCACAAAGTTATAATTTAATATCAATATTCACTATAGTCTTTCAATCAGTCCTGGTGGTAGTTGTCATGTCGGTTCCATGGAGTAACCACGCAGGGAGGAGGAGGAACCGAACCATTTTAATCCCCACAGACACAGATTAGGGCGCTGGGATTTACTGCAAAACCAGGACAAAATGCCTGGTGGTGATATGAAGTGAATACAATCTGAAATAAAATGCACGAATTGATCAAAACGATTCAAAAGTTATCCCCTGAAAAAAATTAAATCAGTCGTTGATGGATCTGGTAGCGGCGACCGTTAGGTTGTCAGGTTGGTGTGATGTGCGCCTTTTGCGCACACCAACAACTTGGGAAGACCTACACTGCAACAGTCATTAAACAACATTTCATCTATGTCTATGTACCTGTTTTATGAGTTATTAGTGTCAAGTCCACTTTAAATGAATAAAACATTGAAGCGCTTACTGTCACAAACAACAGCTTTGAGTCCGAGGGGTGCCATGGTGACGGGTCGCTCTCTCTCGATCCAACTCCGCATTAAGGCTGGTACTAGCGGGACCGACCGGAGGCCTGGTGGTGGTGGTGGGACGTGCGCAAAGCGTGCAGAGGTACAGCAGCCACTTCCTGTAGACGGTTTCAAAGTAAACGCCTTCATTAATGATTCTGTCATTTGATGACGTGAGATACTTAAATAAGAAGTAAACGAAGCCATGCATATACCTGGTCACGTCGTCAATTGAAGTAATCCAATGAATGCCATGGTGTGATGTGTTTCGTTTGTTGTTTTGAGTTTGAACCTTTATAGAGAATAACCGGAAACCGTGTTACAGGTTAGCGTTCCTTTTTCATCGGATACAGTAACCTCTCACGGCCCCGTTATTTCCGAATGGGTGTTTGAAGGAAGGAAGGACAGACAGACAGGCTGACTGACTTACTGCATTTATCCATTTTGTCCACAGGTGGGCAGCAAACACATCATTATTGGTTAATGCAAAGTATCATATTCCACGACGATTATTATATCAATAACAATCATCATCAATTAGCTTTTCTTATGAACCCTAACTATACTTTATCGGATTGCGGTCCACTTAAAGAATGCTCCCGGCATTCAGGGTACATGGAAACAAGAGTACACTTCTTTAATATTCACATTCACAGCGTTTAAACTTACCTAAACTAAAGTAAACTACATTGCTTTTATTTAAAATACTCCAGAAGGTGGTGTTTGTACGCTAATATGTTGAACCATCACCACCCATGGAGGATCATTTTCATAAACAATATATTAATTATTTAATAAATAAAAATAATAATTATTTTTATTATTATTATTTATTAAATCATTTAATAAATTAAATTAATAATGAATAGTTTAATTCAATATAATATAATATAATAATATATCTGCCACTATCATTTCATTTATTAACTTTACACTCTCATACTTTGCTGGACTTTCTGGACACAGCTGCTGCACTGCACTGCGCTGTATTCACGATGCTGCTGCACTACTGGCACTTTAAATGCTTTGAAAATATTTCCGCACTATTAAAAACGTGTAAATATCATCCATCACTATATTGTTCTTTTTATGTTCATTTTTATTGTATATCGTATTTTTTATAGCATTGTTTTAAAACTTCATACTGCGGGAGGGAATGGGGAGTTGGCATTGCATTGTACTTGTTTCAAATGGCAATAAAACATCTTGTAATATAATATAATATAATATAATAATATAATTTGAGCCACCAGGGGTCCTCGTTGGACCGCCACGTGTGTCGGTAGAAACTCCACCTTTCCGGGAGTGAGTCACAGGGAGGAGGAGGGGTGTGTTTCTCCCACAAGTCAGACTGAGGCAGCAGTAGTCTGGAAGCTCCTTCCCCAACTTTTTTTTTTTATCAACTCATTTACTCAGTCACTCATTCACTCTCTGATTCACTCACTCTCTCTCTCACGGACTTTAATTTGGCCACTAGGCGGTATGTGCTAGGGCGAGGCTGGAGAGAGGCTGAGAGGGAGCCAGGACACCCAGAAGGCTTGACAGCTAAGAGGAAGGAACCGAGCTGCTTGTTCTCCAGGGTTCTCTTGAGACGGTTCACCGGCTGCTGGTTGGGATATTTTTTTTTGTTGGCTTTTGCGAAGGGGACGAGTGTGTGCATGTGTTTGTGTCTCGCCTCGCCATGGGAGACGTCGTATCCAGCCATCTTGATGAGGGCAAGCGGGAGATCATCACAGGTGAGTTTGGCGTCTGTCACGTGTGTGTGTGTGTGCGCGCACCTGAGAACTCACCTGGAGAGATTGTGTTTTGAAAAACTGCGAGTAGACTTCTATCCTCCCCACTAATTACACCTACTCAATGTATTGTCATCTGGACTATCAACGTTTTAATAATAATAACAACACACAACAGCATTAGTGTCAGTCAATTATGACCTCATCGTTGGCAATCCGATCCCCACTTCCCCTTCTCGACACGGTTGGATCATGTTGGTGCATTTCTCATTCTCAACAGTTGTTTTTAAAAAGCTGCGAACATACAAGAACATCTGATCATTGGAAACCGGCCATCGTGATAAGATGTATAGTGTGGGGGGGAAGCAGCTTGAACACACTAAATGGTGTCGCCCAAAAGTGTTTTCATTCAATTGCAACCACGCTTTCACCCGACTCCCGTCAGTCTGCACGGTGATCTGATCCTAATTGTTAACCCCCCGCCTCACATTACCAACATAGTGTCTGTCGGTCATTGTGTTTAAACCCCCCCCCTAGACAGACACCAGGGTGAGGAGGGTGAGTGAGAGACACACACACACACACACACACACAACGTGAGGCCAACAGAGGGTCGTCATTTAGACATTTCGGAGCGAAACGTCAAATGTGGAATCTGTGGAATGCATGGAAAAAGCAGCCTGGCCCATGGAAAGAGCACTTTCCCTTCAGGTTTCAGCTCACGGGCCCCCAGCCACCAGGCCCCCAGAGACGGGTCCTCCAGCCTGGAGGACTTAGAGCCAGACTGAGACCGTATAGTAGACCTTTTTACAGATAGCCGGACACATGTGACTCGACGGGCAGGATAAGGAACACAATGACGGTAAACGTTCGTTGGACCTGCTCTCGATATGTTATCTGAGAATGGACACTTGTGTCCATTGTTCTTGTGTGTTATCGATGGCTTCTGTGATTGTTGTGCAATGACTGTACTTCTGACACAGGGGAAGAGAGAGAGGGAGAGAGAGAGAGAGAGGGAGTGAGATGCTGGATGTCCTCACAAGAGTGATGGGGGGGGGGGGGGGAGCGGAGCAGCTCACTTGAAACCTCTCTCTCTGTACTGTATATGTAAATGTGTATGTAATGTATATGTAATGTATATGTAAGAGGTGTAGGTTTCAGTGTCTGTCTGCAGTTGGTCGGTGGCTCTCCCCTGATAACTCTGCTTCTTCCAACCTCAGCAGCCCATAAGGAACAGCACTGACGTCGTTGCTATAGCGACGGAGGGCAACACACCGGGGCATCATTAAAGCGGGGTATATAGCCTGCCTCAGCAGACACACACACACACACACACCTCTCTACCTCAGGGGAGTTAGGCTTGGAGCTGAGGAGACAAACTGTCACAGGTGAAAGCAGTTTGACAGATCAAGGACTGTTCTACATCCCCCCCCCCCCCCACCCCCACCCCCTGCCAGCTCACAAATATCCGCATATTTGAATATTCAATCTGCACTTTAGGTATTCACATTACTTCAGTATTTGGCTGGGGAAGTTTAGACGACTTGCTGACCACGCCCTGGTAGTGCAACATGCCACCATGGAGATGGCAGGATTTAGGAAGTTTGGTCTAACCAAGTCTAGGTCTAAAAACCAGGTCTAAAATCTCAATTAATATTTTTTTGTTGTTGTACTTCTATACTTCTCTTTCTAGCTCTCTCTCTCTCTCTCTATATATCTAGATAAAGATATAGATATCTATATCTATATATAGATATCTATCTCTCTGAAGACGCTTCTCAGCCTCGGGGTGTTCTTCCAAAAGTATTCACTTCACTCCAGATTTCTGGAACATTCCTAAACCTCGCTGGCTGTGTTCTGATTGGATGTTGCTTTTCTATAATATACGCCCCATAAATCAGCTCTGCTCTCTACTACACGGAGCAGATAAGCCTGGAAATGTCCCTAAAGTAAGTCACGGAGACCCCCGTGGGCCTGGGCATTAACACACTGATTAGGGGCCGGTTGTTAAAAAGCCTGTATGGTTAAAAAAAATACCGTCAATTGTCGTGACTTGTCTAAAAGGCCTCGTCTATTGTTGAAGAAGAAGTCCCAGCGTTTGAGGGGGCTGTGCTAGTCCTGACATGATCGCAGAGCTGGGAGCTTTTGGAGTTTGGAAATTAATTTAGAATTGTGGTTTTCGAAAGTGTGTGAGTGGGCCTTTTTTTGTTTGTTTGTTTGCAACTAGCCCACTTTAGATAAACCTCTAAAGTGTGATTTGGGTGATGAGCTTCAATCTGGGTGAACGGGTTTCACTTTCTTTCGCTTTATATTTGGTTCGACCAATCCTGTTCCTAGAGTCTAGGAATCAGTATGTGGAATTGGCATAAACCAAAACTGGGCCAGCTAAAACTAAACTATGAAAGAAAAAGTGTCCGTAAATGTTTCAAATCAACCGTGTAGACTGGCCACTGTAGAAATACACTTCTGGACGCTTCATCCACTCGTGTGAATGAGTTTTTCTTCGGTAGAAATATCTCTGAAACAGGAAACAAAGTGTAACTCCGCCCCTTTCAGTTGTCTGTTTCCTGTCCAGGCTCTGCCCGTCTCTCCCCCCAGAAGATCTGCTATATATAGCATAAAGGGACTGCTGTATCCCAGATTAAACCGACCCTCCTCCAAAACAAGAAGGCATGTTCATGGTGATGACCATGATCAGGCCTTGATGAGTAGTACAGTGTTTCAATCTTCAGAAAGCTTTGTCTGTGCTGTATGATACATGAGTGTGTGTGTGTGTGTGTCTTCTCCCTGAGATGAATTGAAGCCTTCAAGCACTGAGTCTTGAGGGCACTCTCTTACCTTTCGGTGGTTCATGTTACGCTTCGTGTCCTCGTCGACATAAGACCGACACAGCAGGATGAATTAGAAGACTGACATGAAGAGACCGTGACCTCAGTGTTCTTCAGTCTGACAGCCAGCCCTGTGACCCGTGTGTGTCTGTCATCGTGCTGCAGGGCCAGACCACAAGATGATTGATAGGCGTGTAAATCCTGGGGATATATTGGTCATCCTTCTATGGGGCCATTCCATCATCCAGGATGACAGGGTGTCGGTAGGGCCGTGGGGGGCCGTGTTGGTCTGTAGGGATGGGATGGGACCTCACTGCATGATATGACAACATCCTGTTTAGTGCCCATACAATACGTTTTGCGATTCATATTGAAATAACATTTTGGACATGTAATAATAATGCATTCGATTTCATATAGGGTTTTTCAGGACACCCAAGGTGCTTCACAGACATGGTAAAATTGCACATACAGTAAAATCATTTAATAGTTGTATAGATTCAAATAATACAGAATAAAATGTATAAAATAAATAAATAATAAAATATAAATAATAAATATATATATATAATCATTTTAATATATAAATAATAAAAATTACAATTCAAATTTAAAAGGAGTATCATTTAAATGTATAGTCATGGGGTGTTGGGGGTGATGCAGGGGGAAGCCAGTTGGAAGAGGTGGGTCTTGTATATGATTGTGGCCGAACTGAACTGAACATAGCGGATGCAGATTGACTATTGAGGAACCCACTACAGCGCCCTCTGTAGGACGGTACCATTATTAAGCTTCCACTGAGATAACATTGACAATTGTGGCTTACATTTTATTAAAATGCCTTTGTGTTTTGATTAATTGGGTCAATTATTGCAAAGTAATTGTAATTGTTTTAAGTTTGAGCCTCTTTTCATCGGATACAGTAACTTCTTACACCCCCGATATTTCTGAATGAAATGAATTCTTTACTGGAAGGAAGGAAGGTAGAAGTAGTCTGGGTCAGGGTAGAAGTCAGGTTAGTGTAACCGGTGTACCACTTTGACCCTTCCTCTTGTCTAAAACTGGTTTGATTTCAGGTTATTTGACTTGGTTTCACCACAGGAAAAGGGGAGAATTGCCCATTGTCATTCAAGTTTCCATGAGATCTCATGGATTGAATTAGACTGAGTCAAACATTAGGAGATGTTTGGTAGCCTTCCTTTATTATCGGACAGATGCACACAGACCACGTCTCGTCTTTTAGTTTACTCTCGCTCTTTCTTAATAGTCCGTCCCCCCCCCCCCACACGACGAAGGTCCAAAAAAAGGATGACCTCCTCAAAGCCTATTCTGTGTTCTCTCTACTGTGTTCTCTACCGTGTTCTCTCTACTGTGTGTTCTCTACTGTGTTCTCTACTGTGTTCTCTACTGTGTTCTCTCCACTGTGTTCTCTACTGTGTGTTCTCTCTACTGTGTTCTCTCTACGGTGTTCTCTCTACGGTGTTCTCACTACGGTGTTCTCACTACGGTGTTCTCACTACGGTGTTCTCACTACGGTGTTCTCTCCGCTGTGTTCTCTCCGCTGTGTTCTCTCTACTGTGTTCTCTCCACTGTGTTCTCTCTACTGTGTTCTCTCCACTGTGTTCTCTACTGTGTGTTCTCTCTACTGTGTTCTCTCTACTGTGTTCTCTCTACTGTGTTCTCTCTACGGTGTTCTCTCTACGGTGTTCTCTCTACGGTGTTCTCTCTACGGTGTTCTCACTACGGTGTTCTCACTACGGTGTTCTCTCCGCTGTGTTCTCTCTGCTGTGTTCTCTATACTGTGTTCTCTCCACTGTGTTCTCTCCAGTGTGTTCTCTCTACTGTGTTCTCACTACTGTGTTCTCACTACTGTGTTCTCACTGCTGTGTTCTCTCCGCTGTGTTCTCTCCGCTGTGTTCTCTCTACTGTGTTCTCTCCGCTGTGTGTGTTCTTCACCTATACGTGTTCTCTCCACTGTGTGTTCTCCACTATGCGTTCTCCACTGTGCGTTCTCCGGTTCTACAGAGACCACCACGGCAGAGGCAACTAAAAAGGACAGTAAAAAACCTTGGCAAAACATCAGAAAACGACCGGCCAATAAAGTCCTTGTTTAGCCGGGGAGTTACAGCGAGACTAACAAGGAAAGGGTTTGTCCCGACCATCGTCTCCCCCCCTATGGGGTCATTAGGGTTTGGACCACTTGAAGACTTTTCAGCGTGAGAGGAAACCCTGGTTATCCGGGGTGGATACGGTAAACATTCGGCCCGGTTGTATACTTTTAACCGGCGTGTTGAACTTCCAGAAGTCCCGTTGATGTCAAACGAGGTGGTAGTCAGTCAGATGAGGGGAGGACCGACCGGCGCTGTGTGACTCACGTCTGTGTCACACAGATACACACACAGTAGGTCATCGTCTGGTGCGGCTCAGAGACGCGTCACTTCTGAAACTCAGAGTGGTTTACTGTCCTTTACCCACAACCCCCTTCTATTCGTGTCCTGTATATAAAGACTGGCCCTTCAGGCAAACTCCTGGTGTCCTGTGTAAGGCCTGACGGGGTGCTAGAGCAAGGCAGTAACTGCAAGGTTAGGGTTCAATCCTGTCTAGCTGAACTGGTAGGGTGTGTGTGTGTGTGTGTGTGTGTGTGTGTGTGTGTGTGTGTGTGTGTGTGTGTGTGTGTGTGTGTGTGTGTGTGTGTGTGTGTGTGTGTGTGTGTGTGTGTGTGTGTGTGTGTGTGTGTGTGTGTGTGTGTGTGTGTGTGTGTGTGTGTGTGTGTGTGTGTGTGTGTGTGTGTGTGTGTGTGTGTGTGTGTGTGTGTGTGTGTGTGAGAATTTTTTTTGTTGAATAATTGATGGTTTTAAATTTGGCCTATTCGCTTGGACAAACCTTGGTTGTGGTGCCTGTTTCCCCGTCTCATCCCTCAGTCCTGCGGCCATCCCATAATATCCACCCCATAATATCCTCCATGAGAACCCGCCTGCAGCGCGTCTTGCTACATTTCACAGACCTGTCGCGGCGTGTCCAAGCTTTCCAAAGATGAATAACGCTGAAGGATTCGTTGATCCGCGGGTTACAAGCAGACCAACCTAAGTGTAGTAACTCTGAGGTGTGGAAAGCACCATGGCATTGGGTTAAAAATATAAGATATTCAAGATTTTGTATTTGGGATATGCAACAAGTACAATGAAACGCTTACTCCCATTCCCTCCCACACTATGCATTTTCTAAAACACTATGCTATAAAATATAAAAATACTGTACACGTAAATACAGCATCAGACGATAATAATGAAATATGACATTAAACATCGACTGAGTATTTTGCAAGTGTCCCCAAGAGAATATTGTTCAAAAGTAAAAGGGCAGTAAAATAACAACCAAGGTACTTGGATGATGATGACACCAGGGCGCTATAGAGGGTTGCCAGGACCAGGAGAAGACCAGGACATCATGAAGCATTGCATGTTTTGTTTCAAAGCGTATCAAGCGGCTTCTCAGTGGTTCTCTGGGAATGCAGCGTCTTCAGGGAACCCCAAGAGGACTCTGTTTAACTTCAGTGGAGTTGCCAATTTTGGCAGTTATCTTGTACAGCAGTTTATCTTCCAACGTGTAGATAAACACAGTATTGTGTTACAGTGAATGTTGTTTTTGGGAGTCATTTTGTTATTTATAAAAGTTTGGCTATATCTAGTCAAATATATTACGTTTATATGACAATGGGGTTTTCATTAAAAGCGCCATTTTAGTTTTCATTTCAATACATAGTCTACGAACTTTGCTGTGTCCTGTTTAGTTTGTGTTTGCTTTGGATCTTTGGACCTAGAGCCAGGCCTATCTGAAATTCACTAGAAATCTTTTTTGGAACAAAGCGTCTGCTAAATGACGCACGTATTGATGGTAATTTGAGTAGTTGTATTGACCGTGATTGCGTGATGTACTGTAAATGTGTAACGGCATCACTTGACTCTGCACAAAAAGTAAGTTTAAGCAACTCTCTCTCTCCGTCCACCGACAGACCCTGGGCTCCCCGGCCTGCACCCACCACCCCCCCCTTTCCCAGTGCTAATGGTCGCATTCCTCTTAGACTTCCTCTCCAAGAGGCCAGCTGGCAAGAGAACACATTCCCCCCTGGTTCTATAAGGACATGTAGCCTGATCTACCTTCCACAGAGAGTAGCATTTAGCAGTAGTGTAAAGGCCCTGTATGTCTCCTAGGGCCTCTAGATCTACATATTTCCTAACCAATGAAACCACAATTGTTCTTTTTGCTAACGAATATCATCCCATAATCATTTAAGTGTTTGAGATGGAAGAGACACGGGCCTACTTCAAGTTCTGGTCTCCGTTTATTAGCAACAACCAATTTCATATTTAGGCTTTGCAAATTCCATTTCAATGTAATGTTTTACATTGGAGATTCCCATAAAGCACAACATTACAAAGTCTTTACAAGAACCACCTCCCGGACGGCCCCAGGGTAGGCCTACCTCCGGTTGGGAATCACCATCATCTAGATAACGTATTGTTATGACAAGTCTTAAGATCCAAAGAGCAGGGAAGAGGTCTGCTGGTCTGACTGATGAGTTTAAAGCAAAAGCAAATAAGGGAAATATCTAGGCTCTGATGTGTTGTTGGTTTTAACTCTGGTGTGTGAGTGGTTTGGTTTGTGTTGAACTTCGACCCCCAGTATGTGGGAGTAAGGGGAGGAAGAATTGTGACTTGTTCGATCGGAATTTGAAAGTGTCGTTCTGGATTTGTCGGTGCATCAATCCTGGCTGTGAGGTCCGGCCCATGATGCCTTGCACCAGGGGTCCATCTCCTCAACAGGCTAGTAGTACGACTGCGCCTACACCTGGCTTCACTTTGCAACCTGTCACCAGCTCAGGATCTCCCCCGGAAACCTCTCCACCGGTCCTTCAGAATACGGCCTGCTTGCCGATCATAGTTTTCACTTTGTGCAGCACCCCTACCGATCTGGACTACAAAGGATTCACCCATCTCCTTGTGCTGTGTCCAAACCCCACGAGCAAACGCATCATTACCCATGATGCCGAGCAGATGGGATCAAGCGTGGGGTGGCTCCTCCCCCTCCTCTCCCTCCGCCAACTGAAGTTACAAACGCATCGTAGCATATTTCCCACGAAGGCCCCAGCTGGAACATCAGCGGACGTATTTGAACTATGCAATGATTTCATCATGTTTTATCTGTGAATGATTACGGTTGATTTGCGTTGACACCCGCACAGATTTATTACGACAATTCTCCTAATTAGTTCTGGAGCTTTAGGCACGATCACGCAGCACCATATAAAGTGAACATAGCTGTAGTAAGTAACCGTTTCTGATCGGCTTGCACTGGTTCCGTACAAATGAGTGACACTTCCGAACACCAATTTGAGCCAATCACAAAATGAGTTATGAGTTATGAGTTGGATCCTTTGTTTAGAGTATTTCTGGATGCTGTGATTTGAATTATTATCCAAGTAAAAAAAAAATGCGTTTTCAGTTTAGCTTGGTCTGCTTTTGCGGAAGTAACCTCCGATGACGCCATCCGACCATCAGGGTGTGACTGAGTGTTGTGGTCAGGTGATGTGGTCTCGAGGTATTTCGGTATGTCTGTAGGGCGGCTGTGCGTGGCGCTAAAACCTCCGTTCCGACAACTACTTAAACAAGGGAAATGTATGAGGTCTTTCATGAGGTGAGGACGTTTGTTCACTCTCTCTCTCTCCTGGCCTGTTGATGACCGGTGGGCCAGGGGCGGGTCTGCTGCTCAGGGTTTAAAGGGTGTTCAATGAATCAGGTCTCTCAAACCCCGGGTGGTGGTGGTGGTGTGGAGCGGAGTTGGTGGTGTAGCGGTAGAGCTGGAGGTGGTTGTGGTGGTGCTGGTGGAGGTGCTGCTTGTAGTGGTGGAGCTGGTGGTGGTGGTGCTGCTTGTGGTGGTGGTGAAAGTTGCTGGTGGGGGTAATGGTGATGGTGCTGGTGGAGCTAGTGGTGATGGTGGAGGTGCTGCTGCTGATGGTGGTGGTAGTGGAGCTGCTGGTGGGTGGTAGTGGAGGTGGTGCTGCTGGTGGGTGGTGGAGTAGTGGAGGTGGTGCTGGTGGGTGGTAGTGGAGGTGGTGCTGCTGGTGGGTGGTGGAGGTAGTGGAGGTGGTGCTGGTGGGTGGTGGTAGTGGAGCTGGTGGTGGTGGTGGTGGAGGTGGTGCTGCTGGTGGGTGGTGGTAGTGGAGCTGCTGGTGGGTGGTGGTAGTGGAGCTGCTGGTGGGTGGTGGTAGTGGAGCTGCTGGTGGGTGGTGGTGGTAGTGGAGCTGCTGGTGGGTGGTGGTGGTAGTGGAGGTGGTGCTGCTGGTGGGTGGTGGTGGTGGAGCTGCTGGTGGGTGGTGGTGGTGCTGCTGGTGGGTGGTGGTGGTAGTGGAGCTGCTGGTGGGTGGTGGTGGTAGTGGAGGTGGTGCTGCTGGTGGGTGGTGGTGGAGCTGTTGGCCGTGGGACACGCTGATAAATGTTCTAACGGAAACCGTGTGAAATTCCTCCGATTCAATAAAGGTTACGTTTGACTTTCCACCAGGAAACATTTCTCTCCACCCAACAATACTCCAACTGTGTTGAAGCAGTCCCTGGTCCGAGAAAGGTGGAGGTTTAGCTCGGATCAAAGAGAGATGGATGTTTAGCTCGCATCAAAGAGAGACGGATGTTTCGTTCGCGTGTGCTCCGGCTCTAAAGGCTTTGTGTTGTTTCGAGTCAAATCTGAACTTGTGGCTAAACAAAAGGGTTCCCAGAGTTCAGGACAATAAATCACATAATTTCCTGTTAGTTATATCACTACTTTTATCCAAAGCCACATGCCTGTTAGCACCATTCTCCATGTGGGAATACTGTATCATCCATCATCGTCACTGTATTGGTTATTGTATCACTATCTGTATTGTTTAGTGTTTATAGCATATTATAGATAGAATATAGTGTTGTTTATAGTATAGTGTTGTATAGTATTATTGAAATCCATACTGTGGGAGGGAACGGGGGAGAAAGCACTCATTTCAAATAAAAAAACATCTTAATTCTTGATGTCGAATCAAGATTCTCAACTAATTCCTCAAGGACTGTGGACATAGGGGATCGAACGCAGTAACTTTCAACTGGAAGTCATTCACCAGTATAGGGCCGGCGATATGGAAAAATGTATTATCGCAATAATTATGGGGAATATCACACAATGTTGAATAATATCACAATATGCTTATGAATTATATTCTAAACAGTCTAAGTGAGTGTTGTTGCATTGAAGTGGGGAGACGGATTTAAAGTAGACCAAATACTAGTTTGTACCTTTTCTCACTGACATTTCCAACAACCGGGTATCCTGCCTAGTCGATACATCTTCATTTTACGACGATACAACACTATTCAGAGACGATGAGCAGTAATATTGAATAACTGCCATCTCTGCCTTACACCATGACCACTAGACGATCCGTCCCCTGTCCTGGAACACAACTAAACTGTTGTGTGTATATAGAACAGCTTTCTAAGTGTGTGTGTGTGTGTGTGTGTGTGTTCCAGCGCGGACGGGGGAGGTGATGGCTGAGTTCTGCCGGCTCTATGAACAGCAGTACAGCGTGGCGCTCTTCAACAAGGTGCGCTACGACGTGGAGGGAGGAGGCGGGCCTCAACCACAGCTGCTCCACCGAAAGGTAAGGACTACACTTTCTTCTTCCCGTGTGTGTGTGCCATTTGCAACGAGTACGAGAATAGGTCATGACCGAGTACAATGGAATGCTTACTCCCCATTCCCTCCCTCCAGTATGAATATCGAAAACACAATACTATCAAAAATACTATACACAATAAAAAAATGACATGAAAAGAACAATAAAGTGACTGACGGATGATATGTTCATATGTAGAATTGTGCTAAAAGCTTTTTAAAGTGCCAGTAGTGCAGCAGCATCATGAGAACAGTGCAGTAACTTTAATGAGTCGTGTGATCCGAGAGAATGTGTCGACAGCCAACTGCCAGTTCTGGCCATTTTTGGACATTCCTCCAATGGTTAGATAAGATTAACTTAAAATAGTTTTGGAGTTTTATTTTTTTATGTTTTTAATCCAAACTGACACTTGTCAACTTGGAGGTTAGAATACATCGCTGTCATGACCTTAGTTGACCTTGAACCCCTGGGAACCCCTCATCCTACAGATGACGATGCGACCCAGCAGAGCGACCTTTGCTCGTTTTAAAACTATAATCAATGGGATCGATCTGTATCCACGGTCCTGTCGTCACGACGACCCACTGAATGACCTCTGTAGCAGTTCATATACAGTAGCCTATACCTCCTATGAAAATGGGTTTCGGAGCTACGTGCTGTGATCACTCCTAGATGGAGTTGAAGCAACATTCTCGTCTGCTATTGACATAATAATTATTATAATTATTCTTATTATTAGTGGTAGTGTAATTATTGTAATTATAACGGCAGTTACAATGCATTTCAATTGTAGTGCCTCTCCTGCTGAGTCTGCAGCTCAGAGGGCTTTACAGAAGTGATACAAATCATGAGTATGAAGTACTGTAACTAATGGAAATAAATAATAATACAGTATCATCATAGAATGAAGAAAATAATCCTCTTTTTTCTTTCGGCTGAAGAGATAATTCTTGGGCAAAGTAGTTAATTTATACTCGAGGTGTGTGAACGTTTCGTGAGTTGAGACCAGCGGTCTCCATGGAGACGGGGAAATCGGGAATTCCGATTTGCGAGAATAAAACGAAATGAATAAGGCCCTTGAAGTTTGGACCGCTCACTCGCAAGGTTATCTAGGTTCAGATGTGGTTCTTTGGTCACTCGGGTACAGTGTACAATATACAGAACAATGTTATCGCCAGCTCTGAAGATGTGCACAATTACAAATTACAAAATGTCACAGAAGTGCTAAAATACTAAAATATGAAAATACACAAATGTACATATTTACATAATAGCAGAATATATGGACATGCTACTGTAAACAGTAGTATAACTATATGCATAAAGTAAGTGTTAAGTGCAGTGCAGATAGGCCAGTTGTTGTTGTTGTGGGAGGGGGTGGTGGTGGGGGGGGGGGGGGGTTGATATGATCCATATTAGACCACCTCTCCCGGAGCCGACCAGCAGACATCTCCATCCCTGTTGTAGTAGGATAACGTCTCTCCAGGTGCAGCCCGTTGCCGTGGTTACACACACAATAAAGACACACCTGCGGAGAAGAGAAAAGGGGGGGGGGGGGGATACTTCTTGTTCTTCTTCTATTGGGTGTGTTTGTGGGTCCAGGTTTTTCCCTAATGGTTTTTTTTCACCGTGAAACGGTTGATCTCTCGCTCTTTCTCTCTCTCTCTCTCCCCCCCTCTCTCCCCCCCCCGCCCCCCCCCCCCCCCCGCCTCGTAAACCGCTGCAGCCACAGGGGGTGTTGATAATGATGCTGTAGGAACGGAGCGCGGCCGGCCAGGCCACAGCTATGCTAGCGGGCTAGCACTTAACAGTAGGCTGGTAGGCTGGTGGGTTCCTCACCGGTTATGAATCCAGTCCCTGATTTTGATTCGTAACCTAACCCGTGAGGAACCCCAAGATGGACCGTATTGTTTTAGTAGGTTTAAGGATAGTTTTTATCCCCAGGCAGTGTGCCTACTGAACTGCGAGGAGTGCTGCCACTAGCATAACATGTCATTAACATTACACTATCGTACTTTGCTGGACTTTCTGGACTCATTACAGCTACTGCACTGTAGTCATGATGCATGATTCAGCACTACTGGCACTTTAAATGCTAGTAAATATTTTTGCACAATTCAACACATGTACGTATATCATACATCAGTCACTTTATTGTTCTTTTTATGTTCATTTGTATGGTGTATGTAGTATTTTTATAGTACTATTAGAAATTCATAGTGCGGGAGGGAATGGGGAGTAGGCATTCCATTGTACTTGTTGCAAATAGCGAATAAAAAAAATGGTATAGTGGTGTGTGTGTGTATATCTATCTATTTATCTATCTGTGTATATGTATCTATATGTGTATATGTATATATATATATATATATATATGTGTGTATATGTATATATACGTATAGCATAGTGTTAAATTGTAGGAAAGTCATACTGCGGGAGGCAATGGGGTGTAAGCATTCCATTGTACTTGTTGCATATGGCAAATAAAAACATCCGAAATCTTGTTCTTCCAGCTTCTCCTCTTAAAATGGAAGAAGTCTTCTAGTGTTTTGATGTGTGTGTGTGTGTGTGTGTGTGTGTGTGTGTGCAGGTTCCTCTGGAGAACAGGTGTATCTTCTCCGGGCTGTTGTTCCAGTATTTGGAGGAGAACAAGAAATGGAGGAACCGTTTCCTCTTCATCCCCGACTCCTACAGCATCAACTACTATGACAGCAAGGCGGTGAGCCTGCTCTGCACGTGTGTGTGTGTGTGTGTGTCATATGGGCTCCACACAATGTTTTTGTGTGTGGGTTTTTACCGCCCGAATGAAGAATGTCCTGTTTGTGGTCAAGTCTTTCCCAAGTCAGTGGACTGAGGGGAGCCACTGTTCGCCTGCTGGTCCAACAGAGCCGCACGTCCTGACGATGGGTTATATACTGTTATGCACCCGTATAGTTTTTAATGTAAATATTAAATCATAAATATTTTATGGTAATTCCCATTTTTCCTTATTTATTTTAAATTTTTTATTGTAAATGACCTCTCGCGGCCCCATGCTTTACCTTGACGGCCCTCCAGTGGGCCGCGGCCCGCACTTTGGGAAACACTGTTCAAGGGACTTGATAAAGCAACTCACGACTTGAATCACTTGTTCACCTCACGGCCGCCCGCGTCGGTGAGTCAGATGGGTGACGCTTTTAGAATCTCTGGGAACCTTGACAACTCAATGCATTATGTTTTAGTTCTGCATTCCTTTTTCCCCGCCGGGGTGGAGATTATAATGCGTCTCCAGTGAGTCGTCATGGTATCCCCAAAGAGTTTCCCACCCAGCTGACCACTTTAGCCGCTGGGTGAATCAGGTCTATAATCATACCAGAGTCTGTCTGTCTGTCTGTCTGTCATTGTCATTATTTCATACAAAACATTATAAAGATTACATTATGTAGAAGAGGCTTTCCTTTTCCAGTAAAAGTACACAAACTTGCCTTGTGCTGTTCTCTTCACTCAGCTCCCTCTGTTCGTATTGGTCGACCACTCCACCTTTCTCTCTCTCTGTTCTGATTGGTTGAACTGTGTGTGTCTCTCTCTCTCTACCAGTCTCATGACAGAGGCCTGCAACCCAAGGGGACCATCAGCTGTGCGGGATACAAAGTGCTGACCTCCATGGAGCAGTACCTGGAACTGGTGGCCAACAGCCTACCTGGTGAGACCTGGGGGAGGGGAGGGGGAGACAGCCTACCTGGGGGAGGGGAGGGGGAGACAGCCTACCTGGGGGAGGGTGAGACAGCCTACCTGGTGAGACCTGGGGGAGGGGGAGACAGCCTTACCTGGTCTAACTAACTAATATTTGGTTTTGATGGTGCACACAGTGACTATAGACCTTGTGTCACTAGGAGTCACTGCTCTGGGCTTGAGGACAGGCATTCTACCTATGATGGTAGCATAGTATTATTATTAGCTTTTTTATCTTGTAGGAAGAAGTTTGTTTCACTTCTTGAGTGGACTTTTTGTGTTTTCAGTATATTAGTAACAGTAGAGTCTACCGAAGAGGAGAATAGCATTGTGAATCCCTTGCGTACCATGACACCAACTCTTCCAGTAGTCCTGCACATACAGCACTACCTGCAGCCCAGGGAAGGAAGCAGGGAGCGAGGAAGGAAGGATGCCAGAAGCGTTTAGGAAGAGGGCATTAGGGCTAAGAAGAAGCACAAGCTAAGGGAAAGAAGCAGGCCGGATGGATTACATCAGGAAGTTTCTTAAAGGAGAGATATAGAGATATAAAAGGAGAGATATATATATATATATATATGTATGTATGTATGTATGTGTGTGTGTGTGTGTGTGTGTGTGTGTGTGTGTGTGTGTGTGTGTGTGTGTGTGTGTGTGTGTGTGTGTGTGTGTGTGTGTGTGTGTGTGTGTGTGTGTGTGTGTGTGTGTGTGTGTGTGTGTGTGTGTGTGTGTGTGTGTGTGTGTGTGTGTGTGTGTGTGTAACACAGTTTGGAGTTATTATAGTTAATGTTCAACATTTCCAGTATAGACTGGTATAGACTTTTTTTTTCTCGTCATAAAGTCGGTCTCGTTGAGATTTAATTAATCTCTTCTCCTTTTTTTTTCTTTTGTAAAAGTGACTAATCTGTGACACAGGTGGAGTGGAAAAAAGGGTCCTAGCTTTACCTTAATTGTCAAGAATTATATCTGCGTGGTGTTCGTAGCACGACCCGAAAAAACTGTAATATTGTTTATAAATAGAATATTGTTTTAAGGTGAAACCATGATTTCTCCGGCAGGGTCCGAGCCCACAGTACGTCCAGTATCCAGGTGTTCAGTGTGTCCCTCTCTGGCCGTTTGTCTCCAGGTGTGAAGGCCAAAGTGGGGAGCTCTCCGTTCCTGAAGGTGGCCACTCAGTTCCCTCTGATCCTCTGGCACCCGTACGGACGCCACCTCTACTTCTGCGTGGTCACCGAGAAGGACCAGCTCAAGTGGCTCGCCGTCTTCCAGGACTGCGTCCGACACGCCAACGATGGTGAGGATCAAATCAAACTTTATTGATACATGCGTACGTGACAAGCCAACGATGGTGAGGATCAAATCAAACTTTATTGATACATGCGTACACGACACGCCAATGATGGTGAGGATCAAATCTAACTTTGTTGATACATGCGTACACGACACGCCAACAACGACGGTGAGGTCAAATCAAACATTATTTATACATGCGTAAGATGGTGAGAACAAATTATTATTATTATTATAATATTTTTTAAATAATACATTTTTCCACACAGACTTGCACTTCCAAAGAGATGAACAGTAATGGAATCCTAAATCTGTAATGCAAACATCAGATGATGACGGATCCAAGTTCATTCAAGTTCAGTAAAACATGACTTGTTCTGTTTGTTATGTTATAACATGTATTATAACATATGACATTCTGTAATGTGTCCTCCATTCGTTGGGGACGGGTTCAAATGAACTGCAGTTGAATGATTCATGTTGAGTCAACACGGGTTCACACACCTTTTCACCGAGTCAGCGTCTAACCCAGTGCTCCCAGAGTCCAAAGACAACAGTGACTTCATCTCTTTGCACAAGTGCCGGTTCTGACGGTTGTTCCGTTGAGCAATTTCATGCGTTGAAGATGAAAAACACACAGACAGCACTCTATTATTGGCCATGTAACTCTGCACGTTATACATGGAGATTGTGTAACGCTGTGGGAGCAAGAACGCACACGTCTGAGACTTTGTTTTAAAGGTGTGTGTGGGTTTGTGTGTGTGTGACATTTCTGCGTGGCATCAGGCTTCTTCTGTTCGGTTTGCTCCTTGCAGTGCTTCTTTCTAGCTGTTCAGTATTCCATTTTTTTTTTACTCTCTGCCTGACCCCTGACCTCGAACACACACACACACACACACACACACACACACACACACACACACACACACACACACACACACACACACACACACACACACACACACACACACACACACACACACACACACACACACACACACACACCATTAGCCATTAAGATTCTCAATCGCTTTGTCAAACTCTCTCCATTGGTCCAGCTCTGGTTGTTTGTCTCTCTCTCTGTCTCTCTGTCTCTTCTCCGCGTGTGTGTGTGTGTGTGTGTGTGTGTGTGTGTGTGTGTGTGTGTGTGTGTGTGTGTGTGTGTGTGTGTGTGTGTGTGTGTGTGTGTGTGTGTGTGTGTGTGTGTGTGTGTGTGTGTGTGTGTGTGTGTGTGTGTGTGTGTGTGTGTGTGTGTGTGTGTGTGTGTGTGTGTGTGTGTGTGTGTGTGTGTGTGTGTGTGTGTGTGTGTGTGTGTGTGTGTGTGTGTGTGTGTGTGTGTGTGTGTGTGTGTGCGTGCTGTGCTTGATCAAAGATGGTGAACAAGTGGGGACCTCACCTTACTCTCCCACCACCAACATTACCACCTCCTCAGATACCTCCACCAGCACTACCTCCACCACCGCCTCAAATACCACCACCACCTCCTCCTCCAACCTTCCCAGTTATATTCCAAATCTCCACACATACTCTCTATAACCCCTCTGCTACGTGTGTGTGTGTGTGTGTGTGTGTGGGTGTGGGGTGGTGGGTGGGTGGGTGGGTGGCGGGGGCTTCTTTCCAAGTGTATCATAAGTCATCCCAACAGGGCGGGAGGGGGACAGGGGGGGGGATACCTTTTCAACACAACAGTTTTGCCTGGGTAACGGATTGATGTCATTCCTGGTCAGTGATGGGCCCTGGTTTTCTCCTGCTCTGGGGAACGCACTGCGATCGTCTTCTGGTGGTTGATATTTAAAATGATAACTATGTTCTTATATTATAATGGCTTACCCGTGTTTAACAACCTCACTGAAGATGAATTAGTGAGTCATTGGTTTGTGACGTTGGGGGGAGGGAGAGAGAGGGGGGGAGAGAGAGGGAGGGAGGGAGAGAGAGAGAGAGAGAGAGACACACTCTGGTGGTCGTGTGCCGAGCTTCCAGCCAGCTGTTCAGTTCATTCTGATATTTATACACGTCTGCATCTGGAGACTACAGCAGAAGCATCTGGCTGGAATGATAATCGACAACACGTGTCCTAAGGCAAAGGGTTCAATATACTGTAGGTATTTCCAGAATCAAATTTGCGACTTGCGTAGCGGTTTGGGTTTCACTTAACAAGGTTGTGGGTTTCGAACGTCAATCCACTGGGAGTCACTTTGGTCACTTTGTCTGCTGAAGCCGTACGCAGAACTTGTTTCATTAAAGGGTTAGTGAGTGAGTGTTATTAAAAACATTTTGATCAAGAATGCGGCAACATTCTTAAGCTGTTCTCTAAGTATGCTTGTGTCGGTGACTAGAGCTATGCAAATGCCTGAGAGGTGTCATTGCGCCTTGCAACAGGCGGGCCGCATATCTGGCCGGGCGTCACCCAGAAGGGCGACAGAAGGGCAAGGTCCCCCTGAAGGCGGGGTTGTCCTGTTTGTTTAGGGGCAGAATGGGACCTGACTCAGTAACACTTGGCCAGCACAGATCTCTGGCCAGAGGTCACAGCACACCAAATATGAGATTTATATCATGTATGCACACAACTATTGTGTATACAAATTTTATTTTAATTTAATTTTATATATATATCTATATATAGATATATATACTGTTCTTTAAGTATTTTTTGCTGTATCGCAAGGTGATCATCATTGACTACACGTACACAATTCACAAGGGAATGCATGCTTGTTGTAACCATAACACGCTCTTATTATGAGCTGCTGTTTTTTAAGGCGTGGAAAGTGATGGTCGAAAGAGGAAGTGATCCTACCGTGTGCGTGCATGCGTGTCTCCACACACACACACACACACACACACACACACACACACACACACACACACACACACACACACACACACACACACACACACACACACACACACACACACACAGCATCGTTTCATTGACCTCGCTAAGGTGTGTGGGAGCCTACAGCTTCTCCCCCCCGTTGCCCGGGACAGCAGGTCCTCTGTGTGGGTCGGTCCTCACATTGCGTGTGTGTGTGTGTGTGTGTGTGTGTGTGTGTGTGTGTGTGTGTGTGTGTGTGTGTTATTTCAGTGTGTTATGATGTGGCAGGGAGGGGGTGGGTACGGGAGCAGCCTCTGGTCCCTGAAACACACCGTGGGCTGTTTTTAAGTTCAGGTGCTGAAGTTGGAGTCTGTGTTGCTTGAGGACAGACTGAATGACCATCAGGATATACAGCATATAATAAAGATGCAGAATGCCTACTGCATTACACCCCTGAGCTCACAACTGCTCTGCTCAAATACCGTGCATGGTACAAATCTCCCAACACAAAAGTACAGCAAGGCAATACAAAATGTGGGAAGATGCAGACAAACATGCATATTATTATTATTATCATTATTATTATTATTATTACAATTGACATACAGAAATATATACAAATATAAATGCTCAGTCGAGTGTTTGCCTCACTTTTGTGAATGTCGTATGTCGAATGTCGTAATGTAGTGACTATACCGGGGTTACTTTCACTTCTCCAGAGCTATAATGCTGTATTTTTGCAAAAATATATAATCCATATTTCCTCATTCCGTGTCCTTAACTCTGTCACACTTTGTGTGTGTGTGTGTCACACATGCACACACAAAGTGCTTTGTAAGGGGACTAGGATTTCCTGTCTCTGGCTCATAACTACCCTACACCCAACACACACATTTATTAAAACACACACAAACCGGCACAGGCACACACATACTTCCTGGGTTGTCACAGTTGTGGTGTGTGTGTGTGTGTGTGTGTGTGTGTGCGTGCGCAGAACCTGTAACTCAAACCACACTCATTCACAACTGAATTGAATTAGCCCCGCGGAGTCAAACGTTCTCTCACATGTCTGACTTTGTTCTGCTAACTAATGTTTATGTCAACTTTGTTCACAGAACCTCTTTTCTTTTTTTTTTCTCTCCTGTTTATGCAAGGCAAACATTGCCCTGACATGGTTGTCAATCATAATGTAATGTAGTCGTTTTTAAGGAAGGAATGTTGTATTCACTTCCCCTAACACCATCGGCGTGGGGGGCGTCTCCATGGAAACCTGCTCGTAACTTATGGCAACTGCACGGTTGACCACTAACTGGACTGACTGGGGGGCTTCCACAGCTGCCAGCAGGTTTAACATGGGCAGGACAACGCGTGTTGGAGGATCAGTCAATAAACACCACGGTTCACTTCAACAAAAAGCAACAAGGGAGATTAAATCAGGTGTAAATCAAAGCACGGAGGTGAGGGTTTGTGAGTGGCGTTGTGTTGTGCTCTCTCTGTGTTCTTGGTGGGATGACCAAACAGTTAGCGGGCAAATCAAGTCTTTGCTCATGAACACAACTATTTTCCTGTTAGCTCCTGGGTCCGCATGGTGGAGATGTACTGCACGCCTTTATTGTGAAGGAATAATACACGGCAACACAAATGCTGTACTTTTTAAAAGGTTTAGCTGGGCATCTCTCAGTGGCTCAACCCGCTAGTGCGCTAACCACGTAAGGCAACCCGCCACGTTTCAAACCGCAGGTTCGATTCCCACCTGTGGCAATGGCAACATCTGCTCCTAATACTAGGATGGGTTAAATGCAGAGACGCGCATTTCACTGTGTGTTTACATGTGTGACCAATAAAGAGCAGTCAGTCCGTTACATTTGGATCTTTCCCTCTCTGGTTCTACCTACTTTCCTGTCTTTTGTCACTTCCCGCTCCATAAAGGTCTAAAATCATTTCTTAATGAATGAATAACTACAAGTGTTTTAGCGGGCAAATAAAGGATCTTACGTTGTGTGTTTGGTTCTCTCAGGGTTGTCTGAGGAGAGCACGGTTCAGACCCCAGCCTTCACGGACTCTGTGCGTCTGTACCGGCAGGCCAGGGGCCAATACGGGACCTGGGACATGATGTGTGGAGGGCCCCCGCAGGTGAGCAGCTTGCCCGGTCCAACAGGAGGGTCGCTGGTTCGATTCCTCCCGGGGGGGGGGGGGGGTGTGGGTGTGTGTGTGTGTGGCCAAGCGGTCTCCTCCCGACCGGTTCACCTCGCTCCTCAAGCTCTTTAATCCACCGTGAAACCAACGCAAAGATTTAAAATGATTTGACTTGGAAGCAGCCTGCAGTCTCAGTATGTCCTTACGGCGGGAGAACAAACCGTGCCGGGGGTTTCTACCACCACCACTGCTGTTGAACTTAAAGTACTTTTAAAACTGTATACTTTTTTTTCAGGGGACTTTCTCTCCCATCTCGGTCGGATCGGTAGTCTGGCAGACGGCTGCCGGTTCAAAGCAAAAAAGATGCGGCAGCCGTTGTTTAGTTTTGGGTTTAGTTTAGTAGACGTTTAGTTTTGGTGCTGCAAAGTGGCAGAAGTATTTTGCTGGCATACAATGGACGGTGTGTGTGTGTGTGTGTGTGTGTGTGTGTGTGTGTGTGGGCATGTGTGTGTGCCTGTAGATTCTGTCCAACCTGGTGATGGAGGTCCTCGTGCCGGAGGTCAGGGACCTCATCTCCCCGCGCCTCAAGGGGAAGCTGCAAGAGAGGCAACGCACCTGGATGCTGGTGAGGACCCCCAGGCCTGCAGTCCGCTTTATAGTCCTACTGAAGTGTGTGTTCCCGGGTTCTGATCTGTGTCCTACACAAGTGTGTATTCCCGGGTTCTGATGTGTGTGTGTGTATGTGTGTCCGTCCAGATCAGTGACGCCGTGTACAGTCTGGTGCAGAGGCAGTGTGAGGCCCAGTTCCAGGCAGTGGAGCAGAGCTGTGAGACCGGGCGCCCCCTACTGGAGGCCTCCATCCGCACAGACATGGACCAGATCATCACGTCCAAGGAGCACGTCACCAACAAGATCAGAGGTCAGACACCTGCAGCTCACGTAGCACTGCAGCTGATCTAGCTCACGTAGCACTGCAGCTGATCTAACTCACGTAGCACTGCAGCTGATCTAGCTCACGTAGCACTGCAGCGGATCTAGCTCACGTAGCACTGTAGCTGATCTGGCTCACGTAGCACTGCAGCTGATCTAGCTCACGTAGCACTGCAGCTGCTACACAATAGTTTATGCAGCTAACACAGCCAATCCTGTGCATTAGCCTTCATTTCACTGCATATTCTGTATGTGTATGTGACAAATAAAGTTGTTGAGTCTAGCTGTCAATGTAGAACACTGCAGCACTGTAGCTAATTGATCAGTGCAGCCCTGTAGCTAATGTAGCTAATTTATCAGTGCAGCCCTGTAGCTAATGTAGCTAATTTATCAGTGCAGCCCTGTAGCTAATGTAGCTAATTTATCAGTGCAGCCCTGTAGCTAATGTAGCTAATTTATCAGTGCAGCCCTGTAGCTAATGTAGCTAATTTATCAGTGCAGCACTGTAGCTAATGTATCAGTGCAGCCCTGTAGCTAATGTATCACTGTAGCTAATGTAGCTAGTGTATCACTGCAGCACTGTAGTCATAGACTTTTTAACCTGCTTTTAAAGTGTATGGGGCCTCTCCCAGGTCCTCAGGCAGGGTGATCTGGGTGGATTTGTTTGGAATCTGGAGAATCTCTCTCTCTCTGTGTGTGTTGCCAAGTGTGTTGCCAAGTGTGTTACCATCCAAGCTTAATGTCAGGTATCATTCCTCTGTTCTGGTTGATTGGCAGATGAAACCTGCGCTACACATTCCAGTATAAGAACTATCCGTGTGGCAGAGTGAATGTTTTGTGATGGAGTGAACCGTTGAATGGATGCCTCCCCCCAGATAAAGGGCATGAAGCACCTTGTGTCAGCTGACCGATTGCTTTGTATTACGTTTTGAAGTTTTTGAATTTGTTTTTGTATGAAGTTTGTACAAATATAAGTACTAGTATTAGTAGTATTTACCAGAGTACAGGTGTAACCGGTGGAGGATGGCATGTTGTTGTATCACGGTGGTTCTTTAGCGTGAAGAATGTGTTCCATTGTTGGGTGAGGAGTGAGAGGCGGCAGGAATGCGTTTTACTGAAGTTCACATATGAGGATTTGATCACAGTGCAGATAATAGCATGAAAAGCAACTGTACACAATATTGGATAAATAAAGAAATATATACAAAAAAGTAATAATAAATTTAAAAGACATGTAAATAAATAATTGAATTAAAAATAGGAAAAATAATAAATATTAATAATATATATATACATTATTATTAATTGTATATATATTATTTAAAAAACAAATGATGGTTATTATTATTTAATTTTTATTTTATATGTATATATATATTATTTTTTTAATAATATATATATATACACACACACACACACACACACACACTCTTAGACTTAGACAATAGGCTTATTCAAGTTTTGTTGGTCCGATTCACGAAACCGCCCTGACGCACCAGTCAGGAGGTCATGTACAGGGGGTCATGTTGGAGACCCTGACCCCAGCTCCTCTACCCCTATCCCCGCCCCCCTATCCTCCATCCTCCAGGCGTGGTGCTCTCCAAGGCGGAGAAGCTGCTGAAGGTGAGCATCCAGCCCTACATCAGCTCCATCCTGGAGGCCCTGATGGAGCCCACCAGCCGAGGCTTCTCCGAGGTCCGGGAAGTCTTCTTCCAGGAGCTGGTGGACATGAACAAGAACGCGGTCAACCAGGGTACCAAGGAGACGGTGGCAGAGGTGAGTGACCGGGGGAGAGGAGAGTTGAACCACAGTTACCAACAAGGATATGACCATATAAGTACCTTCAATCGAAGGACGTTTGGATATCTGCTTATTATTATCATTATTGTTGAATATTAAATTTTTGAAATTCAAATATAATTCCCCTTCTCGTTAAGCACATTGTTTTTTAATTGTCAAGGAAACGTCTGGTCCACACGGTGGATTTGTAGCACATTTCAGAGCTGTTAAAAAGCAGAAGTGTTCCGTTGTTATGAACACATTCAATTACAGTCATTTAGCAGACGCTTTTATCCTAAGCGACTTACAGTCGTGTGTTTCAACAAAGGAAGGTGAGAGAACAACTCGTCACCAGAAGTCAAAAGTGCATTTCATTACCTAACAAGTCTCCAAGAACTGAGCTGGTGCTCAGCTAGAAGTATAATAAGTTCAGGTAAAAGTACAACAGGTTGGCAAACAATCGAACAATATCTAACTTACTAAACAGCAAACAATCCAACACCTTTTATATATATAGATATATAGATATATAGATATAGATATATATATATAAATAAATAAAGTATTCAGCAATGACCACTTCAAGTGATCAGAACTGTACACGGAGCACCCACTTTCTCAAGTCAACCAAGCTGCCGACCAGCACAGAGAGCGGCAGAAGTGACGTCATTCGCCCTCCTAGATGCCCTGGTCACTAACTGGGGGAAGCGCGCACATTCCTAGTTAGTTAAGGAAGTAAAACAAGTTTAAAGCTAAAGTAAAGGGTGAAGTAAACGTTTATTTGTATTGCCACGTCCACAGATAATGGAATCACAATGTGCTTTACATGACTCATGGATTCCCAAGCTGGAACATGACTGGTAGTCTGTATTAGTAGTTTGCACATGACGTTGTTGTATATCAGCTCTAGATAGTGGATTGAGGTCATAAGTGTTGCATTCATTAAATCATTTACGTTTATATATATTTTTTTATCCAAAGTGAATCCCAAATTTCCGGGACGAATGAAGCGCCCCCTTATCTCATCTCATCGTTTGTGTCCCTCTCTCCAGCACATGGAGAAGATCTCCATGCTGGCCTTCCACCCGGTGAAGATGCAGAGCTGCTATGAGCTGGTGGAGCATCTCAGCCTGGACGGACTCCAGCAGCGCTTCGACGTCTCCAGCCCCTCCGTGTTCGTCCAGAGAGCCCAGATCCTCATGAGAGAGGTGAGGTGGTGCCGGCTTCTTCCAACGGGTTTCATGTTGTTTTAGAGCAGTGGTTCCCAAACTTTTAAAGGTCCTGTACCCCCTCAAGACATTGACCCTCCTGCTGTGTACCCCCTCTCCCTCTCACCTGATGTTCCATATGAAGACAAGACAGTGTTATTAACTATTTAAGGTCCTGTACCCCCTCTCCCTCTCACCTGATGTTACATATGAAGACTAGACAGTGTTATTAACTATTTAAGGTCCTGTACCCCCTCTCCCTCTCACCTGAGGTTACATATGAAGACCAGACAGTGTTATTAACTATTTAAGGTCCTGTACCCCCTCGATTTAACCTCCTGCTGTGTACTTCCTCATGAAGACACGATAGTATTATTAACTAGTTTGCTCTTTCAAGCACATCAAACATCAAATTGAATATGTTTGTAAAAAAGTTAGTAAGTCATAAGAAGAAATGTCATATTCTGTTCTTCAACAACCAAATAAGTGACCATTTGAAGCTGGGAAGGGGCGGCGGTGTGTTTATTTTTTACACAGAGCGGCTATTACAGATTTGTGTAAGCTACCCTCGACGTAACTGTGGTACCTTTGGGAATAGCGCTTCAAATAGCCAAATAGAGAACGCTATTAAATGTTGGGCCAACAGCGCCTCCTCTGGTCAGCTGCTCCAATTACACAGCTGGGGTTCGCCCTGCACTAATTTGGCTCATTTTCGGTTCTTTTCCCCTGTGGTGTTTGGGTGCATTTTAACGTGTTCAGACGCAAAGAGAAGAACAAAAAAGGTCTTTGTCCTTCCTCGGCTAACGGGTCTCTCCCTAAAGTTGTTGTTCTTGCATAATAGTCGACTAATTGCCTGACATTAATTCTGAGTCAGCAGCGCTCAAAACGCTTTAATGTGTTTTTATTTATGTATATTTTTATTTAATGGATCGCCACGGCAACACTTCTTTTTTTTTATTTTTTTTTTATTTTTGTACATTTCCAGATGTTTAGCAGCAAGGGCTCAGGCACACACACACACACACACACACACACACACACACACACACACCACACACACACACACACACACACACACACACACACACACACACACACACACACACACACACACACACACACACACACACACACACACACACACACACACACAGTGTAGTATATCCATGGCTGGCCCCTTTCTATAGAGAGTTGTCTGTGCGGATGGTCTAGATGGGGGGGGGGGGTCACTCAGAGTTCATAAACACATGAACAGGAAACCGTTGAAGGACGATGCAAACCACCACTTCCTGTTAGGGGGACCAAGCATAAGGAGTAAAAAGGAATAAAATCCTTTGACTTTCACATTCTGGTGAAGTCGAAAGAATTTCCAAATCGCTGTTTGTGTCTGCAAAAAAAAGAAACTGTGAATTATGTCGGCACATGTCACGTGGTCTGACTTTGACAGTGGAAAACCAAATATGGAGATGATTAATCCAGACTCGGTCATTTGATAGTTTGGTTTTTAAAATCGGGTGGAGGAAACTATCCGCATCACTGCACAGGCTTGAACTGGTGTAGCAGCGCCCTCTGGTGGCGGCATAGGTGTATAGCAGCCACATCATCATCTTCTTTAGTGGCGCTTTTGTTCCTGGACGTCGGCATGGTCGGATAGATTTGAAGGCATATACATATTAAGAACAGATACATGCACGCCTGCACCACAGAGCAGAAGGATGCCTGAAAACGTGCAAATTAAAAAATGACAGACTACAATTATCTCCCCATAATTATATGGTGTTGTGTATATCTTTGACACCTTAAGGGTGGCATTCGAACACAATGTTGCTGTATATGTATATGTGTTCCGGCACGCCTGCACTAACTCGGGATTGAATTTCATCACCATAAGATCTTCATTATTCCAAGACAGGGAAAAGGCCGCCCGAACAGGGACTTGAACCCTGGACCCTCAGATTAAAAGTCTGATGCTCTACCGACTGAGCTATCCGGGCTCTTTGTGTGTGTGTGTGTGTGTGTGTGTGTGGATCTGTGTGTGGTCTGTTAGATTAACAATGTGTCTGTCCCTGTCTGACCTGTCTGACTGTGTGTGTCTCTGTCTTTCTATGTCTCTCCTTGTCTCTCCTTCCCTCTGTCTCTCCCCCCACCCTTCTCGCTCTCGCTCTCGCTCTCTCTCTCGCGCTCTCGCTCTGTCTCGCTCTCGCTCTCGCTCTCTCTCGCTCTCGCTCTCGCTCGCTCTCTCTCTCTCTTGCTCTCTCTGTGTCTGTCTCTCTCTCTCTCTCTCTCTCTCTCTCGCTGTGTCTGTCTCTCTCTCTCCCCAGCAAATGGACGATGCTGTGTATACGTTTGAGCAGATTCTCCACCAGAGTCTGGAGTCTCAGGGCACAGAGGGTCTCTGTAAGACCATCCAGCGCTGCCAGGACCGTGTCATCAAGGTACCAGGACACCCCCTCCCCCCCCCCCCCCCCCTCACCCCTTCCCCACAAAACCCACCATTTATTGCTTCATTCATTACACCGTTCATTAATTCAGTCATTCATGAATCTGTCCATTCACCCATTGTTTGTTAATGAAGTCATTATTCATCCATTCGGTCGCCCATTCATTATAGTATTAATGAACCCATTACTTCTTCATTCACTCATTACTCCCTGTTCTTTCTAGACCTCTGGATTATTTATTTTTAACTTCATGTCTTCCAAGCTTTGTGTATCTATCTATCTATCTATCTATCTATCTATCTATCTACATACATATACTCACAACATCTGGAAATGCTTTGTTCTAAACGTCTGAGGGTTTTTGTATATGTATCTATACTTCATAAACATCTATGTATAGCTCCTCTGATCTACGCTCTCTAACATCTGGGTGTATTCTTTGTGTGTTCTGCAGAAGTTTGACTACGACAGCAGCACGGTGAGGAAGAGGTTCTTCAGAGAAGCTCTTCTCCAGATCTTCATCCCCTACATGTTGAAGCAGCTCACACCAGCCTGCTCCTCCGTAAGATCCTCCTCCTCCTCCTCCTCCTCCTCAGAGGAACCATTCTGAGAACCATTTGAATCTTATTTAGTTTGTCCATTGTTCCTTTATTGGTTTCTATCTTCATTCTTTAGTGTGAGGACCTTGTAGACTAAGGATATCATTATCACGAACACCTCGTGGCCTCACTGCAGGGAATTCAAACCATGGCTTTTTATAGCATCTATTCAACAAAAGGACGCTTTAACCTTTACACGTAAGACACTTCAGTGCCTGTGTGCAAAATGATAATATAGATTACAGATTGTTATTTGTATAAGTACGTACAATGGAATGATTACTCTCCATTCCCTCCCTCCCGCAGTATGAATTTGAACACAATACTATAAAAATACTATACACAGTAAAAATAAATAAATACAATAAAAAGAACATTAAAGGGACTGAATGTATATGTACTGAATGTGTGAATATGTACATGTGTTGAATCGTGCAAAAAGCATTTAAAAGCATTTAAAGTGCCAGTAGTGCAGCAGCATCACGAATACAGTGCAGTACAGTGCAGTAGCTGTGATGAGTCCAGCAAAGTATGATAATGTGATGTTATATGGATGGCAATGTTATGATAGTGGACAGAAGATAGAAACTACACCCACTGGATCAGTGTGCCATATTTCAATTAGCGACACCTCAGTGTGTGGGCTATGGATCTATTTGAATCCTCCATTATGGTGTTGGGTTATTTATAAAACTCCTGTCTGTGTCAGAATGAGGTCAGTGACATCATGGCGGAGTGATGGACCGACCGCTCCTCCTGCTCCAGTAGATGAGGAGCCCCTTTATCCACTATTCCTGTTTTATGGTTTAGTGTAAATAGCTTGGGTAAGAGTTGGTATAGTTTAGAGATTATACCATTTTTAAATTCAACATTTTGTGCCATGGGGCTTATTTAAACACAAGCAACTATCATTAAAATCCCATGAAAACGTTTAAAGATCCTGTAGGTAAGAGTTTAAGAGCTGGGATTTGAGCGTCATTGGTTAGGAATGCCATAGGAAGGTCATCCTTGGGCTGTTCAGTTTGAGTTCAGTGACTACGTGCCGCTCTTCCCTGATTGGTTCAGGATTCCATCTGGCTAGAGGATTGAATCCTCTTTCTTTGTCACATACTTGTAAACACACACACAGTGAAATTGGTTTCTCTGCACTTAATCCATCCCAGTATTAAGAGCAGTGGGTAGCCATTGTATACACAGCGCCCAGGGAGCAGTGTAGGGGTCTGGATCTCCTCACGGGCAAAGGGCTTTATCCAAGTTGATCCAGTCCAGAGTTGTCACTCTGGACTGTCAAACGTACCGTTTCAGGGACTTGAACCGGTGACCCTCCTGTTCCCAAGGCCAAGTTCCAACAGACTGAGCTTATGCCACCCCTAAGTCAATCACAGGTTCTGAATGTCGGATATTTTAGTCTGAAAATCGTGCTCTCTTTTCTGCTCTCTCTCTCTCTCTCTCTCTCTTGGCAACTCTCGAATTTTACCGATCACGTAAAGGAATGAATAGTAAACGGTGGTTCCTTCCTTCCAGGACCTGCCGGGCTTCCAGGAGCTGATCTTCGAGGACTTCTCCCGCTTCATCCTGGTGGACCGCATCTTCGAGGAGGTGGTGCTGCACTCGGTCATGAAGGACATTATGACTGGTGAGTCGCGCTGGACGAAGTGTGTGTGTGTGTGTGTGTGTGTGTGTGTGTGTGTGTGTGTGTGTGTGTGTGTGTGTGTGTGTGTGTGTGTGTGTGTGTGTGTGTGTGTGTGTGTGTGTGTGTGTGTGTGTGTGTGTGTGTGTGTGTGTGTGTGTGTGTGTGTGTGTGTGTGTGTGTGTGTGTGTGTGTGTGTGTGTGTGTGTGTGTGTGGTGACTATACATTTTGACATTGTATTTGAGCAGACAAGTCAAACGGAATTTAAACAGATTTTATTAACATAAGACATACTATCATATAGTAAACCAGTTATGCACGTAATAAACATAAATTGTCTAATCACGAGCCAAAAAAACATGATACAAGATAGATCCTTGCATGAGGACAACCCGCCCCCCAAAACTCTGATTGGATATTCTCCAGCGCAGTGAGCTCTGCTGATTGGTTCACAGCCTCTGGCTAGACCCGCCCTCAGGGAGGATGGTCCTCCCTTACTGCCGTACACACTCGGTTTTATAATGGACTTCAATGTGTAGCTTGGGGAGGACGGACCTCAGGACAGTAATTTTCAATTGCGTTAGGGGGCGCTGTTGGTATTTTGACACTGGGACATGATTGTTGTACCTCAAAGTGTTTAATCTGTGAAAATACTGAAAAAAAATATCAGTTACATTTTTGTGTATTTATTTTGCTCTTGCAAGTTTATTATTCTTTTACATTTTAGGGAGGATGGTCCTCCCTTTCCTCAATGGACGTGCCACAACTGAGATATATATATATCTATATAGATTCTATATATCTATCTATAGATATAGATGCCCATTCCCTTCCGCAGTATGAATTTCAACAACAATACTATAAACTACACTATATACAACCGACTATATACTATAAAGAACCCTATATACTACCTTCTATATACAACATTATACTAAAACAATACTATACACGATAAAGAACAATAAAGTCCATCATCCTTCATCTGATTATTGTGTATTATTTACACGTGTGGATTGAGAACACGTTGGAACCCAAATCCTTGTTCTCTGGTTCCCCAGCTGTGAAGGAGGCGGCCGTCCAGCGGAGACACAACCTGTACCGGGACAGCATCGTGATGACCAGCAGCGACCCCAACCTGCACCTGCTGGGGGACAAGCCCTCCATCGACTGGGCCGGGGAATACGGTACCCCCGGGGCGGAGGAGGAGGAGACGACGCCGCAACAGGAGGCGGGCGGGCCGGATGCTGCGGACGGGGGCGGGGAGGGAGCGGGGGCCCAGAAGAAGAGGAGGAGGAGGAGGATGAAGCAGGTGGTCTCCATGATCCAGGTGGAGGGGTCGCCCACGCTGCCCAACGAGCCGTGCATGGACGTGCCGGGGGTGGATGGAATACCGGAAGAGGAGGAGGAGGAGGAGGAGGATGACGACGACGAGGAAGATGAGGAGGAGGAGGAGAAGGAGAAGGAGAAGGTGGACGAGAAGAAGAAAGACGATGGGGTTCCTACCGAGGACCGTACGTCTAACAGCGGCTGCAACGGGATCGCCGGTAGTCCGACAAGTCCGGACAGCCCCCCCGATGTTCTGACCAACGGTTCTCCGTCCAAGGAGCCCGGGAGCGAGGAGGTCAGTCCAGAGGAGGAGCCACTCGCCGGGGCAGAGGACCGGCCTTCTGCAGACCCCCCCAAGAGCATAGAGGCACCTCCTCCCACAGCAGGGAGTCCGGTGGAGGAGAAGGAGGAGAAGGAGGAGGAGGAGAAGGAGGAGGAAGCTGAGGTTGGGCCTAACGACAACACCACACAGAAGCCGGTCGCCGAGGTTGTCACGGAAACAGCGGAGACGGCGCCCGCAACCCGGGAGACCCCGGACGGTTCAGGGGAGACGCTTCCCCCGCCACCGGTGACGGCCGCCCCGGACCGTGTCCAGGACTCGCCCTCCTCGAGCCCCAAGCCGACAGCGCCCGAGGACACGCCCCCCGCCATGGACCCGGAGCCCGCAACCACCCACGTCCCCCCTCCCACGCCGCCGGCTGATGGAGAGGAGGCGGAGGAGGCAGTGGCGCCCCCCGAAGGTCCGGACACGTCGTCGTCATCATCACCATCACCATCATCACCACCACCACCACCGACCAGCGAGGAGGAGAAGGGGGCGGCGGCACCGGAGTCACCACGGCAACAGCAAGAGACGGAACCCACGCTGCCGGTCAGTGACTCTCAGAGTGCAGAGGAAGACTCTCCCGGGCCCTGTAGCCAGTGAGCAAGGCATGTTCGGCCCGGGGAGGAGGAGGAGGAGGAGGAAGAGGAGAAGAGGAGAAGAGGATGGAAACATTTTCTGAAGATTAATCGTTTTATTTTTATTTTACTATAGAATTTTTTTCTTTTTTTTGGGGTGAAAGAAAAACCCTTTTCCATCTGCACATGTGGCTTAATATGCACATGCACTACACCCACACCTCGTCACTACACCAGAGACTTCACTGAGAAATGCTCAAACTATCTAATTTCTTCTTTTTTTTTCTTCACGCACATGCACAAACAAACACACATACACACGCACACACAAACACACATACACACGCACACGGTCTTTCCTCTTGAGGCTAAACTTATGTGATGCTTTTTGATGGGAAGCTGAGTTTGCAACACAAGCGTTGTACACATCCACGTGGTGGGAGCGTGCACGTGGTGGGCGTGTGCATGTGGTGGGAGCGTGCACGTGGTGGGAGCGTGTGCACGTGGTCGGAGCATGCACGTGGTGGGAGCGTGCACGTGGTGGGAGCGTGTGCACGTGGTGGGCGTGTGCACGTGGTGGGCGTGTGCACGTGGTCTCTAGTTCTTTAGGGTGTCCAGGAATAAATGTGCAAAGATCTAAATATTTAATTTTCCTCGATTTTCATTTGATTTGATCTCTTTCTCTGTTCCCCCCCCCCGTCTACCCTCTGTCTGTGGGACACATGAACCGCCGCAATGCAAGATAACAATCAAATATTTGACTGCTCCTTTTTCCACCATTATAGTTTAACCCGAATCCTTCCATCGATTTCAGCACGGCCAAAGAAGACGACCCTTTGTCCTGCCAAGCCTTGTTGTGTAAATCTGTCTCGACGTCAAACCACCCGTGAATGACCCTATTTGACACAAGTTGACTTTACGAAGAGCTGCTGTATGATTTGTATAAATACTCGTACCGACTGTGGAACCTAGCGGCCCCAGTAGCTGCAAACCCTTTTTATAGTCGTTATAGTCTTATTTCGTTCAGCCCCTCCCCTGACCCCTGACCCCTGGTTTTTATTTATTGTTTTCTTGTTCATTATGTTCTTGTCCTAATGTGTATTTGTCTCCCTGTCCTTTTTTGAAAAGCATACTTTTTAGATTTGTTTTACGGCCGACTTACGAATATCGTGTTATTTTTATTGATAATAAATCATTATCGATTAAATTGACCAACAGGACTGCATGTGTATTCATTCTTGTCGGGTTGATTGCGTTTAAAGTGTATGGATGATGGAGATGATGGTGTATTTTATGCCATTTTATCTCAAGGTTCCTTCCTTCCCTCTTAGGGTACTATTTCCTTTCCTAGTCTGTCGTCTTGAGTACTTGGGGGTTCAGAGAGGCCCATGTTTATAGTGTATAAACATACACAAGTAATGAATAACAATATAGTCTGAATATTGTTTTACGTTGCATTCATTTAATTTCAGATCGTGCCACGTCTCATTCTGCTACCATGCCATTGTTCGGGGATTATTGTTTGTGGCTGTAGTTATTTGTAGTTATTTGTGAGCGTAGCCTTTTGCAAACATTTTAAAAGGGGTTTAAAAGATGACTTTGTAGGCACAATAGTGTGCGCAGCGGGCGGTCCAGGGCCGGGTGCCCGGGGGGCGGATGATGGACACCATGGACCCGCCCACTGCTCTCCTCCCTGTGCAGGGGGAGGATGATAAGACGCCGTGACGACGCACTGACGTTTCTCCTCCTCCTCCTTTCACCCTGCCTGATCCAACAGGGCAACAGCGAACACACACACACGCACACACACACCGTGTGAACGAGAAGAAGAAGAAGAAGAAGCACCTCCACCAGGTCCGAGCGCCGAACATCCTCCTCGCCATGACGCCTCCGAGAGGAGCCCGCGTGTTAATGTGACGACGGCCCGAATACATTGACATACATACATACAATCTGAGGACGACCTTGAGTTCTATATCTTTATTTCTCCTTTTCGGGAGGAGGGGGGGGAGGGTGGATAGGGGGATGGTCCCAGGTGTCCCAGGTGTCCGCCGCGCGTCGCAACCCCGGTAGGAGAGAGCATGATGCGGTCCCCTCGAGCCGTCCGGCCCGCACCGCCCATCTCCCGTCTGGCCGTGCTGGCCACCCTGATCCTGGCGAGCGACTGTCTGACGGGTAAGAGAGAGAGAGAGATGTGTGTGTATGTATTGATCAGAGGTTATTCATAAAGTGGTGCGACCGACCGACCGATCGATCGATCGAGAGGATTCGGTGTTTGGTATCGATCTGTGACGTCATTGTTTACAAAATGCGCACAAATGTGTGATGGAGCTTAAACACTATGGCTTTTGAGTTGTGGTTGTTGATGTTTAATATGCTGTCGTGTATACACACACACACACACACACACACGACTACACACACACACACACACGACTACAACACCTGCCCGTATTGTCCTGCTGTTTTGTTTTTCTGAATGGCCTCGTAGTATCCTACCTTATCTCGGAGATGTGTTCCTCCAACATGTTATTAAAGGGCCGTCGTGTGATTACACTTTTGATCTACAACTGTTATTATCATGCTATATTTATTTCAATGTCCTACAGACTTGCACTTTCTGTATTGGCCTTCGCTTGACTGTGAACTGCGAGGTTATTGATTTGGTTTTGATGGATGGGCCTAAATCATCACTTATTCTGTGTCCTCGTCGTGGCATGGTCTGTTTCAGAGAGGGGTTGTTACATTATTATGTTCTCGTGGTTAAATGAGATCACAGAATAGCGCAAAGTGGACAATGTCCTGCGTCGATATCGTCATGAAACACGAGCCGTTTCATCCTCTTGAAGACTGCTTTAGGATTCAGGATTAACCCTCTTCCTCCAGCAATGACAATACATGATGGTCGCCTGATTTTAGGGGTTGCAACAAAAGCCCAAAGGAAAAAATGACATTTATCTATAAATAGATAAAGAGTAGTAGTAGTATACCAACCTCCCCCCCCCCCCCCCCCCCCTGCTGTTATCTGAGATGGAGGACTGGAGTAAGGACTGTAGAGCAGACCTCTCTGACACGTTCCCCTGTCAGCTCAAGAGCCTCCCAGCTCCTCACCCCCCCCCCACCGCCTCTCCCCATCATCGCTCTATTCTGGGAGGAGGCCCAAGCCACTCAACCACTTTCATATTTCAAACGATGGCTGACGCCGCCCGGAGGCCCGGAGGCTATAGGGTGTGTCCCCGATCGACCCCACCCCTCGATTTACACCCCTGCTATCCATGTAAAGACTCACTCGTGTCGTACAACCCTCTGCCACTCTGTGTTTGTGTGAAGATATCCAGAGATATGGCCAAAACAGCTGGGAAGCACCCCTGGTGGCCAATATCACAATCTTAAAAAAAAAAAAATCAGAAAATGAGAAGATTAGATTCAAATGTATTGTCCGTGCACTACAGCACACGTTCACTACAGAGAAAAGAGTGCAAATGGTCATATCCAATGTACAGTGGTTAAATTGGATGTAAAAAGAAGTCTACTAGGTATAAAAACAGGTATATAATAACTTATGGAGTAGGTATGAGAGATGTGCAGAGTTATGTATGTGTATATATATATATCTATCTATCAGTAGTATAGTAGTAAGTATCAACAGGTAGTGAGCAGGGGTATGCAGTTATAGCAACAGTTGTAGACATATATCTAGATTAATATATACATATATACATTTTTACAGTTCTAACTGTATATATATATATACTGTTAGAACTGTAAAAATGTACATGCTATCATACAGGTATGTAAACAATAAATATGTAAACTATAGGTAGAACAAGAAGCACTTCAGTCATTGGAGCTACAGTTCCAGAGATATGGCCAAAAACAGCTGTGCAGCGCCCCTGGTGGCCAATCACGAAATCGTGAAAACACCTGAAATCTAGTCAGTTCTACCCTCCATCATTTCTACGCAGCTGACAAACAAGAAATCTCTACAGGTGATAATGTTTGAGTTATGGCGTTAACACGAAGGATCTGTGGTGGTGGCGGTCAGGGGATTCCATTATAACCCTGAAACTCTAATTATGAATTAATAATAAGGACCCATGTTTTACTTTCCTGTGTAATGTAGTGTGTGTGTGTGTGTGTGTGTGTGTGTGTGTTAGGTGTCTGTTTATGCTTGCATGTGTGTGCTTGCATACGTGTGTGTGTGTGTGTGTGTGTGTGTTAGGTGTCTGTTCATGATTGCATGTTTGTGCTTGCATACTTGTGCGTGCGTGAATGAGCCCGGTTCCAGGAGGCAGTAAAACAGGAGACCTGATTAAACTGCTGTTTGTGTTGCCACGGGTTACACTGACGTCCTCTGCAAGAAGAGAAAAACCTCTTCATGTTATTGTGGCTGGTACTCTGCAGCCCCCCCCCCCCCCCCCCCCCCCCCAGCAGCCCGGCTGCAGCTCATGGCTGCAGAAATAATCGATAGAGGGAGTATGGAGGTATGTTGACCGGCTGCTTCGGCAGCACAGACAGCAGTCGACATACTGTAGGATGAGCCATAAGGTGGAGAACCTCAGCGGTCCAAACCTACATACATAAAACATCAAATACATTAAAATGTAAAAGAGTGGTAAATGCTCTCTCCTTAACCTACCCGTGCCTTGATGACACGTGGATGAATTCACTTTGGATAAAAGCATCTGCTAAATAGTACCACTTTCTGTCTGTCTGTCTCTTTATGGGATCAGTGTATGTGTGCCAGGTGCATGAGGCCAACCATTAAGCTGCTGTCAGACTAGTCTTTGACGCATTCAAAAGCCCCTGTGAGGGGGTGGGAGAGAGAGAGAGAGAGAGCTGGATTAGGTTAGCGTGTGGGCTCTTGGTGTGCATAAAGCCACCGGTCTGGTAGTCAGCCATGTGTTGCTGTAGCAGGGGCCACGTGGCTTGCAGTAGTGTGGTTCTGTTGGTCCTGGTGCTGACACGAGGACCCTGGGGGATGCCAGCCACCTGCTGCTCCCTGCAGAACACGGGATGAATGAAGTATCTGTAACAGTGTGTGTCTCTCTCTCTCTCTCTCTCTCTCTCTCTCTCTCTCTCTCTCTCTCTCTCTCTCTCTCTCTCTCTCTCTCTCGTGACGCACATCTCCTCCCTGACATTTCCATCCTGACGGCCTGCTGCATAGTACTTACATATTGCATCCATGAGTTAGCCAATAACAGCCACTACTAATCATAGTAATAATACAATAATAATAGTATTGGCCAATATTAAGATACAACATGAGGGTGATGAGGGTGAGGTAAATACACAGGAGAGCAGAGTCGCTCTGCTCTGCCAGCCCTCATCTCTGGAACCCAGACTCTTCAAAAACAGGACTAACACACGTTTATCTCCTTGCTGTCTGTTGTATTGTTTTAATTGTTAAGCAGCTTGGGATTGTCCCCAACAGGGAAGGGTGCTAGATAAATAAAATGTATTATTATTATTATTATTATTATGTAAATAGAAGAAAAACTGTGGAAAATACAAGATACATATACGGCCAGCTGCTAGTAGGGCTGAGGAGGCCACACCTCACTGGTCAGTCATCACCGCCATGCGGGAACTTAGTGGAACGCCTCTCTTCCTCTCGTACTGGTTCACCATAATGTTACATAGGGATGTACTGTGTTGTTAAATACTATTACTAAACACTATTGTAAGTCGCTTTGGGTAAACGCGTCTGCTAAATGACTGTAATGTAATGTAAATAGGGATGTACCATGTTGTTAAATAGGGATTCCCTATGTCACGTAATTAGTTAATTGAACACAATCCCTACTTAATATAATGGCTCATCAATGGCTGATCCTAAATATGGACGAGGGTTTATGTGACACAAGGTTTCACTATTTTCTTCGTAATGTTTTTTAAATCTTTTTTTCAATGAGCCAATGAACTCTCTGGGGGCTGCTGGTGCGGTATCCCTAGCTAAAGTACTGCAGACTCCTGTGATATCTGCTTCATTTAGCAGTGTTCCTCTACGGACACCCTAATGAGAATCTTATCGGCAATAAAGCACGAATTAACCACAGTGTGTGTGTGGGTGGATGAATGATTGGAAGTTCTCGTGTGTGTGTGTGTGTGTGTGTGTGTGTGTGTGTGTGTGTGTGTGTGTGTGTGTGTGTGTGTGTGTGTGTGTGTGTGTGTGTGTGTGTGTGTGTGTGTGTGTGTGTGTGTGTGTGTGTGTGTGTGTGTGTGTGTGTGTGTGTGTGTGTGTGTGGTGTGTGTGCGTGTGTGTGTGCGTGCGTGCGTCTTGGTATCTTCTTGGCAACATTAGGAGCCATTATGTGGCTGAGTAAGTGTAGCACTGGGCGTTGTTACGGCCATGAGGAAAACAGTGGGAGTCTCCCCTGCCACATGCCTCTAAAGTGGCTTCATTGGGCTCCTCTGGAAGACAGAGACACAGGTTGATGGAGAGTTCACCGGTTTACGGCGAGGTTGCGATGTTTGAAGCAGCGCAGGTGGTACATGCTGACACGTTAGCCCTCCTCTCTGAGTGTGTGTGGCGGTGGCTGGTTCAACCCGTGGGCCTTGATTACCAATGGACCCGCAGCTGTGCACTCTGCTGCCTCGGACTCTGGCCGGGTGAGGCTGCTTAAACCAGCCACCCACCACACTCCACAAAGACACCGCCAAGAGGAAGTGGTCCCCAGCTGCTGTCCGTGTCGATGTGTTATTGTACTGAAGAGGGAGGCCTGGGCTGCACACATAAGCTCACAAGTCCTGGAATTGAAGACAAATGTATATTTATTGTTGAGACAAACATCCCTTTTTAATTTTCAGAGGGAGATGGATGAATGTTTAATGTTCTCGACTCCATTTGAGGACTTTGTGTTTTGGTGGTTCTGCTCATCATATCTGAGACTCAACAAACTATCTTTGACCGTGTCTCTCTCTCTCTCTCTCTCTCTCTCTCTCTCTCTCTCTCTCTCTCTCTCTCTCTCTCTCTCTCTCTCTCTCTCTCTCTCTCCTCTCTCTCTCTCTCTCTCTCTCTCTCTCTCTCTCTCTCTCTCTCTCTCTCTCTCTCTCTCTCTCTCTCTCTCTCTCTCTCTCTCTCGTGACGCACATCTCCACCCTGACATTTCCATCCTGACTGGAGACGGCCTGCTGCATAGTACTTACATATTGCATCCATGATGACAGCAAATACTAATCATAATAGTAATACAATAATAATGATATTGGCCAATATTAAGATATAAGGTGAGGGTGAGGTTAACACACAGACCCATGGCAGAGCCATATGCAACCAGTACAATGGAATGCTATTTGCCCATTCCCTCACGCAGAATGAATTTCCTACTACTAATTGAACACTATATACTATACTATGTACTATACAACAATATACTATAACAATACTGTACAGCATAAAAAAATAAATAAATTGACTGATGAATGATGATACATATGTGTTGAATTGTGCAAAAAGCATTTAAAAAGCATTTTAAAGTGCCAGTAGTGCAGCAGCATCGTGAATACAGTGTAATGTGTCCAGAAAGTCCCGCAAGTATGATAGTGTAATGTTAATGACATGTTATGATAGTGTAATGTTAATGACATGTTATGATAGTGTAATGTTAATGACATGTTATGATAGTGTAATGTTAATGACATGTTATGATAGTGTAATGTTAATGACATGTTATGATAGTGTAACGTTAATGACATGTTATGATAGTGTGATGTTAATGACATGTTATGATAGTGTAATGTTAATGACATGTTATGATAGTGTAATGTTAATGACATGTTATGATAGTGTCATGTTAATGACATGTTATGATAGTGTAATGTTAATGACATGTTATGATAGTGTAATGTTAATGACATGTTATGATAGTGTAATGTTAATGACGTGTTATGATAGTGGCAGCACTCCTAGCAGTTCAGTAGGTCACTGCCTGTGGATAACAACGGTCCTTGAACCTGGTAGTCCTTGTACGGATGCGGCGGAACTGGCGACCGGAGACCTGCCAGTCAGAAGGTCCATAATCCAGTTAAAGACAGGGGGGGGGGGGGCCGACGGTGTTGAACGCCGAGCTGTAGTCGAATGAACAGCAGTCCTGTCTAGGTGCTCCAGGGCCGTGTGCAGTGCCAGGGAGATGGGGTCGTCCTTTGCATACAGACCTGTTTGGTCTGTATGCAAACTGGAGTGGGTCCAGGGAGTCAGGAATGGTAAAGTTTATGTGTGACATGACCATTTTGAGAGAGAGAGAGAGAGAGAGAGAGAGAGAGAGAGAGAGAGAGAGAGAGAGAGAGAGAGAGAGAGAGAGAGAGAGAGAGAGAGAGAGAGAGAGAGAGAGAGAGAGAGAGAGAGAGAGAGAGAGAGAGAGAGAGAGAGAGAGAGAGAGAGAGAGAGAGAGAGAGAGAGAGAGAGAGAGAGAGAGAGAGAGAGAGAGAGAGAGAGAGAGAGAGAGAGAGAGGTTCACACAGTTTGCTCGGAAACACACAAAATCAGGAAGAGGTGATGTTCATCGTTGGAATGTCACCGTTCCCCCGCCGTAAAACTGCCATCAACAGCATCTTTGGAGGAAAAGAAACGAACCCTCTAACCTTTCTCTCTTGCATCAACACAATCCATATCTTTGGATCGTTTGACGTCTGCGCTCTGCTGGCGGTTCCATTTAAAGTGCCCCCCCCCCCCCCCCCCCCCCCGCTGTGGATGGCGTTGGTGTGAATATGAAGCTGACTGCCCTCCAGGTACTTCTGGACTGAGCATTTGATGCGGCCGCCCTGCTGGAGGTCCACACACACCACACACACACACACACACCACACACACACACACCACACACACACACACACCACACACACACACACACACACCACACACCACCCTGGGACCTGGTACTCAGCTGTCTGCCTCCTGGTTGGGAACCAGCATAGAGTCACTCACAGCTCCCACAGCCTCCATGTCAGAGGAAGGACGATTACTAAATAAATACCAGCCCCTACCTCATGGTTTCCCTCCTTTATCTGTGCTCTACCGACCCCACAAAGAGCAACCCCGATACAATACTTCTTATACCTCTACATAATACGACTCCTGCAGTGTATGCAGAGAAGGAAAGTGTGTGTGTGTGTGTGTGTGTGTGTGTGCGTGTGCTACTTCAGGTCAAGTTTAACTATAGGCTGAGCCCTTTATCAAAGATGACCATCTTCACTCTTCACTGGCCATGGGAACTCTGCCTGGCAACAGCCACCTGGTCAGGAACACTCTATACGTGTGTGTGTGTGTGTGTGTGTGTGTGTGTGTGTGTGTGTGTGTGTGTGTGTGTGTGTGTGTGTGTGTGTGTGTGTGTGTGTGTGTGTGTGTGTGTGTGTGTGTGTGTGTGTGTGTGTGTGTGTGTGTGTGTGTGTGTGTGTGTGTGTGTGTGTGTGTGTGTGTGTGTGTGTGTGAGCCTTCACTGCTACCTACACCGTTTAGTGCAGGGTTGAGAATGTTTAGCAGGAGGTGAATGCTAACATGTCAGGGCTCTGTGTGTGTGTGTGTGTGTGCGTGTGTGTGTGTGGTGCTTAGTGCCAGTGATGCGTGTTGTCCTCCACGTCCACCATACCCTCACTTCCTGTTTCAAAAGGAAGTGATCGGACAAACACACCGTTTCCCATAACCCTCCCAGGTGGAGTGATTAGATGGAGGATGATAACTGTGTGTGTGTGTGTGTGTTTATTTCCTGCTAGCAACACGCGCTACATGTGTGTGTGTGTGTGTGTGTTGAAGATGGCTGGTGTAACCTGTGGGCCTTGATTGGCCAATGTGTGCCAGAGTCTAATCAGTATGACCTGGGGTCAGGTGAGGCTGCTTCCACCAGCCACCAACCAGCCACCAACCACACCCAGTACACGCTCTCTAGCTCTCTATGCCAGTAACATTCGAAACCAGTAACGTTCCACACCAGTACTATCCCATACCAGTAACATTCCAAATATTCCAGTAATATTCCATTCTTGGACAATTACATCCCAGCCACTTGGGTGTACCTCCTTAGACTCTTCATACAGAGAGTGGAACAGTTCCCAGAGGGAAAGGGAGGAATGTTAAGAAGAGACACAATAGGGATAACCCCTCTAGCTCTAGTAGCTAGCCGCCGTCTGCTCCAACCCAATGTAAAGGCAGTATTAAAGAACCATAGCCTGCTAGCCGTGTGTGTGTGTGTGTGTGTGTGTGTGTGTGTGTGTGTGTGTGTGTGTGTGTGTGTGTGTGTGTGTGTGTGTGTGTGTGTGTGTGTGTGTGTGTGTGTGTGTGTGTGTGTGTGTGTGTGTGTGTGTGTGTGTGTGTGTGTGTGTGTGTGTGTGTGTGTGTGTGTGTGTGTGTGTGTGTGTGTGTGTGTGGTAGCGGGGAGCTGGGTAAACAATGGCGGGTCGTTAGCTGTACAGAGAAGGAATAGAAAATGGTCGGCCGGGCTAATCTAATGGTCATAACTCAATATTGAAGAAAGATGCTGAGGAAATGAGCTCTCTCTCTCTCTCTCTCTCTCTCTCTCTCTCTCTCTCTCTCTCTCTCTCTCTCTCTCTCTCTCTCTCTCTCTCTCTCTCTCTCTCTCTCTCTCTCTCTCTCTCTCTCTCTCTCTCTCTCTCTCTCTCTCTCTCTCTCTCCTCTCTCTCTCTCTCTCTCTCTCTCTCTCTCTCTCTCTCTCTCTCTCTCTCTCTCTCTCTCTCTCTCTCTCTCTCTCTCTCTCTCTCTCTCTCTCTCTCTCTCTCTCTCTCATGGGACCAATCCCATTAGTAATATTTACCCCTACCCCTCTTTTCCGAGTGCCCCTCACTGTGGGACCGGACCGTTCCAGTGTGAACCGGGACGACCCTCCAGGACCCTCCCTGATACGTCATCGGAAGTCGCATCGTTGGCGTTTACGCGAACCGATGGCGTCATGATGTTTCCCGTCTTATATGTGGTCTTCAGCTGTGTTGATTTCTCGTGGGCTGTAGGCATCCCTTGGCGAGAAATGTATCCGCATACAAGAGATAACCATGTATGATCGTACTATCATTGGTTTGTTATGCTTGTTATAAAGAAATGGTTGATACGTACAATATATAATAATACAAATAAACAACATTAAACTAAGATCAGGGGGGGGGGGGGGGGGGACGTCAGGGTAGAACACCACCAGGGGGAGAACACCAGGGGGAGAACACCAGGGGGAGAACGTCGGTCACCGTGCCTTGTTGACAGATGAAATCAGCTCCTTTTGACGTCAATCCGAGCACTCTGGTCACCCTGGGTTACGCCCCCCTCTCTCTGCTCTCACTCTCTCTTTTCTCACAACCCAGGCATCATGTCTCCAGAGGGGAGAAGGGGGGTGGGGGGGGGGTGTGAGGAGTGTTTATGGTTAGACTCACCATCCTCTGCTGTGGTCTCATTTCCTTCATCACATTACGACCCTCTGAAGCCCCCCCCCCCCCCCTCTCTTATGTGCACAAGCCCGGAGCTGCCCCACCCCATGTTGTTCACTAGTGTGACTTCCCCACGTCACGCCGTCTCCGGTTGCCATGACGACGCTCCCATAGCAACCCATTGTCAAGCGTGGTTGAGAGGAAGATGATGGTGATGATGACAGTTCAAAAGGATTGCTATGTTTGCTGGCTATTGTCAATAACTTTAAAGGATACTTTGTCTACAAACACACAGCTAATTAAAGACAGGTCAGGTTACCCTCCCTGTAGAGGACCAATCAGAACACTAGGTTACCCTCCCTGTAGAGGACCAGTCAGAACACTAGGTTACCCTCCCTGTAGAGGACCAGTCAGAACACTAGGTTACCCTCCCTGTAGAGGACCAGTCACAACACTAGGTTACCCTCCATGTAGACGACCAGTCACAACACTAAGTTACCCTCCATGTAGACGACCAGTCAGAACACTAGGTTACCCTCCATGTAGACGACCAGTCACAACACTAAGTTACCCTCCATGTAGACGACCAGTCAGAACACTAGGTTACCCTCCATGTAGACGACCAGTCAGAACACTAGGTTACCCTCCATGTAGACGACCAGTCAGAACACTAAGTTACCCTCCATGTAGACGACCAGTCAGAACACTAGGTTACCCTCCATGTAGACGACCAGTCAGAACACTAGGTTACCCTCCATGTAGACGACCAGTCAGAACACTAGGTTACCCTCCATGAAGACGACCAGTCAGAACACTAAGTTACCCTCCCTGTAGACGACCAGTCACAACACTAGGTTACCCTCCATGTAGACGACCAGTCAGAACACTAAGTTACCCTCCACGTAGATGACCAGTCAGAACACTAAGTTACCCTCCATGTAGACGACCAGTCAGAACACTAGGTTACCCTCCACGTAGACGATCAGTCAGAACACTAGGTTACCCTCCACGTAGACGACCAGTCAGAACACTAGGTTACCCTCCCTGTAGACGACCAGTCAGAACACTAAGTTACCCTCCATGTAGACGACCAGTCAGAACACTAAGTTACCCTCCATGTAGACGACCAGTCAGAACACTAGGTTACCCTCCAGTGGAATGACCTGCTTACAGATCCCGCCTCCAGCAACAGGATTGGTCGAAACATGAAGCAAAAGAAAGTGAAACGCCCCTTTCACTCAGATTTCAGCTTGTCTGTCAGCCAGACTTCTGATGTGAATTTGTGAGTTTGTGAGACTGCCGTTCAACCACAGCTAGATGTCTTCATGTTTCACTGACATACCCCTACCCCTCTCTTCCTCCAGGCTCGTGTCCCAGGAGTCTGGACTGTGCCCGGGCTGGACGTCACTTCTGTCCCCCAGGGGGAACACAGTGTGGCCCCTGCTTGGGGCCCTTGCTGGAGGACCCCCAGGGCCACTGTGTGACCAGGGGCCGACATGCACACCACCATGGTAAGCTGTGCCGGAGGTTCCTTTCCAATAGCATCATGAGGCATCATATGTAGCTTAAACTGCGTGGGTTGATTTGTCTAATTGGTTGATTTGTCTAATTTGTTGATTTGTGTAATTGGTTGATTGGTCAAATTCAGATTCAGATTCAGAAAACTTTATTAATCCCGAGGGAAATTAAGGTGCAACAGTTGACACAGGGGGAATAAATGCACACACAAGAATACTAAAACCTAAGCTAAAAAACAAAACAACAACTAACTAAAATAAAACTATTATAAACAAAAATAGTTAAAATAATTCTAAATGAAGTCTAAATGTATTGATAAGTGAAGATAATTTACAGTATTATAACAGTAGTACGTAGGTATATACAATACACAACAATACGTATAGTGCAAATTGGCAGTAATAATATATTAATAAATAACTCAACTGAAAAGAACTGAAAAGTGACATGTGAAAAGTGAAAAAGTGAAAAGTGAATTCGGATTTGAAATGTGTTGATTGCTGTAATTGGTTGGATTGGTCTTGCAGCAATTATTTGGGGTTACTCCCAATTATAATTATAATACTATATACAAAATACAAACGTTGATTGGATAATTGATAATGATTGTTTTCAGCCTCACTTGTTAGTTGTGTGGATAAAAGCGCTACTGTACTGAAATACTCAATTACTAAATGGAAATGCAAAAAACCTACTGTATGTAGCATAGCATTTTAGGCATAGCGATGTGTGGAGTGTGTGTGGTTGGTGGCTGGTTTAAGCAGCCTCACCTAGCCTGAGATAGACTGATTGACTGGTGAGGCTGCACACCTGTGGGTCGTTGTTAATCATGGTGAGCAGATGGAACATGCTAGAGCTCTCCTCCCTGAGTGTGTGTGGTAGAGGCTGTTTTAACCTGTGGGCCTTGATTAACAATGACCCACAGGTGTGCAGCCTCACCAGCCAATCAATCCAACTCAGGCCAGGTGAGGCTGCTTGAACCAGCCACCAACCACACACACACTCCACACAATGCAACCGATAGGCCTATATCACATCACAGTTGAAAGCCGGAAGTACCTGTTAAAAATTGCGGAAGCAGTGTGTCCCAAGTTCCGGTTAATGCATTCCCCTTGGCATTCACCATGGTCCAGTTATCGCTGGACAACGTCTCTGCATAAAACCTTCCAAAAGTCGGTCAAGACGATGCGGTTCAACTAGTGAATGAACACTCTGCAGTGAAGAAGTCTAAATCCGAATCATACAATTCCCCGACATGGTGTGGCTCTGTCTGGATGAGAGATGGAGTGTGTGGGGGTCAGGACCAGTGCTTTTAATCACACACTAACCCGACATTGTGTGTCTCTATTCGGATGAGAGATGGAGTGTTTGTGGAGGTCAGGAGCAGTGCTTTTAATCATACACATACCCAACATTATTAGCCTATTCCGCCCACTTTTCGAGACGTATATGCTCTCCTTGTCAAAGTGCAAACTGCAGACATACGCGCTACCCCTGAGAACATGAAACCAGGGACCTTCATCCTCCTTATCAGCCTCACACAAGACTTGCGGAGGAGTTTGTCTTTCGGGAAATGGTGTAAACTGAGGTAGGGCTGTCTCTGTTTAGACGTTGAGCAGCCCGGTACACTACAATAACAGAGAGGAGGCGGACATAGTTTGTCACGTATCTGGGGTAACTACCGGAAGTAGGAGTGCACTGCTCGGCGATTTTTAACGTTCCGGAAGCAGGAAGTGTGACATAAGCCTATTTACCCAAATTAATATGTATTCCTGTGAATAAACTAAACTAACTCTAAACTTAATGCTAAAGGAATACTTTGCTGCTTTTATGTGGTCTATAATTACAGATATGAATATATGTGGTCGATATACAGGTATATGTATGTATATGTATGCACACACACACACACACACACACACACACATACACACGCACACATACTGCACCACATCTGCAGATTATCTGAACACTCCACCATTCTCTCTCTCGCTCTCTCGCTCTCTCGCTCTCTCTCTCTCTCTCTCTCTGCTCTCCACCCACACACCCAGAGGATCTCCGTAACTCAGTAGAGCTTTAACATGTCCACCCACACATACGCAGACACACACACACAGTAGTACATTCATTCACTCTGTCTAATTCCATAAAACTCTCTTACACACACACACACACACACACACACACACACACACACACACACACACACACACACACACACACACACACACACACACACACACACACACACACACACTATAGTCACACACTTGCCCACCTACTCTAAATAATGAAGATGACATGGGATAATGCATGCATGCACACACACACACACACACACACACACTGTGTCAGCTCTCTCCTTGCTGACAGTGACACAGAGAGGAACATGTGACTTACTCTCACTCCACCACAGGAAGCATGTCTCATGCTCTCATTACCTCATCCTCTCATCCTGCCATAGTCTCATGCGTTCACCCTCTCATAATGGCATCCTCTCATAGCCTTACTCATGCCTTCACATCCTCATTTTGTCATTGCCCTCAGCCTCTTTGCCCTCTGCACTGCACCATTCGACACGCATCCAACCGTGGTTTATTTTTACCGACTACGTCCTGATGACTTGCACTTACCACCTCAGCCCACTAGAGGGAGACAGAAGGGTTTTTTAACAGTTGGTTACAGCAGTAGCTCGTTAAACTGTCTCAGCTGAACGGTTGGGCGACCTGGAAATAATTGATGACCTCAATAATAATAACGGAGACATCATGCCACCCTATGAGTATAAATCATGTTGAGGTTTAAGCTTATGACTGTATAATACTATGCTCACAATTAAAACATGATATTGTGATCATCTTTGGACATATATGATCTCATTCAAGAAAGAAGTTTGTGTGTGGTAAGCTCACTGTGTGTGTGTGTGTGTGTGTGTGTGTGTGTGTGTGTGTGTGTGTGTGTGTGTGTGTGTGTGTGTGTGTGTGTGTGTGTGTGTGTGTGTGTGTGTGTGTGTGTGTGTGTGTGTGTGTGTGTGTGTGTGTGTTTATCTACAGGTAAAAAGACCACCTACCCTGTGCTAGACGAGGAGATAGACTTCCTGTCCACCATCGTCAGCGAACAGCGGGAAACCAAGTCCAGGAAGCCAGGTATCAACCAATCACAAGACGGCGTGACGTCACATATGAATACAATTCAGTCAAATAAATAGGATAATTGCTTTTTTATTTATAGATCAACTTCTGTGATGGTGTGACTACCAATACGAATTTGCAATACTTTATAATAGTAATACATAAAAACAATAATATTGTGGTGACCCACTTGTGACACAGACATTCACTGGACGCTGTGAGATGGAGTTACGGCTCCTTTAAGACAATTCAACCCAGAAGCTTTCTGGGTAATGTTTAGAGCGGGAGTTTTGAATGTACCGGTTCTGATTTGTTCGTATGTCATTACTGTTGCCGTTGCAAGCCTGACTACTGCCGCTGTTATTACTGTTCATTGATGGGAGTAAACGTTTCGTTGATGCGGGGATTTCCGTCGCCTGAACATCATCACGACCCCCGACCGGTACCCCGTACCACATATCCAAGATTTTTCCGCCCACCTGGCGGGAGCCACCATCTTCTCCAAAGTGGACTTGGTGCGTGGTCACCACCAGGTACCGGTCCACCCAAGGGACGTGCCAAAGACAGCAGTCATCATGCCGTTCGGACTCTTTGAGTTCCTGCGGATGCCTTTCGGCCTCAAGGGGGCGGCACAAACGTTCCAGCGACTTATGGACTCTGTGCTGCGGGAAATGCCGTTTTTGTTTGTTTATTTAGACGACATTCTGGTGGGCAGCGCCTGTGCGGAGGAGCACCTGACACCTCCGGCAGTGAATGTCTGTGTCCCCACTTGGGACACAGACATTCACTGGACACTATGAGATGGAGTTACGGCTCTTTTAAGACAATTCAACCCAGAAGCTTTCTGGGTAATGTTTAGAGCGGGAGATTTGAATGTACCGGTTCTGATTTGTTCGTATGTCATTACTGTTGCTGTTGCAAGCCTGACTACTGCCGCTGTTATTACTGTTCATTGATGGGAGTAAACGTTTCGACTCGACAACCTGTCCACCGTCTCCTCGTTATTACTCACTCCCACAATACATACAATAGTAATAAGTACAAATCAAGTTAGAACCGACCTGCTACTTGTGACAAAAATTCATTGTTTTTTGTTCCTCTCTCAGCCCCAATACAGGAAGTGGCAGTTGTCAAGGAGACATTGCCCCCGGTCATACCTAGTGCCACCTATGGGCCAGCGGCCACCGCAGCACAGGCAGCCAATCTGAGCACAGCAGCCCCCCCCTCGGCCCCGCCCCCGGCGTCCAATCACACGGCCGGTCTGTCGGGTGCTCCCGTGATCGCCCCGTACCCGCCCAATGACAACGTCTTCGTCGGTATGTCGCTGTTCACTATTGTTCACTATTCACTATATCACTATTGCTGTTCACCGCTATTCACCGCTATTCACAGTTATTCACCAATATTCACCGATATTCATTGATATTTTCCGATTTGAACCGATATTCACGGATACTTACAATATTCCGCGATACTCACGATATTCCCCGATACTCACGATATTCACCGATGTTAAGCGATATTCACTGATACTTCCGATATTCACTGATACTTCCGATATTCACTGATATTCACCAATATTCAACGATATTCACTGATACTTCCGATATTCACCAATATTTACCAATAATTATAGATACGATATTCACGAATATTCACAGATATTCAACGATATTTATAGATACTCACGATATTCACGGGTATTCACTGATATTCACCGATATTCATTGATATACACTGATACTCACCGATATTCACTGATATTCACCAATATTCACCGATATT
>CM051017.1:5208004-5223004 GCA_027704905.1 Muraenolepis orangiensis | reverse complement strand
TCAAGTCCATCTCGGTTCCTTTTTTTAAGTCTCCGGTGGTCCGGAGGTCCGGTTGGTGTTTTAAACATTGAGTGGAACACGCCCCAGCATCGTAAACGTGTAACGTGTACGTTGGAGTCGTAAATTTTAATTGTATGTTTTTGTTTGACACTGTCGTCCTTTGCTCTTGTTACCTCTATGCATGATTTGATGAAGCTGTGCTTTGGCGAAAAAGTAAAAAAAAATAATAAATATGCATTTCCTGTACAGCCCGGCACGTTTCCTGTGTGAACCTGCTCACTATAGACACAAAATAACTTGAATGATCTCCGAGTCCTTCTGAAGCGGTCCTACCTATAGCGCTCTGACCCAGAGCTCGCCCATGCTGACCATCTGACTCACCTCTCTCTCTCTCTCTCTCTCTCTCTCTCTCCTGGTGTGTGTTCCTCTGTGTACCGCTGCTATTGTGGAAGAGACCGATGTGTTGCTGGACAGTCTCACCGTACTACACACTTTCCTTACCTCTATCTCGAAGATGCTTATTTACTCAAGTACCCGGGGCAACTACTGAACTGTTGTACTTTGTTTTACCTGTGTGTGTTGTTGCTGTGGAAACACTCGGGGGTTCCCATACCAACCAGAGAGATCTGTCAGGCTTTCATTGATTTATTACGTTCTCACCCAGTAGGTCTACTACCTACCTGACCTATATCTCCCACATCCTAATACTTTGGTTTGATGAACTATGAATGTAGAATGAAGAAGTCCACATGTTTGATGGTTAGATCATCCTACCAACAGTTGGTACAGTCCACCGGGTAGGCTGGTATAGACTGATCTAGTGTCCATCATCCTACATCTGGATGGACACGCCCACTTGTGATGTCACCAGTGGGTCAAGTTTAAAATGGCTTGCAGCGGCCGACCACCATCACACCTGATTGTGAAGGCCCTTTAACGTAACGCCGACCAGACCAAAACAAGACGTCGCAGATGTTGTGATGTTGTTGAACTTGTTGAACTGCTATGGTTTGGTGTGTGGGCGCCCTGTGTTGTTATACAAAGTGGCCTATTGTGGTTGACTCTCAGGAACGCCGCTTTCTGTGGTTTCTTATACTCGACTACGTTTTCATGAGTTGGCGGCCATCTTAACATTCAGAAACCATCTTGTTTGCGTCAATCACCACCAAGATCATTCTACAATGAAAAACATATCTACCATGAAGCAGATAAAAACAACTATGCCATCAGCAAGGACAAACATACTTTATTCATTTTTGCTTCATGGATTTGACTTGATATGGCGGCCAACTCACGGAGGTGATATCTTGTGTGTAACTACTGTTAAAAAAAAAACTACTGCACTACAGTTTATAGAACTACTGGTTACAACTTCAGTTCTACTGGTTAAAACTACAGTTCTACTGGTTAAAACTACAGTTCTACTGGTTACAACTACAGTTCTACTGGTTAAAACTACAGTTCTACTGGTTACAACTACAATTCCACTGGTTAAAACTACAGTTTTATAGTACTACTGGTTACAAAGCAGTTTTACTGGTTACAACTACAATTCTACTGGTTAAAGTCACAGTACTTTAAGAAAGGGTTAACAGCTTAATGTTGGAGAATATTTTTTAAACAATTTTTACGGTACTGTTGGAAAACGGTTGAGCCTATGGAACAAACATATAGTGTTTTGGTATCAATGGTTTTAATCACGTTTGTTTGTTTTATTTATTTATTAGTTTTTTATTATCTAAACCTCTGCTCTATCCTTCTCTTCCGATATGTCGCAGACTGTTTAACTGGCTTTATTTTAGCTCTATCTTCCTGTGTGTCTTGTTGAGGAAAGCTTTATGTCTGGTATATCTAGATACCCTTGCTACATACTCACGTCTGTTCAAGGGATGTCCCACTCGTAAGATTGTTTGGCATGCATGTGGATATGCTGGCGCTGGGGAAAAGTAAAATAAATAAATATTTATATTATCTGAACGGAAACGTTGTCTGTCGTGTCTGTTGACCAGATTCCTCCCGTCTTGAATCAACGATGTAATATCTAATTTAAGTACTGCTAAGGTAGGCTATTAGGCCTAGTACTGCTTAGTACAACTTAGTTATCTCACCTTAACTATCCTGGTCCTGGTCAAATATTATTATATTATTATATGTGCTGCCGTTACCCCTATTCTAAACAAAAACCTGGTCTCGACCCCGTCCTTCAGCGAGCTGTTGCCGCTCAACTCAAAACCCACCTGGACAACAATATCCTGTCCAAACCCTTCCAATCCGGCCTCCGCACCTTTCACAGTACAGACACTACTGAAAATCACCAACGACATCCTTCTCTCTGCCGACTCCCTAACCGTCCTCATCCTCCTCGACCTCACCGCTGCATTTGACAACCATCAATCATTCCATCCTCCTCTCCCGCCTTCACTCCCTTGGCATTTCCTGTACCGTCCTCTCTTGGTTCACCTCCTACCTCTCTGACAGACACCAATACATCTCCATAAACCACTGCCAAATGTCCAAGTCAAGTTTATTGTCACTTCACAGTTTACACAAGTATAAAGCAGTGAGTGAAAATCTCATGTGCATTACCCGACGACAGACAGCAGTTAAAAAAATAAGCTATATGGAAGCTATCTCTGAGTATTTGTATGGCACTTGATACTGCGGTATCGCCTGCCTGACAGTAAAAGTGAATACAGTTCGTGGCTGGGGTGGGCATTGTCTTTTATGATGCGTTTGGCCTTGGCCACGCACCGCTGGTTGTATATATCCAGGAGGGAGGGGAGCTCACCTCCAACGATATACTGGGCCGTCCGCACCACCCTTTGAAGCGCTCTGCGCTCGAGTGCGGTGCAGTTCCCGTACCAGACGATGATACACCCTGTAAGAACACTCGATGGTGCCGGTATAGAATGTTCTCAGGATGCGGGGGCCCATGCTGAATTTCCTCAGACGCCTGAGGAAATACAGGCATTGTTGGGCCCTTTTCACCACGTGTGTGGTGTGCGTGGACCATGTGAGGTCCTTGAAGCTGCTGACCCTCTCTACTGCAACACCGTCGATGGAGATAGGGCTGTGCTCTCCTCTCTGCTTCCTGTAGTCCACAATCAGCTCCTTGGTCTTCTTGACATTGAGGGTGAGGCTGTTCTCCTGGCACCACTGCTCCAGCGATCCAACCTCCTCCCTGTAGGCTGTCTCGTCGTCGCCGGCAATCAGGCCCATCACTGTCGTGTCGTTAGCAAACTTGATGACGTTGGAGCTGTGCATAGCCATGCAGTCGTGGGTGTAGAGGGAGTAGAGGAGAGGGCTCAGCACGCATCCCTGGGGGGCTCCCGCGTTGAGGGTCAGTGGCTCTGAGGTTGTGCTGCCCATCCTCACCAACTGGCGGCGGTCCGACAGGAGGTCCAGTATCCAGCTGCACGTGGATGGGGGCACGCCTAGACCTCTAAGCTTGGTGTCGAGCTTGGCAGGAACTATCGTGTTGAACGCTGAGCTGTAGTCCACAAACAGCATTCGCACATAACAGTTATTTCCCTCCAGGTGGGAAAGGGCAGTGTGGAGGGCCATGGCAATTGCGTTGTCCGTGGATCTGTTTTGACGATATGCAAATTGCCATTGGTCCAGCGTGGCAGGTAACACAGAGCAAATAAAGTCCTTGACCAACCTCTCGAAGCATTTGCTGACAATCGAGGTGAGGGCTACAGGTCTATAGTCATTCAGGCATGTTACCTTGGGTTGTTTAGGGACAGGCACGATGGTGGACATCTTGAAGACCGCGGGAATAACAGCCTGGGACAGGGAGAGGTTGAAGATGTCTGCAAAGACTCATGCCAACTGGTCTGCGCATTCTCTGTGGACACGGCCCGGGATGTCGTCGGGGCCTGCCGCCTTACGGATGTTCAACCGCTTGAAGGTGCGGCGCACATCCACCTCCGAGATGTTCAGCAGGCTTGTCTCCTCAGGTGGCGCTGGCTTCGGTGGGCTGCCGTTCACGTCGAACCGAGCAAAAAAGGTATTTAGCTCTCCTGGGAGGGAGGTAGAGGAGTTCTCTACACAACTGGTTCTCCCTCTAAAGTTCGTTATCGTCTGTAGCCACTGCCACATACCCCTTGCGTCGTGGCTCTTGAATTTCTCCTCCACTCTGTCCTTGTACTCCCGCTTGGCAGTGACAATGGTTTTACGGAGGTCGTTGCGGGCTCTCGTATATTCCTCCATATTCCCGGAGCCAAAGGCGACGTTACGCGCGTGGAGGGCAGTGCGAACATCGCCGTTAATCCACGGTTTCTGGTTGGGATATATCCGAACCGACTTGGTCGGAACAACGTCATCTATGCACTTCTTGATGAACCCGGTGACCGACGACGTGTACTCGTTGATGTTATTGTCCGAGGCAACGCGGAACATGTGCCAGTCAGCGCGATCCTGCAGCATAGAGTCCGATTGGGCCGACCAGCATTGGACCTCCCTCACAGCGATCGGTTGCTGCTTCAGTCTCAGCCAATAGGCGGGGAGCAGCTGGATAGAGCGGTGGTCTGATTTTCCGAACGGTGGGCGGAGGAGGGCCTTGTAACCATCACGGAAGGGAGTGTAGCAGTGGTTGCGGATCCGCTCACCCCGTGTGTTGCTCGTTATGTGTTGGTAGAACTTCGGGAAAACCTTCTTCAGGTTCGCCTTGTTGAAGTCCTCCGCCACGATGAGAGCAGCAGGGTGTTCCGACTCCTGTTCGCTGATAGCCCCGTACAGTTCCTTCAGTGCTGTGTCCGTGTTGGCTTGTGGGGGAATGTAAACGGCGGTCACGTTTACCGCTGTAAACTCCCGAGGTAGCCAGTGTGGACGGCACATAAGCATCAGGTACTCCGGGGAACAGAAAGACTTGAGGGGATGTACATGACTTTGGTTGCACCAAGATCTGTTTATCATGGGACATACCCCCCCTCCACGATCTTTACCGGAGAGAGCCTTTCTGCCGTTCTGTCCGCCCGGTGGACGGAAAATTCCGTCGGCTCGATAGCTGCGTCAGTAACCCCCTCCGACATATATGGGCGGGACGTTGGAGTCGAAAGAATGGAAAAAACTCCGGTAGGTGGCGAGCAACTGTCGATCTGATCTCCAGAAGTGTGCAAAAGTTATAAATGAGCGTGCTGCTAACTTCCTGAACAAAGATAGTCGCGATAAAAATAATAAATAACAAAAAACTGCGTCGTCGTGCGGGAGCTCGCGACACGACAGCCATCTCGTACGACGCCATACTCCAGTACCGTCTCATGGTGTCCCCCAAGGATCACTGCTCGCCCCCCCCCCCCCCCCCCTCTTCATCCTGTATATACTTCCCCTGGGTCAAATTCTCCCCCGCCATGGCCTCCGCTTCCATTGCTATCCGGACGACACACAACTCTACCTCTCCTCCAAGACCATCACCCCAACCACCTGCCTTGCTGATATAAAAACATGGATGCAACAGAACTTTCTCCAACTTAACTGCAATAAATCGGAGATACTCATTATCGGCCCAAACTCCCTCATCCGGTCCGCCCAGACCTTCTCTCTCACCATTGATGGTTCCATCGTCACCCCCTCCACCCATGTCCGCAACCTTGGCACCATCCTCGACCCCACCCTCGACCCCACCCTCTCATTCCTACCACACGTCAACCACATCACCAAAACTGCCTTCTTTCACCTCTGGAACATTGCCCGCCTCCACCCCTCCCTGTCCCTTCCAGCTGCTGAAACCCTCCTCCATGCCCTCATAACCTGCAGAATCCATTACTGCAACAGCCTCCTCTACGGCTCCCCAAACTAAACTCCAATACGTCCAGAACGCCGCTGCCCATCGGCTCACCTCCACCCGTCGCTGAGATCACATCCCCCCCCCCCGCCCTGTCCTCCACAACCTCCACTGGCTCCCAGTTAAATACAGGATCGACTTACCTATGGTGACTTTGCCTATGGTCCGCTGACACAAACAGCCTGATTGTCCCCAGGACCGAGCTACGGACCTGGGGCTACAGGGCCTCTTCAGTTGCTGCCCCCTCCCTCTGGAACGCCCTCCCCATCCACATCCATCAGGCAACCATCCTACCTTCAAACAGGCTCTCAAGACCCACCTCTTCAAACTGGCTTTCCCTGGCTAAGTATCCTTCCCTCTATCCTATGACTCTAAATTGTATTTTCATTATCTATCTTATTTTAATCTATGTAACTATTCAATTATTTTACTGTGTGTGTAATTTTGTCTGAAAAGCCCCTTGGGTGTCCAGAAAAGCGCTCGATGAAATAGAATGTATTATTAATATTATTATTATGATTATCATACCATTTAGTGCAGCCATTTAGTTCCCAACCTGCGGGGGCGCCAGAGATCTCATGACGTGGCACAAAGCTCTGTGTATTTTAAACCTTCAAACACATTATTTTAAAAGACTACATTACACATCCTAGCCAGGGCCCAAATGATACTGCCGTGAATCTGTTGGAATCAGAATTCCTTTATTTGTCACCCTTACATATTAAACAGACTTACATAATACAAAAATATATATGCACACGTTATTATTAACAATAATAATAACAATAATAATACAAATTATAATAAAAAATAATATTATATATTTTTAAAACACCTCATGGGTCACATCGAGAGGATTCTGAAATCAATCTCGTGACCCCCCCTCGGGGTCCCGAGATGATGATCCCGAGATCCCCACTTTGGGAACCCCTGGTCTACTGTATTGTCCTGATGTGGAACACAGAGTCACCAGAAAACCAACCAATCAATCAAATATTATTGTTGGAAAATTCAAACTGTCAGTCAATTCACTTTAATGTTTAGTGTTCTCCCCATCAACACAATTTGTGCGTAATTTCCTGCTCCTCCTAATGGTAAGTCCATATTTAATACATTTATAGTATTAACTATTTACGATTTAATGTCTGTAATAATTAATTAGTTAAAGCAAGAAAACATGAAGCAGTTAAAATAAAAGATAAAAAAGTGTGTCTCTTGTAAATAGTGGAGGAGGAAACTTAATCAGTGTAAATTCTGTTTGGGTGTTTGCATCATGCCCACCAATCTCTTGCTGTCCTTGCTGATTGTGCAACGAACTGGCAACACGTGTTTATTAATAGAGGAACATCACGTGTGACCTGAAAGTGTTCTCATTCTGTTCTACTGCATGGCAACCACAGCTCAACCACTTCCAATGTAGTTCTGACTCATTACATAACACATTTTTTCCACTGTGGTTCAAATCAGTCCCTCACCAACACGGTGAGGGACTGAAACCGGAGGCAGGTTATAGGTGTACACCCTAGCTGTTCGCCCAGGCTTCCAGGTCGTGGTACACCTTGTACACCGGCAGTCTGGGGTAGCGCACGCAGATCTGACACAGACGCTCGCGCCAGTCCACGTACGTCTTGACACCGTGCGTCCGCCGCCAGCGGAAGTACTTCCCGTACGTCTCGGCGTCGGACACCACGCTCCGCAGGTGGTCCGCCAGCGCCTCCACGCTGCCGAAGTCCTCCACGTGGATGAAGGAGCCGGGCGGGGCCAGGGCCCGGTACGTGGCCCTGCTGGGGCCCAGCACCACGGGTACGGCTCCCGCCCCCAGCCCGTTCCTCCACAGCTTCTCGCTGATGTAGTCGGTGGCCTGGGAGTTCTCCAGCGCCAGGTAGAAGTAGCAGCGGCCGATGGTGGGCAGCAGCCGCGCGTCCGCCAGGGGCCTCCGGGCCCAGTGGCCGTACACCTCCACGGGGACGTGTCGCTTCAGTTGCTGGTACACGGCGGCCCTGGCTTGGGTGGGCTTGTACCGGCTGACCACCCAGCTGGCCAGACAGGAGCGGTTCAGGGCGAGGGGCGGGGCTTCCCGGTCGCCCTCCCCCCTGGCCACGGTCCTGCCGTAGGGGATGGGAATGTCGGCGTCGCGCCGGTAGCTCATGGTCCAGTTGAAGAGGCCGTTGTACGGGGTGAGGTCTCCGTTGTTGACGGGAGGTTCCAAGGACATCCAGGCCCACCGCTGTGAGGGCGGGCGGGGGAGGTGTAGGGGCAGGGAGGAGGAGGAAGAGGAGTGCGAGGAGGAGGAGGAGGAGGAGGAGGAGGAGGAGGAGGAGGAGGAGGAGGAGGAGGAGGAGAGGAGGCAGAGGGGCGTCCTCCCCAGCGGAGCTCGTGATGGTGGAAGACCACGACGTCGGCGGTGGAGATGGTGGAGCGGTTGTCGCTGAGGAAGCAGTGGCTGATGTTGTACATCTCACCGCAGGGGTTGCCGGCCAGGGAGTAGGAGTGTCCGAAAGGCCAGTCCCAGAGCAGGATGCTGAGGTTCAGGGGCGGCTGTGGAGAGGGGGAGCGGGGCGTGAGGAGGCCCCAGTAGAACAGGTAGGAGGAGACGCTGAGCAGGGAGATGAGGGTGAACAGCTTGGAGACCTTGGAGGCGTTCATTTGATGCGGTTTGGGAGGCACTGGGTCCAGTGATACAAGGGAGAGGTGATGAGTTTAAAGCCTGAAGGGAAATGCAGGCTTGATTAGAGATTGACGTTAGACTTTTCTCATCGCTGCGGCAAATGAGGATATGAGAAATATTACGCGGTCATTATTTGAATTCTCTTATGAGATGTTGGATAAAGAAAGGATGTAAACTAAGATGAATCAGCAGCCATAATGACGGATTCAAGTTTAGGTCAACCTGAATAGCAAATAGTTTTCCTCCTTGACTTGAAATCTTATTTGCAAAATGACTGAATAAGTTTACTAATGAGCAAAAGATCAAAAGCATACATCAAAAGTATACATTAGTTACCATCAATATAAGAGAACCACAGCCATATCATGTCATGTGGTCAACCCTGTCTTGGTTCATGGATTTAGGTTAATAATGCATTTATAACTTATATTAAAATATATATGTGTAAATGTAGCGTATGTAAATGTAGTTTGTTACTCATAAATAGGAGCTATGAGTTATTACGATCTGGCAGATGTAAACAATGATCCTTAACGATTGGAAGATCCATCAATTTTATGAACAAGGTACACATTCATCTTCATCCCTCGCTTCAAGTTCAAACATCCAATCTTACCGTAGTCCACAGGTGTTAGTCTGGATAGAGCCACAATGTAGGTCGGAGGACCTGCAGGGAGAGGGCTCTCTCTCTCTCTCTCTCTCTCTCTCTCTCTCTAATGCTTTTGCTATCTGCCTACTTGTCTTGTGTTCTTTATTTCTTTGGTATATGAAACTTGCCGCACTAAGAAATATGAATATGATTATATGATTTCCCACAACACACTGCCCAACCCTTTATGCCTATATGCCACCCTATTGGTTTCTGATACTTGCACACCCATGAATGCAAACCACACACACACACACACGCGCGCACACACACACACGCGCGCGCACACACGCACACACACACACACACACACACACACACACACACACACACACACACACACACACACACACACACGCGCACACCGCACAGTCCTACCTGTAGGTGTGGCAGTGTAACATTGGGGAGGAGGATACTGGCTGTTTAACGCTTTCAACGTTTTGGTAACCCTTTTCTAAACCACAAGCTGGTCTTCCTTCCTGTTTCAGTGTCAGAGGAAGGAGAGCCTGGCGCGACCCCAGTGATGCCTACCAGAAACCACCCAACCCACCACCACACACTTTCAGGGTTTGCTATAAATATATTTTTTTTCTATGTCGATGGCAGTTTCTGATGAAGCTTGGTTGGTTGCACAACAGGAAACAACAAGGTTTCCAAGAAATGCAAAGTTTGTATTTAAAAAAAGCATAAATCTAATTAGCAATGATGTGTTGGGCTTTTTAAGAAAAACTAAAAAACGTCCAGGTTGTTCATTAAAAATGATGGAGGAACATTCAACATTTTGTTATTATAAATAATTTGTTACAATAAAACAAACGTATAAAGATCAAATAAAGTGTTTTGTTCAAATAAAGAAACATATTTACACTCCAAACTGATTGTCAGTGTTTTGAGCCTGTTCTGCCTGACTTCAGCGGGCAGAGCAGTACGCCCCGTGTCCACCAGGTGGCAGCAATAGCTTTCTCTCGCTACACTTTACCTTTCCTGTGTTTATGCAGTTCATGTTGGAAGACAAAGTAGTCTATTCAGTTCATTGGTTTGCAAGGTATTATATATGTATGCCTATGCAGGACTGCGGTTTATAAAAGTAGCTTTCATTATTGCATTTTATAGATTCCAATTTATAGAATTCCGGTGATTCATCCAGAATGAGCAACTGTTATTTTTGTCTATTGTAATTGTTTTGTTGGCGGTTATCAAGCACTACATATATGTATAATACGTATAATACGTTATGTATAATACATAAATACAGACAGGTACAAATAATCATGATCAAATATATGGGTTTTCTTTCAAATAAAAATACATTTTTTTCGCATTTTAAGGTATTTAAACCTATATTTACGACCCCCCCCCAAGCACAAATTGTGCTTTAATAAACCAGAAGACAGACAGACAGACGGCCTTGAAGCAGCTGATGGGTAAATAGCGGGTGGGTCTCCGCCCACCGCTGTACATTCTCCTCCACCGTGGGATCCAAAGGAGGAGGACCCCACCTGCTCCCCCGAGGAGGACCCCACCTGCTCCCCCAAGGAGGACCCCACCTGCTCCCCCGAGGAGGACCCCACCTGCTCCCCCGAGGAGGACCCCACCTGCTCCCCCAAGAAGGACCCCACCTGCTCCCCCGAGGACCCCACCTGCTCCCCCAAGGACCCCACCTGCTCCCCCAAGGAGGACCCCACCTGCTCCCAAGGAGGACCCCACCTGCTCCCCCAAGGAGGACCCCACCTGCTCCCGAGGAGGACCCCACCTGCTCTCCCGAGGAGGACCCCACCTTCTCCCGTGGAGGACCCCACCTGCTCCCCCAAGGAGGACCCCACCTGCTCCCCCGAGGAGGACCCCACCTGCTCCCCCGAGGAGGACCCCACCTGCTCCCCTGAGGAGGACCCCACCTGCTCCCCCAAGGAGGACCCCACCTGCTCCCGAGGAGGACCCCACCTGCTCCCCCAAGGACCCCACCTGCTCCCGAGGAGGACCCCACCTGCTCCCGAGGAGGACCCCACCTGCTCCCGAGGAGGACCCCACCTGCTCCCGAGGAGGACCCCACCTGCTCCCGAGGAGGACCGCGGCTCGTCTAGCGCCGAGCAGGATGACGGAGCAGCGCACCGTGCAGCGGACAGCTGGCGGCGGGGCTTAAAGGGCATTGGACCGGCGACGCTGCCGCAAGTCAGTCGCGAAAAACCCTCGTCATCCCGAGCCCTGATTTCCAGCGGAGGAGGAACAACAACAACAATAATAATAATAATAACCACCACAAGAGACAACCCTGAGAACCCGCTGCGATACGGACAGAGAGAGACTCTAGCGGTGGGTGGGCGTGGGCTGCGGGGTTTTTTATCGCCGACGTGACGGGATGCCGCCGGGGGACCGGAGAGGATCTCTAGCTTCTTCCTCTCATCTCGGTGTGCGGCGGCGCGAGCCATCGGCGTCCCGACCCTACATGTAGGACGCCGTCACGAGACGCCAACATGGGGTTCCTCCACCAGCTCCAGCTGCTCCTCTGGAAGAACATCTCCCTGAAACGGAGAGGTCCGGTATGTGAAGACACCGTTAGATGTTACGTGTGTGTGTGTGTCTGTACGTTTTGTGTGTGTCTGTATGTTGTGTGTGTGTGTATGCGCGTGTCTGTATGTTTTGTGTGTGTCTGTATGGTGTGTGTGTGTGTGTGTGTGCGTGTGTGTGCGCGCGTGTCTGTATGTTGTGTGCGTGTCTGTATGTTGTGTGTGTGTCTGTATGTTGTGTGTGTGTGTTTGCGGTGATGACTGCTCCCATGGTCGGGGATGACAGCAGCACACACCAGGTGGCGGACGGCCGTGCCTTTGTTGGTTTGTTAAAGGTCTAACATGTCGGACTGCTGCATTGAGCCTACAGTTTGAAGTGTGTTATTTCCACCGAGGCGCGTCTCGTCAGATCAATGAGAGACGATGAGAGACTGAGATCGACGAGAGACGATGGAGCTCGATAAGGCTTTGTGTGCACCACTCGTCAAACAGGTTGTTGGCGTTTAATCTGCAACTTCTGCAGATTAAACGCCCCCCCGCTCCCCCATTGCTAAGGTCATCTTCATCACTCTTGGGTGAAAATGAGCTCCTTCATTAGGCGAGCTGTGTGTTGTTGTCGGTTCAAATCCGTTGTGTGCAGCAAGTGTCAGAGCTGATTCATTGCGATGACGCTCATTATAAACAACACAAACGACACCAGAGGATTCGTGGAAGTCCATAAAATGTACTGTTGGCCTATACTCAATCCGTGGTGCTTCATAACTTAGAAAATAGCATTAGGAGACAAGAAACCACAGCAAGGTGCACCGGTGACAAGAAACCCAACAGGTGTGTGTGTATGTATATATATATATATATATATATATATATATATATATATAGGATTCAGGTGTAATTTCCTTGACTTGCTGTCTTACCTGGATTGACACTAAGGATTGTGTGATTTTAAGGCCTGGTCCCCCCGGTGGAGTGGAGCCAGAGCTCACGTGCTGGTTCCATCCCCGGCTCCTCCTAGCAAAAACTGTCGAGGTGTCCTTGAGCAAGACACGCTGTCTGTCTCCTTGCATGTCTGACTCCGCCTTAGGTGGTTGAATGTGTGTGTATGAATGGGTGAATGTGAGGCATGACTTGTAATAACTCCCTTTGGTTAAAAGCGCTATATAAAAGGCAGTTCCATTTGAACATTCACCATTTTAGCTTACCATAATATGTGAACATCATCATGTATCCACGACCACAGCGTCCCAGTAACGCTTGGGTTCCCTGGCTGTCAGTTGCATCACAGCCCTGCTTTAACATCACTCCTGGTTTTGTACCGACTTGGGGTATTGTGGACATGACGGGAGATATGAGTTTAGATGGGTGGTGGGGGAATTTTCACCACTCTCAAAGTAAAACACGGAAAACGATATGTTTAGGTAGAACTATTCCTCTCCTCTAAATACTATTTTAGGTTTATAACTATTTCTGACACACACACACACACACACACACACACACACACACACACACACACACACACACACACACACACACACACACACACACACACACACACACACACACACACACGTGCTAATCATGATCATAACAACAAACTCTGTCTGCTTTGGAGGAGCTTGGAACTGAAACGATGATTTCATTCCAGATGTTCTGGGATGTAGGAGCCATCTTGGAGCATTTAGAGCTGCATAAGGTGAATATCTCCAGCTTGGAACGTCCCTTTCTGCTTTGACCAACATTGACGGTGTACTTGGAGGACAAATGAGGCATGTTTTGTTATTTGTCGAGTAGGAGGTGTGCTTCGAGTTATAACATAACTGTTAGCCCGGCAAGTAGAAATATAGCTTTAAAACCACTGTGACCAACCGTTGTGTGTGTGTGTGTGTGTGTGTGTGTGTGTGTGTGTGTGTGTGTGTGTGTGTGTGTGTGTGTGTGTGTGTGTGTGTGTGTGTGTGTGTGTGTGTGTGTGTGTGTGTGTGTGTGTGTGTGTGTGTGTGTGTGTGTGTGTGTGTGTGTGTGTGTGTGTGTGTGTGTGTGTGTGTGTGTGTGTGTGTCTTCCTTCCTTCCTTCCAGGGGTATTTTTAACCTGTGTACCTTTGTTCTATAAGGTTCAGTTTAAGTGCTGGGGTGGTGGGTATTTATAGCAGCAGTCTGTATTCAGGTCCATCTCTAGCCTAGCTCACCTCAAACCGTGTGTGTGTGTGTGTGTGTGTGTGTGTGTGTGTGTGTGTGTGTGTGTGTGTGTGTGTGTGTGTGTGTGTGTGTGTGTGTGTGTGTGTGTGTGTGTGTGTGTGTGTGTGTGTGTGTGTGTGTGTGTGTGTGTGTGTGTGTGTGTGTGTGTGTGTGTGTGTGTGTGTGTGTGTGTGTGTTGGGGGAGGGGGGTAAACTGCTGAGTCAGCGGTGGATGGGTGCCAGCATCAGGACCGATCAGCCCCCACCTTGGATGCTGTTGATCAGATGGTGGACATCTTTGAGTGAGAATACGATCTCACTGGAATGAAGCCTTCATCTTATTATAGTTAATATAAATAGTAAATGCCAACACAGGGGAATGGAATCAACCTTATTCCAAAAATGTGTTTGTTTGTGTCGGTCCCTGTGTCGGATTGCTGGTTAGTCAGAGAGACTCCTGTATCTCTGTGGGATGGTCATTTAACAGGTGCGCCTTTGTTTCACACTGACCGGAGAGAGAGAGAGAGAGAGAGAGAGAGAGAGAGACTTTCTGTTTTGCATGTGTGGTTAAACTCGGACACTGTTCTTTGCATACCAAGCAGACTGTTTCTACTAGTTTACATTGGAGATTTACATTTGGCAGACGCTTTTATCCAAAGCGACTTACAAGGAGTACATGTGTTGAAGCAGACAATAGCATAACACTGAGGTACGCAAACATCAAAATACAGCAGTTCACAAGCATTCATATTAACAAGATGAATTACACAATTTGGTACTGCCAGGTCACCTGCTTAAGTAGCGGTGATAAGAGCGTGTTATCAACATTAAGGATATACACTCGATGTTGAGATGATGTTATCGGCATGACATAACGATGACATTCAGTAGCTCTCCTGTCCACGCCGGCCCACACCTCCTCTCACCTGATACTACCTGTTTGAACGGGCACATGAATGCGGCCTTTGTTTATTGTCGAGTTCCTGATTCGTTGCCAAAATCCTAAGAAACATAATACACATTATATGCACACACTAGCTCTCTGTGTTGTTACCGTTGGTGGCTAACCGCCAGGCTAACGTGAAGCCAGCAAGTCATACACATCCGTCCATAAGTGACCCCCAAGTGCGCGCTCTCTCTCTCTCTCTCTCTCTCTCTCTCTCTCTCTCTCTCTCTCTCTCTCTCTCTCTCTCTCTCTCTCTCTCTCTCTCTCTCTCTC
>CM051017.1:5155504-5205504 GCA_027704905.1 Muraenolepis orangiensis | reverse complement strand
GCTTTGCTGTCCTGAACATTGTGCGTGTGTTGTGCATTTCAGTATTTAAAATATTTAGTGGCAACAAGAGCTCTGATCACAGATACCAGACAGATTAGATCACAAAGACAGATGTAACCAAGGCCATGTCTCATGAGGGAGAGAGAACAAAGGCCATGTTGTGTGTGTGTGTGTGTGTGTGTGTGTGTGTGTGTGTGAGAGAGAGAGAGAGAGAGAGACTTCATGAAAGGTCCACAGAGAGGAAGGGGAAGGGGTTCAACGAATCATATGATTCGTTGATCTGATTGGTTGAAGTTAGCCCGTGATAGACAGATGGCTCATCCAATCACCTGGCAAGTATTTATTTGAAAGCGTCAGCCCTTTTCCAAACGAGGGACGACCAGATGGTTCCGTGTAACAACAAACCACCCGGCGCCTCAGGTGAGGGTTGACCAGCAGGTTGGAGCTGTTTGACTCTTGTTGCCGTGTGTGTTCCTCGTCGCATTAAACAATGAATGGCAATGAAGTTCTGCAGAACCTCCTCCTTCCTCCCCGCCAGGATGGGTCCGAGGGTCTGGATGGAGGAAACCCCCGAACCCAGCAGTGTCTGCCCACTGCAAACCAAAGTCATTCATCGAAATCACCTCATCGATGAGGGTCATCATCCTCAACTCATTCTCTCTCTCTCTCTCTCTCTCTCTCTCTCTCTCTCTCTCTCTCCTCTCTCTCTCTCTCTCTCTCTCTCTCTCTCTCTCTCTCTCTCTCTCTCTCTCTCTCTCTCTCTCTCTCTCTCTCTCTCTCCTCTCTCTCTCTCTCTCTCTCTCTCTCTCTCTCTCTCTCTCTCTCTCTCTCTCTCTCTCTCTCTCTCTCTCTCTCTCTCTCTCTCTCTCTCTCTCTCTCTCTCTCGTGAATTGTAACATCCTCTCTTCTGCTCTGTCCTCTCCTCTTCTCCCCTCCTTTCCTTTCCTCCTTGTCTCTCCTTAGCTTTGCTTTCTCACCTATTTTACTCTTAATGGTGATCACTGACATGATGTAGTCTGCATAATGTTCTCTCTGTGTGTGTGTTTGTGTTTCTTGGGGTGCTTGAATGGTGTGTGTGTGTTTCTTGGGGTGTGTATGTGGGCACACTTGAAGGACAAACTATATGCCATCCTCAATTCCCAGGGTGAGGGGGAGATGGAGGGGAGGGGGACAGCAGGGTGAGGGCCTAATGCTCTGCGCTCCACTCCATCACTTCCAGCGGCTCTGGTGACGTGTCCATCTGCTCCAATAAAAACGTGTGTGTGTGTGTGTGTGTGTGTGTGGTGTGTGTGTGTGTGTGTGTGTGTGTGTGTGTGTGTGTGTGTGTGTGTGTGTGTGGTGTGTGTGTGTGTGTGTGTGTGTGTGTGTGTGTGTGTGTGTGTGTGTGTGTGTGTGTGTGTGTGTGTGTGTGTCGCGCGCATTGGAGCAGCTATTCCAAAAGTTGACTTGACGCGATTCTGAATATCCGTCTGTGCGAGGACAGGCATCCTCCAAAATAACAGTTGCTTGGCAACAAGCACCACTGACGCTTTCCCACCTCAGCCCAGCTTGTAGCAGTGATAATGAAATATTCCAGGGGGGGGGGGGTGTTTGTGTGGTTCTGGAACGACTACAGGTAGAGTGAGTGGACAGGGTTCGAACCCGCAACCTTTTGGACTTGGAGCCCTCGAACACATGCTTCTTTTTTTCATGTGTTTTTTTTGGTTCTCTCTCACTCCTCTCCTTCCCACTCTGCCACTCCCGCCTTTTTCACTCCAAAGAGAGGTTGAGCAGCTACTTGGGGAGGGTTCTTCGAGGTCAAGAACCTAAACTATTTAGAGAGAGGGAGAGAATGTAGACCCATCCCATCCTTTATATATTAAGGTGTTGACCCAGATACAAGCCACAAAGTGGAGCAGACTGCGTTTCATAGCACCCACGGCGATGGGAGTTCAAATGAATTATTTTGTATCATCTTGTTTTTTGCAATTACACACTGTGTACTTGTGTGTGTGTGTGTGTGTGTGTGTGTGTGTGTGTGTGTGTGTGTGTGTGTGTGTGTGTGTGTGTGTGTGTGTGTGTGTGTGTGTGTGTGTGTGTGTGTGTGTGTGTGTGTGTGTGTGTGTGTGTGTGTGTGTGTGTGTGTGTGTGTGTGTGTGATGCCATTTCAGTACGCCACGGTTACAGATCACCACTGTTCTGCAACAACAACTGTGTGTGTGTGTCCACAACTACCCCCCCCCCCCCCCCCCCCCCCCCCCGGCTCATGCTGGCTTCCATTGACGGGAAATGCTTACTGTACAACAACCACACAGGCTCCTTGATTAAGTTATTTAAGAGTCTGACTCTTAAAAATAGCATCTGTTCACACACACACACACACACACACACACACACACACGTACACACGTACACGGCACACCCCTAGCCTACATCCTCATACTGCAGCAGTAGACTAGTCTGGATGTGTGCAGGCTCGGTTCCTTCCAGAACCCAACAGGTCCTTCTAAAAATAGCCTCCTTCTTTTTTTTTTTGCTGATGCGGCGGTTAGTGGAAATCTGTCGGCTATAAAATTAGGACTCCGCCATAAAAAGAAAAATATCCCTCTTAGCAATCCGGCCGGAAACTTGTTTTATTTTTCTTGTTTCGCGGTGCAGATATTTCTCCAGTGTTTCAGCCCGTGTAGCCGTTAGTTCTGAAAACACACACACGTGACACACACACACACACACACATGACGCACACACACACATGACACACACATTGGTCGAATGATGTGGCTGCTTGCATCATTTCCTGAAGCATCATTGTATCATTTCCTGTTGAAGACAGGGTCGTCCATCCCGATTGGAGAATTAAGTGATGTGATGGCACTACGGTGATGGTAGCACTAGCACCATCTTAGCACTAGCACCATCTTAGCACTAGCACCATCTTAGCACTAGCACCACATTAGCACTAGCGGGTTATTAGCACTAGCATGATATAACCACTAGCATTGTGCTTGCACTAGCATGTAGGTATAAGTAGCATAGTGGTTTGTACATCTTGTGTAGCTGGGTAGATTTAGCATGGTGTCGGCATTAGCAAGGGAGTATCACATCTGCAGTGGATGTCACAGTGGACCGACCACACACACACACACACACACACAGAACATTATGCAGAATCTACATCATGTCGCATAGGGCATTATGGTTCGGAGGGTGTGTGTGTGTGTGTGAGAGAGAGGGATTGGGGTGTGCACCCCCAATCTCCTTAATGACTGCTATGGTGTTACACTCATATTATCCCCTCATGTTATCGATGACTCTGCTCTTTCCCGCGGTCCGGCCGCGTCAAACAAGTGATCTTTCCTCCTTTCTCTGGTGATGCTGTTAATAATTAAACTGCTAATGAGTAGAAAGTCCCTCTTCAATAATATATGGGCTACACAGGTCACTGGCTACAGGTTCTCCCTTTGAACCAATCATTCGCAATAGAATGGCAAAACTACAAGAAATATCAATAAAATGAAACATGGACTTAAAACATATCAATCCATTCCCCCAGCGGTTGACAGTTGACACTGTTCTGCTTGTGTTCTTCTGTTTGATGACGTATCTGCATGGCTGTCTTTGATCGGTGTATCTTCTAACCGTGTATTTAAGGACCACCTCTGACCTTGCTCACACACACCCGTTGCTAGGGCCCAAGACATCCGTCCCCACGGCAACGTCCTTCTCTACCTGGAAGCGGGGATGGTCGTGTCTCCGTGTGCACGTTTGATTAAATGTCATAGTTGTATTGCGATCCAATTAGTGTTGCAAACATCCTGTTCAAAAGACAACCGGGGATTCGTGTTGTGTTTATTTTGAATCTGTTAATGATGATGATCACTTCAATATGAGGTGTGTTGTGTGAGTGTTATCGTATGCCATTGACTGTGCCTGTGTCTGTTGCCTGGACACCGGAACAGTGTGTTACCACAGCCTCAGGTATTCCATGGACCGAAGAACAAGTCACCGTATCTCTCCATCTCCTGAGAGACATTAGAGTGTAAAATACGTCCCTGGTCCCATACCTGACTTTACTCCAGAGCGCGGTTGCTAGGCGGCCTTATCGAGGTGGGTGTCCGAATACAATGGAGTACACTGCTGAAGCCCAACCCAAGAGCCAACCCTGTGTTTATCACCATGGCGACAGAGAATCGCAGGTAGCACATGCCGATCGTCACGGCTCCACCACAATGAGGGAGAAACGTAGGGAGGTAGCGGAGAGGGAGGGATGTTTTTTTTTGGGGATTGATTATTGATTATAATCTTGCTCTCAGATTCCGATGTCTCTCTCTCTCTCTCTCTCTCTCTCTCTCTCTCCTCTCCTCCTCCTCCTCTCTCCCCTCTCCTCTCTCTCCTCTCTCTCCTCTCTCTCTCTCTCTCTCTCTCTCCTCTCTCTCTCTCTCTCTCTCTCTCTCTCTCTCTCTCTCTCCTCTCTCTCTCTCTCTCTCTCTCTCTCTCTCTCTCCTCTCTCTCTCTCTCTCTCTCTCTCCAAACCTCACAGCCTGGTGGTGTATTCACTACGTAACTATAATGATGACCAAGCGCTGACAGCTGACGGCATCTGGTGTAACGTGGAGGGTTTATGGAACACAGTTCATCACCACCACTAGCCCTTCAAACACCACACTGCCTCCAAACGCCTGTTGGCTTGATTTGTTGCCCGGTGATACTGACTGTACGGGTACATTCTAAAAGCATTTAGACATTCATCCTGACTGTTGTTTTTCCTTTTTTTTTTTTTTATGTATTAAACATAAAACATTTTATGTATTTGTTTTGTTCAATCCAGGTATAACTTTGTGCATTTTAGTTAAAGCACAAGACCTGTAATATAAAGTGTCTGCCTTCCAAGTCCCAGAGGATTCATAACCAAGCAAGGGTAGCTGTGTAGCTAGTGGACGTTTAAAAAAATGATTCCTTCATCAAAATTCACTTCAGAACAAGACGCAAGTCATTGGAGCGGTGATTGAAGCTCTGGTCGTAATATCCACTCATCTGAGAAACGGGCTGAGTAGTTGGTGGTAGTTAGTGTTTTATGTGTCATCCGTTGATGCTGTTAAGATGACGTTCATACCAAGTAGTTGTCCTAATTGATTTTGATGTGTGTGTGTTTAGTATCGTTAGGGGTGGTGTTACGTGTGTGTTTAGTATTGGTTAGGGGTGGTGTTACGTGTGTGTTTAGTATCAGTTAGGGGGTGGTGCTACGTGTGTTTAGTATGGGTTAGAGGTGGTGTTACGTGTATGTTTAGTCTGTGTTTAGTATCAGTTAGGGGATGGTGTTATGTGTGTGTTTAGTATGGGTTAGGGTGGTGTTACGTGTGTGTTTAGTATTAGGGGTGGAGTGAGTGATGGAGTGAGTGAGTGGTGAAGTGAGTGGTAAACAAACAGCCATCAGTCCTGTCGCAGTCCTGAGTCATGATTGATGAGTAATCATAAACTGACATTTTCCTGACGTTCCTGTCGTCGAGTCTCTTTGGGAAGTTTGGTTTGTGTGCGTTCTTGGAATGAGTTTGATTAGTGTATCAGATAAAGTGTGTGTGTGTGTGTGTGTGTGTGTGTGTGTGTGTGTGTGTGTGTGTGTGTGTGTGTGTGTGTGTGTGTGTGTGTGTGTGTGTGTGTGTGTGTGTGTGTGTGTGTGTGTGTGTGTGTGTGTGTGTGTGTGTGTGTGTGTGTGTGTGTTGGTACAACACAGCGTCCTGGTGTCTCTGTCATCGTGAGAGGGAGGGGGAGGGGGAGGGGAAGGGGGGGGGTCTTTGTGCATTGTCAGCGTTGTCAGTTTGAAAAAGGGTCTGTTTGTCTGTCACTCCTCGTGCCCTTGGGGGGGGATGGAGGAGGGGGGGGGGGGATGGAGGTGAGGGGGGGAGACACTCTGAACACTCTCTGGTTTCAATCACTCTTTTTGTGTTCTCCCTTCTGTCTTCTATAGCTTTCTCTCCTGTTTGTCTCTCTTCTCTCTCTCTCTATTTATCTGTCTGTCTGTCTCTGTCTATGTGTCTCTGTCTGTCTGTCTGTCTCTCTCTGTCTATGTGTCTGTCTGTCTGTCTGTCTGTCTCTCTCTGTCTGTGTCTCTCTCTTTCTCTCTTCCGGGTTCCTCTTTCTTCTCTTGGTGCGTCTCTCTTTCTCTCTTTATCTCTCTCTATCTCTCTCTCTCTCAACCTTTTTAAATATAGTTCATACAACTTGCTATGATGGCTGATGACTACACTATGATGGATAATTGTCTTTTTAATGTAAAAAATGTTCCCTTTTGATGACAGTTGTCTACTATATTTAGCCCTTAGCACTTAGCGTAAGTGCTAATGAAACTAAAGACCATGAGGCTTTACACTCTCTGTTTTGTCACTCTCTCTGTTTTTACACTCTCTGTTCTCTGTCCTCTTTTCATTGCCATGATTCTCTCTCTCTCTCTCTCTCTCTCTCTCTCTCCTCTCTCTCTCTCTCTCTCCTCTCTCTCTCTCTCTCTCTCTCTCTCTCTCTCTCTCTCTCTCTCTCTCTCTCTCTCTCTCTCTCTCTCTCTCTCTCTCTCTCTCTCCTCTCTCTCTCTCTCTCTCTCTCTCTCTCTCTGCATGTTATCTCTGTCCTTTTTTTTAAGCAGTTCATACAACTTGCTAAAATAGCCTAATGGGTAAGGACTCCACTATGATGGATAATTGTTTTTTTAATGTTGAAATGTTCCCTTTTGATGGCAATTGTCTATGTTGTTTAGCCATTAGGGAGTTGCTTTGTTTAAGTGCTAATGAAACTGTCACTAAAAAGAGAGACCATGAGGTTTTACACACTCTCTTCTTCCATCTCTCCTCTTCTCTCTTCTCTTTTCTCTATTTTATCCTCTTCTCTCCTCTGTCTTCTCTCCTCTCTTATCTTCTCTCCTCTCTTTTCTCTATTTCCTCTCCTCTCCTCTTATCTCCTCTCCTCTTCTCTCCTCTCTCTTATCTTCTCTCTCTTTTCTCCTTCCTCTCCTCTCTTCTCTCTTCCCCTTCTCTACTCTTGGCTGCTTACCTTCTCTCCTCTTTACTTCTCATCTCCTCTTCTGTCAGTCATTTGCTGACTGTCTCTCAGTGATTTACTAATTGAGTGCTTGTGAGGGGTACTGACGGTGTGTGTTGTGTTTTTAGCTTGTGTGTGGGGGCAGTCATTTTAATAATAACAGTTATAGTTATGGGGCGGCAGTAGCTGTGTTGGGAACCGAAGGGTCAAGTCACTGAAACAGACCAAATACCGAGTGAAAACTGGTACTTGATAAAGGGTGCCAGTTGGCCTCCAGGGCACTGCTGAGGTGCCCTGGAGCAAGGCACCAGACCCACTACACTGCTCCCTGGGCAGCTGTAGATACAATAGCTGACCACTGCTGGTAACCAATAAACGATAGAAGATATGCTATACTGTCTGTGTATATACTATTATATAGTATATTGTTTACGATATACTGTGTATGTAGTACTATTACTGTCAAAAGTCAAATCAGTACTGGCCTCATGGTCCTACATTAACGTTACAATAGAGTAATTTATCCAAAGCGACATGCAGTGAATAATACATAACCGGTCCCTTATCCTGACATCATCATTATGGAGGAGTGGGACGTCTTGCTTAAGGAGGCCTACGGGCAGACTGTGAACACAGGGAATCAAACTCGGTACCATTTGGCTGTCTGTAGGAGGGTACCGTCTGAGGGATCTAGACAGGTGTACCAGTTGAACCAGTAGGTCTGTAGGAGGGTGCAGTCTGAGGGATCTAGACAGGTGTACCAGTTGAACCAGTAGGTCTGTAGGAGGGTGCAGTCTGAGGGATCTAGACAGGTGTACCAGTAGGTCTGTAGGAGGTCTGGGGAAGGAGCAGGCTTGGTAACTGTTCAGGTCGGTGTTGGACGTGACTCTAAGAGATGATGCAGACTAACTATTCTCTCTCTTTGTTTCCCCGTCTTTCTCACTGTCAATCCTGGCTACCCTCCGGCAACCTCCCTCCCTCCCTCCCTCCCTCCCTCCCTCCCTCCCTCCCTCCCCCCACCCTCCTTCCTCCCATCCTGCTATACTTCTATATGCTATATACCTTCACCTTTCCTCCCTATTTTCCAACCCTCCTTCTCTCCCGCTCCCTCACTAACTCTTTTCCTTCCTTCTGCCCTCCCTCCCTCCCTCCCTCCCTCCCCCTCCAGTGGGTGCTGGCCTTTGAGATCTTCATCCCGTTGGTCCTCTTCTTCATCCTGCTGGGCCTGAGGCAGAAGAAACCTGCCATCCCCGTCAAGGAAGGTAGGTGGTCCTGAAAGATAGAAATGCTGTAGAACCGCAAAGAGACCTAAAGTGTCCTCCGGCGAGTCGCTGGGCGACGCTGGGCTCCACACGGCGTCGGCGTGGCGTTTAGTGACCGCTTCGTCAACCTTTTTCATTTGGCTGCCGTAATTATCAACGGAAAGCGGCTCCGTCCGAACTAAAACCCCAAAAAAAAAAAGGCTCATATTCTCGATGGCGAGCGCCACCGCCTCAAATCACCGTCTTCACTCCTGCATGTTCTGCATGATTGCTTTCTGACCTTGTGAAATTGAAACGTTTAGACATTTAAGTTGAAGTTTAAATGCGTGTGGACGGGACGCAGTGAGGCGCGCTGGTGTGTTTCAGTTGATGCATGCTAAACCCAACGTTCCAGCTGAGTCACGCTAGCCCAGATATCACTTCCTCCGGCGCGGCCGCGACGGTACACAGATACACGGCTTTGCTAATTCACAAGCCTTTAGGTTTTATTTATTTTTGCGTTTCAATGTGGCCTGGCCTAGTGTTCCCTTTTGGCGTGTCCTTAGATGCCATTTTATTCACGTTTAGAGCTAGCGTGGTCCCCCGTTGATGGTTTCTGTTGATTTTGTGTATTTTTTGTCCCAGCTTGTTGTTCTTAATGTTCTTTCATTGTAGCGTTGAAACGTGTCCAATTTTATGTTGAATCTTTTTTTCTGTGAATGTTTTTGTCCCAAAATCTTTCTCTCTCTTCTTCTTCTTCTTCTTCTTCTTCTTCTTCTTCTTCCTCTTCTGTTCTTGCTGGTGTTCTTCTCATGTGCATGGTGCATGTTTCTCTATATCTCCGGTACACCAGTGTGTAAGTCGGCCAAGTTTCTTTGATTTTGTCCTTACTTTCCCTCCAACTCCCCCGGCTGACTAACCTGTTTACCGACCTAAGTGTCCTGATTGGCTTACTTCAGTGGGGATGTGTTGATTACCTTTCTGTGTGTGTGTGTGTGTGTGTGTGTGTGTGTGTGTGTGTGTGTGTGTGTGTGTGTGTGTGTGTGTGTGTGTGTGTGTGTGTGTGTGTGTGTGTGTGTGTGTGTGTGTGTGTGTGTGTGTGTGTGTGTGTGTGTGTGTGTGTGTGTGTGTGTGTGTGTGTGTGTGTGTGTGTGCCTCTCCGACCACAGTGTTGAAGGATCCACACTGGCCTCTCTCGTTCTTTGGCTGGAAAAAGAACACATGTTAATGCTAATATAAGTTAGGGTGACCATATTTTCGATTTTCCAAAAAGAGGACCATCTTGTAGGTCTGAAAAAGAGGAGGTCTGGTCACCTAGCTACGTAGCTCCGCGGCGTAGTGTGCCACTTTCTACACTAGAAAGACCCGGGAAGGATCCTAAACAGCATATTGGTGGAGAGGAAGGCCCTTGAGACATGGTTCACAAACATGCTAATCTTCATCTCTTCATCTCTCACCGTTCAGTAGTAAACACAGTGTATACACATGTGTAGGGCAGCACAACAACTGGTCAACGGTAAGGGTAATTGGGGCTATCCGAGTTACTTATTAATTTAAGTAATCCAGTCATAATTAATGTATGTTGGATGGTGTGACAATAACGATACATCATGAAAATGGTTGGTGGCTGGTTGAAGCAGCCTCACCTGGCCTGAGTTAGACTGATTGGCTGGTGAGGCTGCACACCTGTGGGTCGTTGTTAATCAAGGCCCACAGGTTAGAAACAGCCTCCATCACACACACTCAGGAGAGCTCTAGCATGTTCCATCTGCTCTGTTCACCATGATTCAAAACGCATAATAAACCCTCAAGTAGCCATTAAAATGGCTCCTCCCGAAGACAAGTGCACAGGGTGATGAGGAATCCGGTTTATTGAGTTTTGAATAATGGTGAACAGCGCAGATGGAACATGCTAGAACTCTCCTTTCCTCCAGTGTGTGTGGTGGAGGCTGTTTTAACCTGTGGGCCTTGATTAACAACGACCCACAGGTGTGTAGCCTCACCAGCCAATCAGTCCAACTCAGGCCAGGTGAGGCTGCTTCACCAGCCACCAACCACACACACACTCCACACTAAGCTTGTTAAATCGAATTAAAACAATGTTGCGGTTGATTATTTGCGTGCTGCTATCCTGTGCATGTGTATCTCTGGCTTTGTGTGTCTTTCTTGTCTGCCCTTTCATCTTTTAAAATCACAATGCCATACATTCATCTTTTCTGTACTGATCACTTACTAGCCGTTGTGCTAAATCCTCTCACCTATTGGCCAGACAGAGCGGTCAGGTGACATGTGTCGCATGGTTAGAGGCGGGGCGTTCTGCTTGCAGGGTGCTCTGGGAAGCGGGTGATGAGGAAATTAGACGGGAACGTAACATTTAACAAGACAAGCCCACTTGTTATTACTTCAGAGACTCTTATTATGATTACCCATGAGGCCGTCTGCTTGCCTCAAGCGACGGCCAGTGTGCCAGCAGACGGGGTAAATGTGTTTAGGTAGAATGAGATGAAGTGACATTTGAACAAAGTAAGTAGCACAGGTATTGGTTGGCTGCCAAGGGCGATTAGAAACAGGTAACAGGCCCCAGATTATAAGTCTTGGAGGAGAAAGACTGAAAGATGGCCATTTTTTGTTATATATACAGTATATTGTTATGGGCTTCTTGCCTTTATGGACAGGAGAGGACAGGAAACAAAAACGGTAAAGACAGTCCGGTAAAGATTGTAGAAGCGTGGGACTGCATGTGGTGTAGGAACGGCAGGCGGGAATCAAACCTGCGGTTGCTACAAGGCACCTTGTCTACACTGTAAGCACGTTAGCAGTTGGAAACCAGCGAGTCGTCCGGGTCCTCTATCTTATAGCGACTATTAGAACCTCTCGGGATGTGACAGACGGAGAGAGAGAGCTGGAGTCAGCACTTCCAGCACTCCCAGATCCAGTTTCAGCATACGATCTATTTAAGGGACGGGAACAGCGGTTTATTATATTATATATTGTATATTGTAACTGTGGAGCGGTGGAAAATCTGTTATTTTTTTTATTGTCTGGGTAGAGCGAGAGAGACGCTATCCGCACAGGTGATGACTAAACTGTGAAGTGAAGCTGCAGTGTGTCGTGTGTACGGTAACGAGCCGTGTTTAGGTAATAAATACATGTGAACGACTACGGTCTATTTGTGCTGGAGTAGATAACAGGGGGATGGGGTTGGACAGCTGAAGGTTTATTCCTTGTTCACCGTCCTTCTGGTCCATTATTTGTAAAACACGTAGAACACTTCACAGGCACAAATGAACACATGAACACAAGTCTTTCTCAGCATCTGTTGCACACTCATTTACTGGGAAAGCCACCTCTGTCCTATATGACAGAAGGATAAGAGACAACATCATTCCTTCCCATTCGGTGGATGTGTACATATGTCCACCGTCGACAAAACCAGAACCAAACCCACGGTCCACTCTGGGCGTTTTGCGTTCGATAGGCTTCTGAGGGAGACGGGGGTTACCATGGGGACTATGGTCGTTAAGGAGCCAGGACCGGCCAACTGTACATCCTGTTTACCTTCCAGTTATCGACGGCTGAGAGAAATACGAGGCCATTTTGTGCAACAGAAAGATGGAAGCGTGCCGTTCTTACTGACATTGGACCATCCGCTCTGACTATTAGCTGATGCACCCACCTGCGCGCTCTCTCTCTCTCTCTCTCTCCCTCTGTCTCTGTCTCTCTCTCGCTCTCGTTCTTTGTTCCTCTCTTTCACAGTTTGTTCCTTTCAACATCCCCATTATACATTTTTCATCTTTTTCATCCACTCTTCTGTGAGCCGTGTATCGTATCCCTCTGTTCATAAATACTCCTACAACTTTACCAATCGACCAGTCAAAAAGGTCCCCTATGCGTTCGGCTCCTCCCACCACCCCTGACCCTTTTTCTACTTCCGCGTCTGTTTGACAGACATTTCGTCCAATATCCTCTCTTCTTCCTAACCTTTAACCTTTAACCTTTAACCTTTAACCCCGTCCCGTGACCCCCCCCCCGCCAGCCTTCTACAGCGCAGCTCCGCTGACCTCTGCTGGGATCATCCCCATCATGCAGTCGCTCTGCCCCGATGGACAGAGGGACGCCTTTGGCTTCCTGCAGTACAACAACTCCACGTGAGTCAACTCCACGGGTTGGTAGTTAGTTAGTTAGTTAGTTAGTGTACCTGCAGTACAACAACTCCACGTGAGTCAACACCACGGGTTGGTAGGTAGTTAGTTAGTTAGTTAGTTAGTGTACCTGCAGTACAACAACTCCACGTGAGTCAACACCACGGGTTGGTAGTTAGTTAGTTAGTTAGTTAGGTAGTAAGTGTACCGGCAGTACAATAACTCCACGTTAGACAACACCACGGGTTGGTAGTTAGTTAGTTAGTAAGTCTACTGCAGTACATTAACTCCATGTGAGTCAAGAACACTGGTTGGTAGTTAGTAACCTAGTTAGTTAGTTAGTGTACCTGCAGTACAACTACTCCACATGACTTAACACCACTGGTTGGTAGTTAGTTAGTTAGTTAGTGTACCTGCAGTACAACAATTTCAGGTGAGTTAACACTATGGGTTTGTAATTATTTAGTTAGTTAGTGTACCTGCAGTACATTAACTCTGTGTGAGTCAACACCATGGGTTGGTAGTTAGGTAGTTAGTTAGTTAGTTAGTTAGTTAGTGTGCCTTTGAGTTAACATTACAGGTTAGTTAGTTAGGTAATTAATGCACCTACAGTACAACTCCACTTGTAATATATAGATAGTATTGTAATATAGTATAGTTACAAACCCTTACCAACACTGCCTCTTATCAGAGGGATCAGACAGGTTGGTGAGGTGAGACGTGAGTGAAGGGTTAGTAGTTGGGTGAGAAAGAACATAAGTGAGAAAGAGAGCGAGTGACTGAGATATAGGTAGGTGAGTTAGTAAGTGTGCTGAGTTAGTAAGTGGCTCTGTGTGTGTGTGTGTTCTCTGTGTGAAGTTAGTTAGTACCTGTAAGCTATATATATATATATATATATATATAGATATATATATATATATATATATAGATATATATATATATATATATAGATATATATCTATATATATAGATATATATATATATAGATATATATAGATATATATATATAGATATATATATATATATAACATCTACCTGATGTGAAGCTTTTTTCCCCCATTTGGCCCACGGAAGAAAATCCTCCACATAAATTGGCCATAATTGCCACCTGGTTTCAGAGTGACCCAGCTGTTGGAGCGGATCAGTGAGGTGGTGGAGCAGAACCAGCTGTTCAGTGCCCAGCGACCCGGTCTGGGCCAGGAGATGGAAGCTCTGCAGCAACACCTGGACAGCCTTAGGACCCCTCCCCCGGACCTGGACCGCAACCACACTCAAGGTGAGCTATCGCCATGGTTACAATATAAAACATCCGTACAAGCACTACCGGGTTCAAGGATAGTTTTTATCCACAGGCAGTGTCATTAACATTACACTATCATACTTTGCTGGACTTTCTGGACTCATTACAGTTACTAAACTGTTCTGTACTGCACTGTATTCATGATGCTGCTGCACTACTGGCACTTTAAAATATTTTAAATGCTTTTAGCATGTACATATCATCCATAAGTCACTTTATTGTTATTTTTATGTGCATTCTTCTTGTGTATAGTATTTTTATAGTATTGTGTTTTAGAAATTCATACTGCGGGAGGGAAGGGGAGTAAGCATTCCATTGTACTTTTTGCAAATGGCAAATACAAATCTTGAATCTTGAACGTTAACTAGACCACAACCACAATCAGAATCAAAATGCCTTTATTGTCCTTGTACAAGTAATTAGTACAATGCAATTGTCTAGCAATCCTCACTGCACTCTTTCAAACAACACCCAACCACAAACCACACAAACCCAAGGTGGGCTATCCCCACGGTTACAACATGTTACCGTGGACCACACCCAAGGTGGGCTATCCCCACGGTTACAACATGTTACCGTGGACCACACCCAAGGTGGGCTATCCCCACGGTTACAACATGTTACCGTGGACCACACCCAAGGTGAGCTCCTGCTGTGTCGTCACCACGGTTGTTGTTTTTGTGTCAATCTTTGGAGCCAAACCCTCTGACCCCTCCTGTCAAAAAGAATATTTTCAATGTTTTGGTCATTCTGGGGCTGCAGGTGCTGCCGGCTCCCCTCTCCCAAGTGGTGTTTGGGTCCGACTCTGTTCGGGGTCTAGCGCCTGTCGCCCCGAGCAACCGGTCCATCTGGCTCAGTCTCGTCTGTGATTTGGTTTTGTTCGATTTGTCATTTTATTTCATTTTGACGTGTGTGTAGTGGAGGCGGAAGCTGGAACGCACATTCTATAATTGGTAGAGAGAGAGAGAGAGAGAGAGAGAGAGAGAGAGAGAGAGAGAGAGAGAGAGAGAGAGAGAGAGAGAGAGAGAGAGAGAGAGAGAGAGAGAGAGAGAGAGAGAGAGAGAGAGAGAGAGAGAGAGAGAGAGAGAGAGAGAGAGAGAGAGAGAGAGAGAGAGAGAGAGAGAGAGAGAGAGAGAGAGAGAGAGAGAGAGAGAGAGAGAGAGAGAGGATTTTTTATATATTGGTTCAACAATGATCATAAATGCGTCAATAAAGAAGTTGTGTGTGTGTGTGTGTGCAGGCTTCACCCTGGCCAGTGTGTTGCGGAACCAATCGGTGTTCCAGAGGTTCCTGGTGCAGAACCTCTCCCTGCCTGAGGCCGCAGCAAACCTGCTGCTGACCACGCCCATCAGCCTCACAGAGGTCAGCTGACACGCGCCCTCCCTCCTTCCTCCAACACTCACTCTCCACCTTCACCTTGACTCACTCTCCACCTTCACCTTGACTCACTCTCCACCTTCACCTTGACTCACTCTCTACCTTCACCTTGACTCACTCTCTACCTTCACCTTGACTCACTCTCTACCTTCACCTTGACTCACTCTCTACCTTCACCTTGACTCACTCTCTACCTTCACCTTGACTCACTCTCTACCTTCACCTTGACTCACTCTCCACCTTCACCTTGACTCACTCTCCACCTTCACCTTGACTCACTCTCTACCTTCACCTTGACTCACTCTCTACCTTCACCTTGACTCACTCTCTACCTTCACCTTGACTCACTCTCTACCTTCACCTTGACTCACTCTCTACCTTCACCTTGACTCACTCTCTACCTTCACCTTGACTCACTCTCTACCTTCACCTTGACTCACTCTCCACCTTCACCTTGACTCACTCTCCACCTTCACCTTGACTCACTCTCCACCTTCACCTTGACTCACTCTCCACCTTCACCTTGACTCACTCTCCACCTTAACCTTGACTCACTCTCCACCTTCACCTTGACTCACTCTCCACCTTCACCTTGACTCACTCTCCACCTTCACCTTGACTCACTCTCTACCTTCACCTTGACTCACTCTCCACCTTCACCTTGACTCACTCTCTCTCTCCGTCCAAGATGAAGTGAGATGGGAACAGAGACGCACAAGAAACACAACATGAAAAGAATACACCGCTCTCTCTACCTTCTTCACCTCCACCCACCTCACTGTCTCTCTCGGTCTCTCGGTCTCTCTGTCTGTCTCTCTGTCTGTCTGTCTGTCTGTCTCTCTGTCTCTCTGTCTGTCTGTCTCTCTGTCTCTCTCTGTATATGTGTCTCTGTCGCTTTCTCTCTCTTTATTTAAAATGTGTAATTAGGATAATGGATCTTTAAGCTAATTCAGCTTTAATACTTTATTATTACTTGGCTGTAGGCCACATACAATATACACACACACACACACACACACACACACACACACACACACACACACACACACACATGATAACAGGATAAATGAGAGATTGAAGCTCACTATCTCTCTCTCGCTCTCGCTCTCGCTCTCTCTCTCGCTCTCTCTCTCTCTCTGCACTATCGCTCTCTCTGCACTCTCTCTCGCTCTCTCTCTCTCTGCACTCTCTCTCTCTCTGCACTCTCTCTCTCTCTCTCTCTGCACTATCTCTCTCTCTCTCTCGCTCTCGCTCTCTGGCACTCTCTCTCTCTGCACTATCTCTCTCTGCACTATCTCTCTCTCGCTCTCGCTCTCGCTCTCTCTCTGGCACTCTCTCTCTCTGCACTCTCTCTCTCTCTCTCTCTCTCTCTCTCTCTCTCTCTCTCTCTCTCTCTCTCTCTCTCTCTCTCTCTGGCACTCTCTCTCTGCACTCTCTCTGTGTACTCTGCAGGTCTATAGCCTTGTCTTTGGCTCCTATCCCAGAGACACTCATACCCAGACCCAGGGTCAGACCCAGACCCAGGATCAGACCCAGGATCAGACCCAGGATCAGACCCAGACCCAGGATCAGACCCAGGATCAGACCCAGGGTCAGACCCAGGGTCAAACCCAGACCCAGGATCAAAACCAGGATCAGACCAAAGATCAGACCCAGACCAAGGCCTCCAAACACAGGGGACACAAGGCAGGGGAGGGGGTCCTACACCTGGAGGTATTACACACACACACACACACACACACACACACACACACACACACACACACACACACACACACACACACACACACACACACACACACACACACACACACACACACACACACACACACACACACACACACACGCTCTCTCCTTTTCACCTTCATAAATGTAAAACTGTGCATACACATGCACTTCTGTAAAGGCTTCCCCTTATAATCTCTCTCTCTCTCTCTCTCTCTCTCTCTCTCTCTCTCTCTCTCTCTCTCTCTCTCTCTCTCTCTCTCTCTCTCTCTCTCTCTCTCTCTCTCTCTCTCTCTCTCTCTCTCTCTCTCTCTCTCCCTTTGTGTCGGTCCCACAGCAGAGGTTGCTGGGAGGTCTGCGGGGTCTCGACGGGGGTCTGCTCCACAAGGCCCTGAGGGACCCTTCCGGTGGGACCTCCCGGGACCGGCAGGCTCTGGTCAGACTGCTGTCCCAGACACTGGGCTTGGCCGGCGGGGAGGCCCAGCGCTATGCGCCCCAGGAGCTCCAGCAGGTGGAGGTACGGTAGGGGGGGGGTACAGCTGGGGAGCTGGGATGAAAGGGGTCAGGATTCAAGGTGTTTTAGTTTGTTACTATATATTATATGACTTGTATTTAATGCATTATGTATACATTTTAAATGTATTATTAATATATATTAGATTATGATTCACAAGTGTGTGTGTGTGTGTGTGTGTGTGTGTGTGTGTGTGTGTGTGTGTGTGTGTGTGTGTGTGTGTGTGTGTGTGTGTGTGTGTGTGTGTGTGTGTGTGTGTGTGTGTGTGTGTGTGTGTGTGTGTGCGCATTTACCAGGGTCTATATTTGGTCATATATTACCCATGAGATTAAAGGTGCCGTAGGCAAGATGTAAAAGCTATCATTTTTATTTAATTATTTAATAGTTTAATTTGTTAGAAACAGAAATAAGTGAGTGAAATCTATAAAAATATCTGTTCTCTTTACTACTACTACTACTACTACTACTACTACTACTACTACTACTCTAAACTTTCCCAGGGTGTGATTCTCACTGGAGCCATACTTGAGGTCCTGACCTGCGGGGCAGGAGGAGCAGGAGGCGGGAGCAGTGAGTTGGCCAAGCTCCTATTGGTCCCCGAGAGTAAGCGGTCGCTGCTGGCAGCCTATGGTGTCGCGCTCTGCGCTGGAGGGGCGGGGCAGAAGAAGGAGCGGTTTGGAGCACTGAGCCAAGCTCTGAGGGAGCAGCTGAAGACTCAGAGTGTGATCGACAAGGTGTGTGTGTGTGTGTGTGTGTGTGTGTGTGTGTGTGTGTGTGTGTGTGTGTGTGTGTGTGTGTGTGTGTGTGTGTGTGTGTGTGTGTGTGTGTGTGTGTGTGTGTGTGTGTGTGTGTGTGTGTGTGTGTGTGTGTGTGTGTGTGTGTGTGTGTGTGTGTGTGGTAAGTCAATAATCAATGATATTGATATTTAACTCTTCCAATAGTTGCACAAGGCTCTAGATTGTATTCTAGTACAAGATACAAGATGTTTTATTGGCCATTTACAACACAACAATGGACTGCAAATGGAATGCTTACTCCATTCCGTCCCGCACTCTTTTAAATTTTTAAAACAATACTATAAAAAATACTATATACAATAAAAATTGAACATAAAAAGAACAATATAGTGAAGGATGATATTATTATTATTATGATTATTATTATAGTATTCCGGTATCGAATAAGTAATACTTTTTTTGTAGTCCACCGATGTTGTCTGAGTCTCAGGACATTGAAGTATATCTTTTCCCACGGAGAGAAAGCGTGCACATGTTGAGAGGAAACCACCCGTACCAACGAATGCCAAACTTCATTGCATCTCATCAAAAGGTGTTAGTCTGTGGGATGACTGTACTGATGCGCTGAAATATCGTACAAGTCTATCTAAACTGAAAGTATTATTTAGGAGCCAAATCATTAATGGTTATGAACAGGACCTGTAAAATCCCATTTGTTATTTCTTGTAATTGTAAAAGTAATTTCTTTCTGATTGTTTCGTAGAAAAACAAAAAACAAACCAATTAACAAGACAAACATGATGATGATGACGATGACCTAATATTTTATTTAAAAGGAAAATGTATGCTAGAGCGGGTAGGACCAGAAAAGCTTTTTAAGCTTCTTCTTGCCCCTGTTGAACATGACAGAGACTATTTGAGAATTATTATTGTTTTATTTATTTATTTATTTTTTTGTATTATAATTTTTTTTTGTACATTGTTATAATTATTATTATGAGTGAGAAGGGGAGGGAAAAAAAAAATGAATATATATATATTATTATTATTGTTGGATGTTTTGTTTCTGACATGTTCAATAAAGAAATAAAAAATAAAAAAAAGTATACAATAGAGAAAAGAGGTTTGACATAACATCAAGTGCTCCCCCTGTACCTCCACCCAGCTCCACCTGTTCAACTCCTCCTCTCCGCTCCCCCGACCACGGCTGGCCCCCCTCCTGAAAGACCTGGCCCACGTGGAGCAGCTCTTCCGAGATGTGGACCTCCTCTCCGGCCTCGCCCGCCTCCTGCCGAAGGGAGCCTGCGAAGGCCGCGCCCCTATCTCCGGCCACGCCTCCAACCTCACCGCCTGGCCGCCCAACTCCACCGCCTGGGGGAGCGGCGGTGGTCCCAATGCCACCGACGCGCCCAGAGAGGACGGCGGAGAAGCGGAGGCAGAGGGGAAGGAGGGGGCTGGCAAGGCAGGAGAAGGTGGGCCAGGGAAGGGGAAGGAGGAGCAGGAAAACCCCAGGTCTAAGTTCTCGGCCTTCGTGCAGCTGTGGGCGGGGCTGCAGCCCATCCTATGTGGAAACAACAGGTGAGGACAACAAGGTTGGTTTGTTGGTAAATGAGCAGCTCAGCACTCTGTCCAGTTCTATTTTTGAAACGATACATTACAAACCTTTGTAGCTACTCCGATTTTGATTGCATTCTTTTGTCGCTTTTGATTAAAGCGTCTGCTACATGACGAAATGTAATTGATTGTTTGTTTGCTCTTGACTATTTAGCAGATTATCCAAATCCGCTACCAGTGAGTTTTGATCCATGTCATTCAGGTGCAGGCATTTTTCTAGAATACCTGCAGATACTGGAAGTTTGACTGAAAGTCAAACACCCTAGCCACTACACTATCTTGGGCCTAGTTTTCAATTTTTCTTTCATTAAATGAGAGGCAGAAACAGGTTAAGATCCACTTATCAATCATGCCCCTACTCTGATATCTTGTCGTACCTTTGAGGAGCGCTAATAACCTTTAAAAATGCTCTTAAGCTCACGCTACTGGAACACACTCACGGGAGTTTGCGGGATCGCCATAAAAAATGACAAACAAGCAAAGACTGCATGAAACGCACAAATTGACCGACACACAAGCAGTTTATGTACGGATCTGCTGAAACAAATCTCAGAGGACACAGAGGATCCTGTTTCATAGCAAGGTGCAGTGAATGATGAACTACTGTTGTGGAAAACTCCAGGTTCAGGAAGTAAGCCATACCGTGTTTTTGCCCCAGCTTAACTCAACCGGTCGCCCGGCGTTGACTGATTGGTTGTGTTTCTGTATTGGGCTCCTCAGCAACATGGTTGATCTGCAATATCTGGGCTGGAGTTTCAGGAACCTGGAGTTTCCTCCTGGGGGCATTTCCACTTCCTGCTGTAATGAGGCAGCGTGGAGCCAGATGGGCCGTTAACATCTGCTCCATCTCTCTCTCTCTCTCTCCCAGGATCATCGAGCCTGAGGCGTTGAAGCAGGGGAACATGAGTTCTCTTGGCTTCACAAGCAAGGAACAGAGGAACCTGGGCTTGCTGGTGCATCTGATGACTACAAATCCCAAGATCCTCTACTCCCCCATCGGTTCCCAGGTGGATAAGGTCATTCAGAAGGCAAGTACAAGTTGTGCGGGAGCTCCGGCAGAGCACTTGGCATACTGGCTTATTAGAAGGTTCAGGATGAGCATGGGGAGGGTTAACACCTTGCTAAACCTGAAGCTGTACTGTAACCGATCAGTGATGGGTGGGGGAGAGAGAGAGAGAGAGAGGGGTGGGGGGGGGGGGAGAGAGAGGGGGGTGGGGGGGGGGGGGGGAGAGAGAGAGAGAGAGAGAGAGAGAGAGAGAGAGAGGGGGGTGGGGGGGGGATAGAGAGAGAGAGAGGGGTGGGGGGGAGGGAGAGAGAGGGGGGGATCGCTGATCAGTAACCGATCGGTACAACAAATGGAGACGGGGCTCCTCTGCTTGTCCCTTATCCCCGGCAGGCCAACGAGACTTTCGCCTTCGTGGGGAACGTGACGCACTACGCCCGGGTCTGGCTCAACATCTCAGCCCAGCTCAGAACCTTCCTGGAGGACGGACGTCTGCACGACCGCCTGGCCTGGTTGCAACAGGTAACTCCTCCCACAATGCAACTCCTCCCACCAAATCAAATGTATTGATGGAGCACATTTAAAACCAGCCTGTTTGCAAGTGTTGTACACAATCGTGGAATTGAACAAAACAGAAGGTAATTCCTCTCATTAGGTAACTCCTCCCATCCAGTAACCCCTCCCACCCGCTAACTCCTCCCACCCGCTAACTCCTCCCACCTGCTAACTCCTCCCACCCGCTAACTCCTCCCACCATGCTCCTCCAGGCATCCTATTGGTTGGTGAGGCTGCTGGAAACGCTGTGTGTCACTAAACAAGTAGTATATATGTTACCTTCACCACCACCCCCACCACCAACCACCGACCCACCTTCACCACCACCCCCACCACCTCCGGTCTCTCCCCAGCTGTCCCAGGAGCTCCAGGGGAACCCAGAGCTGATGAACTCCACGGACAGTGAGCTGGTCCAGGGTCTGCTGGAGGGGAACTACACCCTGCCCAACACCTCCACCCTCCTGGAGCAGCTGGACACCATCGACAACGCCGCCTGTGGCTGGACGCGCTTCATGTCCAAGGTAAGGCCCCTCCCTGGCCGGTGGGGAGCGACCACAAGTTCGATACCCTGCTCCTATGTCATCCCGCTCGTCTTCATCGCATTAACCTGTGTCTCTTCAGGGTCTTGTCTATAAAGGCCCTTAAAAGTATATATAAAAAAAATAGTTTGTTTGTTAATGCTGCTGTTGACATACACAGATATGTGAAGAGTTGTAAAGAGAGAGAGAGAGCAGGAACGTTTTTTTTGCGTCTCAAAGGTCTTTACAGGTCATATTTATTATGTTTTACTATGTAATAGATGATATTATTAATAAATCATATTATGTTAATTCATATTACGGATGTGAAACTCCTGTGCTTGTCATTTCAACCCCCGAATGTTTAGTCTCAGTCCGGACGTTTCACTGATTTTACTCTTTCCTCCGCAAAAAATAATAAAATAGCCAGTGACCTGTAGGATCACTGCGTGTCTAGTCCAAGAACATTCAACATTTTAAAAGAGAAAAAGCAGGGCATTGTGGATGAAGACAAGGCGGGACATTTCTACCTGTAAGCGTAGTTAAACATTTGAAACGGTGTTTAACATCTGCCATGTAGGTTCAGTATTTATGCTAACGCTAACCACTAGCACACCAGTGTTGGGGGGGGTGGGAGGGGGGGGGGGGGGGGGGGTTCAGATTGGAAGCCGACCGCGCCCTGACCGCGCCTGACCGCGCCCTGACCGCGCCCTGGTAGCTGAGTTCCTGCGCCCCGTTTCGGGGGCCCCATGCCAGTAGACTCTGTGGTCCAGGTAGAACTGAGGGGAGACGACCCCCCTTCCTATTGAGAGAACAGCTAGCCGCCTTGGCAATATGACAATCCCTCCTCCTGAGGTATCTCCAGGGCTGGAGCTCAGGGCTGGGCAGTATAGCTCAGGAGGTAGAGCGCTCGCCTCACAACCCGAAAGGTCGCTGGTTCGATCCCCGCGCTCCTCCTAGCAAAAAAACGGTCTGCGTCCTTGTGCAAGACACCCTAACCCTGACTGCTCCCCAGGCGCTGTATAAATAGCTGCCCGCTGCTCCTAATACTAGGATGCAGTAAACATGTATGTGTGTACATGTGTGTGACCAATAAAGAGGATTCAATCCTCCAGATTTAGATTTAGGTTTAAGAACCACCGCCGCTCTGGGCTGCAAGGAGTCCACCCGTCTGTGTTTCTACACCCCCCCGTGTTTCCCACCACCTTCACAAATGCACACTAACCAATCCACACGGCTGCAGGTGAGCGTGGACATCTTCAAAGGGTTCCCAGACGAGGACAGCATCGTGAACTACACCCTGAACCAGGCCTACCAGGACAACGTCTCCGTCTTCGCCAGTAAGTTCTCCAGACCTTTCGACCTCCTCTGGTCCTCGTCGTCATCGTTGTAATCATCCCTTTCCTGTTCCGATGAGGTGTTTGTTAGTCCGCTTTTTTGGCTCTTGATGTTTCCGGCCGTGTCGGAGGTACCGCCACAAGTATCACCGAGTGACCTCTGTGATCTTTATTATTATTATTTATTATTATTATTAGTTGATGTTGGAGGCCGCTTATTATTTTCAAAAAACAGCCCAGCAGCAGGTTAGGATTTAGAACGAGCGGCACTGGACATCTCAGAGCAGGGGTGTGTTCTGGGGGGGGGTTGGCACATGCTAGTAACACGTCACCTGGTCTCCCCCCCCACAGGTGTGATCTTCCAGACCAACCCGGACGGTACCCTTCCCCCCCACGTTCTCTACAAGATCCGCCAGAACTCCAGCTTCACGGAGAAGACCAACGAGATCCGCCGGGCGTACTGGCGGCCCGGCCCCAACACCGGGGGGAAGGTCTACTTCCTGTACGGCTTCGTCTGGATCCAAGGTGGGAGCTTAGATGAGCTCCAACTCTGGTTCACTAAGATAAGATGGAACTTTATTAAAGTCAGGCTGGAAGTTCATATGTAGTCACCGAGGATCTTGTGGCAATCGAAAAGAGGCATGTGAGACCTTTTGGTAAAAGCAAATCTGAACGCTATGGTCATTGTGCTGTCGTCAAGACTCAAGAGTCAACATTTTTAGTTCAATGGAATGCTTACTCCCCATTCCCTCCCGCGCTATGAATTTCTAAAACTGTATACTATAGAATACTATACACTAGTACACAAATGACAATAAAAAGAACAATAAAGTCACTCTTACAACAACAATTGAAATAAATATAAATTATTAAAAAAACTAAACTAATCAAAATTGAACAAGTGAAAGAATGTCCACATGACGAGTGACTTGCAGTCTATTTGTTATCATATTTTTGACATACCCAAAATTTAAAAAGAGGGCATTCAGTAGAGTGCATCCCTAGAAATAGAACATCCGTACTGCAGGAGGGAATGGGGAGGAAGCATTCCATTGTACTTGTTTGCAAATGGCAAATAAAAAATCTTGAATCTTGAATCTACCTCCGCCCCACCAAAAAGTCCTCTGGGTTCGGACCCGGGGATTCGGATCCTTGGCCTAGATAAGTCATCTAACCACCAAGCGGTGTCCAGTTCCGTACGGGGCAGCAGTTTAGCTCAGGAGGTAGAGCGGTCGCCTCACAACTGGAAGGTTGCTGGTTCGATCCCCGGCTCCTCCTAGCAAAAAACAGTCGAGGTGTCCTTGAGGAAGACTCTAACCCTAACTGCTCCCCTCTGTATAAATAGCTGACCGCTGCTCCTAATACTAGGATGGGTTAAATGCAGAGAAATGTTTTCGCTGTACACTGACACATTTTAATTATTATCATCAAGTAACCTTGCTAACAGACAAACAAACAAAAAACATAACCTCACATCAGAGATGGAACCCAGAGCCTTTTGGCTAAGAGTCAAAACCGTCGGGTCTGTTCCCTCTCAGGGTTTCTTCCCTCTGGTTTCCAGGAGGTTGTTTCTGTTGTGCTTGGAAGGTTTTTTGGGTTTTAGAGTGGTTGTTGTAGTGAATTCTTAATGAGGTGCAGCAGTCATGTGTATACAAATAGAATAAAGATACAGTACATAGGTACTTGGTCTTGGCTTGTATGTGGAACACAGACTCGGGAGACACACCTGCTTGTGCTCAAAATAACCGCCGGTCGAGCGTGAGCCGTGTGCGCGAGTGGTCGTTGTTTCAGGTGCTCTCTGCAGGTGTCTTGGGGCCGGTGGCCAATAAATCAGATGCCAAACGGTAGCTTCAGGACGCGGCGAAATCCAACGCCTTTTGCAAAGAAGGCTTTTGTTTATTGCTGGTAAACTGCTTAGGGTCATACTTCCTTAAGTTTTTCCAGCGGCCCGGGTAGAGAGTGAACAGAGCGATGCAGTGCAGAGACGGCACTTTCTCGTCCGTAGAAGTCATCTTTTATTCAGGAGGGGAGGAAAGGGGGGAGGAAGGAGGGAGGGAGAGGGAGGGAAGGAGGGAGAGAGAGGGAGGAGGTGATGGAGGGGACAAATTTAATGGTGTCAATTTGCTGGACGACACGTTCTACCTGACGGGACAGAGTGGCTCGTTGGAGACGAGATGTCGGCGAGACAAAGCGAATTTAAAGAAGAAGAAAAACAAAGTGTTTTTTGCCCAGGTTATTTTTGTTGTTCTGGCGCGTCTGGAGTTTAGGACGCTCTCCATCATCCCTCGTCTCCGGGTGATTGAGGAGGACGGAGAGAAGAGAGATAAAACACCCGGAGCCTTTTGTTGCTGCGTTTTACTCCCTCGGTGTTGACGGCTTCTCTCCGGCTAATGGAGACGTTCGGCTCTCTGTGGAGAGACGGCTGTTTTATCTGAGTGGTTTGGAGACCCAAAAAAAAACATGTTTTCGCTGCCGCCGCACGCATTCCATTAGCAGACGTATCAATATCACCAAAGTAATAGATTGAGTATCTCTGCCTCACTCTCTCGCTGTCTCTCGCTCTCTCTCTGTCTCTCTCTCACTCTCTCACTCTCTTGCTCTCTCTCGTGTGTGTGTGTGTGTGTGTGTGTGTGTGACCCCCTTGTCAATTCTGTCACTTTCCCCATCAATAATATCACGGCAGTAATATGTTGTGGCTGTAAGCATCTCTCTCTCTCTCTCTCTCTCTCTCTCTCTCTCTCCCTCTACCTCTACCTCTACCTCTACCTCTACCTCTCTCCCTCTACCTCTATCTTGGGCATGAAGGATAGCGCCATATAACCTTTGACCTTTTTGGTTATATTTGTCTGTATCCCTCCGTATCAATCATAAAGTAACAGATTGGGAATGTCTTCTCTCTCTCTCTCTCTCTCTACCCCCACCCTCCGTCCTCCTCCACCTCAGACATGATGGAGAGAGCGATCATCAACACGTTTGTGGGTCATGACGTGGTGGAGCCGGGTACCTACGTCCAGATGTTCCCCTACCCCTGCTACACCCGCGACGAGTAAGAGCCTCCACCCACTACACCTGCTGAGGGGGTGTCGTGCTTCAAGAGTATGAGTGCAGACATTGCTGTAGTTGTAGTTAGTTGTTAGTCGTTAGTTAGTTTGATTGTCGTAAGGGAGTAAGTATTATTTGTTTATTTATTGTATTTCAAGAGTAGCATGACGCTTGTATTGTTTTGGTTGTAGTTTTAGAAGTGAAGGTGATGTTAGTCTGGTTGTTGTGCTTTTAAGGCTGGGGTGAAGGAATTGTTAGTTCAGTTGTGGTTTTGTAAGTGAATGTATTGTTAGTTTAGTTGTAGTGCTTTATGAGTAGAGTGAAGGAATTTGTAGTTTAGTTGTAGTTTTGTAATGGAAAGTATTTTTTGTTCAGGTGTAGTTTTGTAAGTGAAAGTATTGTCAGGTTGTTAAAGCGGCGTGTTGGGATGGACACGGCCCTGTGTGGACTCTGACTGTGTGTGTGTGTGTGTGTGTGTGTGTGTGTGTGTGTGTGTGTGTGTGTGTGTGTGTGTGTGTGTGTGTGTGTGTGTGTGTGTGTGTGTGTGTGTGTGTGTGTGTGTGTGTGTGTGTGTGTGTGTGTGTGTGTGTGTGTGTGTGTGTGTGTGTTTTGTAGTTTCCTGTTTGTCATCGAGCACATGATGCCTCTCTGCATGGTGATCTCCTGGGTGTACTCTGTAGCCATGATGATCCAACACATCGTCGCGGAGAAGGAGCACCGCCTCAAAGAGGTCAGATATACAGGGTCACCTGTCTGTCTGTGTGTGTGTATCTGTCTGTCTGCCTCCTCCAAGAGGTCAGATATACAGGGTCACTTGTCTGTATGTGTGTGTGTATCTGTCTGTCTGCCTACTCCAAGAGGTCAGATATTCAGGGTCACCTGTCTGTCGGTCTGTCTGTCTGTCTGTCTGTATGCCTCCTTAAAGAGGTTGGATATACAGGGTCACCTGCCTGTCTGTGTGTTTGTCTGTCTGTCTGCCTCCTCAAAGAGGTCGGATATACAGGGTCACCTGCCTGTCTGTCTGTCTGTCTGCCTCCTCAAAGAGGTCGGATATACAGGGTCACCTGCCTGTCTGTGTGTCTGGCTGTCTGCTGCTTGATCAACCTGTCTGGCTATCAGTGTCACCCATCATCCTAACCGTCTGACTGACACTTACACGACAGCTTCCAGTGACGTGAGACCTGTAGCATCTTACTCAACCGCCTCCTTTATCCCCCTGGTGGCCACACATCACAACTACATGTGCATTACTTTTCTTTTCTGTGTGTACTGTGTGTTGTTACGTGCTAATTCATTCTAATGCAACCCTGCTTGTGTTTGAGTATTCATGCTCATTACCATTCTCATTTCTCATGGTGAAATTAGCAATACAAAGATGCATTCCTAACAAAATATTTGCATAATTTATTGTTTAGGCTTAATTTTTAGTTTTTTTCGAAGGTCTTTTGTTTCCTCATCTTCACACCCTGAAGACACATCTGAAGGCCATGAGGACACAAATCCTACTTAAAAAAAAAAAAAAAAACCTTCCTCCTCCCAGGTGATGAAGATGATGGGTCTGAACAACGCGGTGCACTGGGTGGCCTGGTTCATCACCGGCTTCGTCCAGCTGTCCATCTCCGTGACGGCGCTGACCGCCATCCTCAAGTACGGCCGCGTGCTCCTGCACAGCGACCCTTTCATCATCTGGCTCTTCCTCACCATCTACGCCGTGGCCACCATCATGTTCTGGTGAGCGCCCCCCCCCCCCCCCCCCCCCCCCCCCCTCCCCGGGCACCAAAGTGGGCGTGGTGTCTTTCTCTCTCAACGCCTAAAATGTGGTTTGTTTATCTATGCAGAAAAATACAAAGACTTAAATAAACAGAGTTAAATGAAAATATATGCATTTGAAATATATTAAAACGATATACTGTATATGCATCATTTATATATATATTTTTGAATATTCTATTTATTTAGTTTGATGCGACGGCTTACATCTATACAGTATGGGATGATATTGTAGTAGTGAGGGTGATTGACTCCTATCCCGTTCTAAGGTTTGAATCCCAATATCCTCTGTGGACCTGTAGGCATCCTAGAGCAGAGAGACGGGTAGCTCAGGTGGCTCCTCCCCCGCCCTTGTGATTGGACGGGACGGTTGTTGACTGAACTCCGGCGTGCTGCGTGGGAAGAAACGGGTCGAATTCAGTTGCTAGGCGACTGAAGCCAGCCTCGTTTAGTCTGAACATGAAGTCACAGCGGCCAGAGAGAGAGAGAGAGGGGAGAGGGGGAGCTCTCGCTGCTTGATGTTGACGGCTGCAGTTTGGAGTTGAGAGCGCTGCCTGTGGGAATCTGTCTGGTGTGAACGATTTTATTCTGAGTGCATCAACAAAATTGCTCACAGAACAGATGATTCATAATAATAATAATAATAATCAGGCATTTTATTTGTGGATAAACTCTGTTAGACTCTGTATTCCCCTGGCGGTGTCGCCTCCTGGGCACCACTGCCGAGGTGCACTTGAGCAAGGCACCAGACGCCTACGCTGCTCCCCAGGCAGCTGTTTATACAACAGCTGCCCACTGCTCCTAATACTAGGATGGGTTACTTGATTTGTTTGTATGTCTATATGTCTCTCTCACTCACTCTCTCTCTGTCTTTCTGTCTGTCTGTCTGTCTGTCTGTCTGTCTGTCTGTCTGTGTCTGTCTGTCTCTGCTTGTGTGTGTGTCTGTGTGCCTTTCTTTCCATCGGTCTGTCTGTCTGTCTGTCTCTCTGCTTGTGTGTGTGTGTCTGTGCCTTTCTGCCTGTTTGCCTGTCTGTCTCTCTGCTTGTGTGTGTGTGTGCCTTTCTGCCTGTCTGTCTGTCCGCGTGTGTGTGTGTGTGTGTGTGTGCCTGCCTGCATGCATGCATGCCTGTCTCTCTGCTTGTGTGTGTGGGCCTTTCTGCCTGCCTGCCTGCCTGCCTGTCTGCTGGTCTGTCCCTGTGTGTCTGCCTGTCTGTCTGCTGGTCTGTCCCTGTGTGTCTGCCTGTCTGTCTGCTGGTCTGTCCCTGTGTGTCTGCCTGTCTGCCTGCTGGTCTGTCCCTGTGTGTCTGCCTGTAGTTTCCTGGTGTCTGTGATCTACTCCAAGGCCAAGCTGGCGTCCGCATGCGGCGGCATCGTCTACTTCCTGAGCTACGTGCCCTACATGTACGTGGCCATCAGGGAGGAGGTGGCCCACGACAAGATCACCGCCTTCGAGAAGTGCATCGCTGTGAGGACACACACACACACACACACACACCACATCACCTCCTACCTCCCTTTTCTCAGTTGGCTGCTACTTAATATATAGCACCTTTACTGTATAAAGCACTTTGGCTCATAACATTATTAGTTGATAATAACATCATTTGGTTCATCGACGATATGAATCAATATCGGAAAACATTTGTCTTACGAGTTAAAATCGGGATGGACGTGGTGTTTCTTCACTTTCTTCCACCTCATATTTCATGTAAGCACATTATTGGCTCACACTAATTCGGCCAGTGGTAATTAAGCAAGGAAATGTCTGTAAAGGTTTCAAATCAACACAGTGTCAACCAACAACTGTAGAAATACACCTATTACAACCCCCTTCTGAAAGCTATCCACATGAATGAGTTTCTCTTTAGTAGGAAGGAAAACGGTAAACAAGGCGTGACTCCGCCCTCTTCAGTTGTTGGTTTCCGGCCCAGGCTCTGCCCCCCCCCCCCCCCCCCCAGGAGCTCTGCTGTAACCTAGGAGGTCTGCTGTTGTTGTCCCAGATCAGTTCATGACTAACGTGTGCCTCTCCTCTCCTCTCCTCTCCTCTATTCCCCTCTTCTCCTCTCCTCTCTCCTCTCCTCTCCTCTCCTCTCCTCTCCTCTCCTCTCCTCTCCTCTCCTCTCCTCTCCTCTCCGCTCTCTCCAGTCCCTGATGTCCACCACGGCGTTCGGCCTGGGCTCCAAGTACTTTGCCCTGTACGAGGTGTCCGGCGTGGGCATCCAGTGGCGCACCATCCGCCAGTCCCCGGTGGAGGGGGACGACTTCAACCTGGGCTTGTCCATGATGATGCTCATCGTGGACGCCTGTGTGTACGGCGTACTCACCTGGTACATCGAGGCTGTGCACCCAGGTATACAAATCCATCTCTAAGCCGGCGGCTCAGCCCGCTTGACTATAGTCTCTCGTGCAATTGGATTCTATCATAAAAGTCATGAAAGAGTTATGTTGCTGTCTAGATGGCATATATATATTCAAATATATTATTAAAATAGTATTGTGTACATACAGTATATATTATTATAACTATATAGTATAAATACATAATATAAATGTATAGTACAAATACAAAGTATAAATATATAGTATAAATACATGCTGTGTTCGTCTTCCTGTAGGGATGTACGGTCTGCCCCGCCCCTGGTACTTCCCCCTGCAGAAGTCCTATTGGCTGGGCAATGGGCGCATAGAGACGTGGGATTGGCCGTGGTGTGGGGGCGGAGCCTCCAGGCTGAGTGTGATGGAAGAGGACCAGGCGTGTGCCATGGAGCACAGGAGGTCCGGTAAGGAGGCCTCTTACCAGAACGTCAGTCCTTTATGCTCCAGACTCCAGTGTGGACTGGGGACTCACACATGATGAGGGGGCGGTCAGGGGTCTGGGCTGGAGTCTGCTACCATCATCCAAGCTACTCTGACAGCCAGGTGGTCGACTTCCAGCTAGTTCTCATTGTGTTGTGCTTTGGGAGTGATTCCACTCTGTTGTTCCACAAAAACATACTTGTGAGTTACAGGTGACCAGCAGGGGTTCTAGTCTTTACTAGTGTTTTGTTTTGACTTGGTTGACCAACTTTCGTGCAGGAGTAGCTCAGTCTGTTAGGACTTGGCTTGGGAACTGGAAGGTCGCCGGTTCAAGTCCCCAAAACACCTGGTACTAATAATAGGATGGGTCAAATGCAGAGAACAACCAATACATGAGGATTCAATCCTCCAGATTTAGATTTAGGCTTTGTATGTTTGTATTTTACCACGAAAATAACTCTGATTGATATTTTGATTTATCCTTTAACATTTAACCTCTAACCTTGAACTGTGACCTCTGACCTGTGACCTGTGACCTCTGACCTGTGCCCCCTAGAGGAGCAGCGGGGCATCGAGGAGGAGCCCAGCCACCTGCCCGTGGTGGTGTGTATCGACAAGCTCACCAAGGTGTACAAGATGGGCAACAAGCTGGCCCTGGACAAGCTGACCCTCAACCTCCACGAGAACCACGTCATGTCCTTCCTGGGCCACAACGGGGCCGGCAAGACCACCACCATGTGAGGACAAAAGAAGTGTGTGTGTGTGTGTGTGTGTGTGTGTGTGTGTGTGTGTGTGTGTGTGTGTGTGTGTGTGTGTGTGTGTGTGTGTGTGTGTGTGTGTGTGTGTGTGTGTGTGTGTGTGTGTGTGTGTGTGTGTGTGTGTGTGTGTGTGTGTGTGTTTGGCGAGTTATAAAAGTAGCTTCTAGTAGTGTTCTTCTCTGATACCCATACACCCAATACCCTCTTCTAATAGGTCCATTCTGACTGGCCTGTTCCCGCCCACCTCCGGCTTCGCCACCATATATGGTCACGACATCCGCACGGAGATGGAGCTGATTCGCCAGAACCTGGGCATGTGCCCGCAGCACAACGTCCTGTTCGACAAGCTGAGCGTGGAGGAGCACCTCTGGTTCTACTCCCGGCTCAAAGGCATGAAGGAGGAGGACATCCGCAAGGAGATGGACAAGTAGGAGTTAACACACACACTCACTCACTCACTCACTCACAAACGTATACTCACTCACTCACTCACAGAGATACACACACTCACTCTCTCACTCAGACATATACACACACACACACACACACACATGCATAGGCACACATAGTGGAGGCATGCATGTAGACAGGCACACAAATGTGAAAACTCACTGTGTGTGCGTCTGTGAGATTCAAGAGATTTAAGAATTTGATTTGTCATATGAAACAAGCACAATGGAATGCTTACTCCCATTACCTCCCGCAGTATACCAGTATTCTAGAAGACAATAGTATAAGAATACAATACACAATAAAATAAAAAATGAACATTAAAAGAACAATAAAGTGATTGATGGATTATATTGTCTGTGCGTGTCCAGAATGATCCTGGACCTGGAGCTATCCAACAAGCGCCACAGCCTGGTCCAGACGCTCTCTGGGGGCATGAAGAGGAAGCTGTCGGTTGCCATCGCCTTCGTGGGCGGGTCCCGCGCCGTCATCCTGGATGAACCCACCGCCGGCGTGGACCCCTACGCCCGCCGCGCCATCTGGGACCTCATCCTCAAGTACAAACAGGGTGCGTAGTCTGGGACCTGGTCCTCAAGTACAAACAGTCTGGGACCTGGTCCTCAAGTACAAACAGGGTGTGTAGTCTGGGACCTGGTCCTCAAGTACAAACAGGGTGCGTAGTCTGGGACCTGGTCCTCAAGTACAAACAGTCTGGGACCTGGTCCTCAAGTACAAACAGTCTGGGACCTGGTCCTCAAGTACAAACAGGCTCTGTAATCTGGGACCCGGTCCTCAAGTACAAACAGGCTCTGTAGTCTGGGACCTGGTCCTCAAGTACAAACAGGCTCTGTAGTCTGGGACCTGGTCCTCAAGTACAAACAGTCTGGGACCTGGTCCTCAAGTACAAACAGGCGCTGTAGTCTGGGACCTGGTCCTCAAGTACAAACAGGCTCTGTAGTCTGGGACCTGGTCCTCAAGTACAGGCTGTGGACATTTAGAGTTTGAACCCAAACCCTTTATCCTCAAGGCGTTCAAGATTCAAGGATTTGATTTTCCATTTGCTACAAGTATATTGGAACGCTTACTCCCCATTCCCTCCTGCAGGGGAGGTAACACAATACTATAACAAACCTATTCACAATAAAATAAAACTAGAACATAAAAGAACAATAAAGTGATTGATGGGTGTATGTACATGTGTTGTATTGTGCAAAAAGCATTTTAAAGTGCCAGTAGTGCAGCAGCATCCTGAATACAGTGCAGTACAGTGCAGTAACTGTAATGAGTAATGAATATGAGTCCATAAAGTCCAGCAAAGTATGACAGTGTAATGTAATTGACAATGTAATGACAGTGGCAGCACTCCTAGCAGTTCAGTAGGTGCACTGCCTACTGTGGATAAAAAACCATCCTTCAGCCTGGTAGTCCTTGTGAGGATTCTGCGTACTCATTGTTGTTCATGTGTTGACCGGCGGCAGGTCGGACCATCCTGCTGTCCACGCACCACATGGACGAGGCCGACCTGCTGGGAGACCGCATCGCCATCATCTCCCACGGGAAGCTCAAGTGCTGCGGGTCTCCGCTGTTCCTCAAGAGCACGTACGGAGACGGCTACAAGCTCACCCTGGTCAAGAAGCAGAGCGAGGGGCCAGGTTGGTCTTTGTGTGTTTCTCAAGAGTCAACATTCAAGATGTTTTTATTTGCCAAGAATGTGTAAGAAGTACAATGGACTGCTTACCCCCCCCCCCCCATTCACTCCCGCAGTATGTAATATTAATATTATTAGTTATTATTATTAGTAATATTATACAACAATACTATTGTAGCAGACGACACTGCAACCAGCCATTAACGTGGCTTATTAAGGGCACAGGTTGATAAGGAATCTGGTTTATTGCAGAGTTTTGAATAAAAGTGAACAGAGCAGATGGAACATGCTAGAGCTCTCTTCCTCCAGTGTGTGTGGTGGAGGCTGTTTTAACCTGTGGGCCTTGATTAACAAGGACCCACAGGTGTGTAGCCTCACCAGCCAATCAGTCCAACTCAGGCCAGGTGAGGCTGCTTGAACCAGTCACCAACCACACACACTCCACAACTATATTATGCTATACTAAACTATGCAATAATATACTATACAATACTATAAACAACACTATGTACTATCTACTATATACTATACTATATACTATAAACAACACTATACTATAACAATGCTACAACTATACGGTGTGTGTGTGTGTGTGTGTGTCTGTGTCTGTGTCTGTGTCCGTCGTGTGTGTGTGTCTGTGTCTGTGTGTGCGTGCGTGCGTGTGTGTGTGACGGACATATTTATTGGGACGTTTCGCGAAGGCAAAATGTTACTTTAATGGTTCATTTTTTTGTGTGATGATGATGATGACAGATGCTGTAATAAATCCCATTGATTTGACGGTGGTGTGGTGCTGAGCCAGTGGGTCCCAGAAGTGGGAGGCGTGCCACAGGGGCTCTGCAGGGCGATGGCCTGGAAGGGAGGATGACTGATCTGGATGATGGATAGCATAGATATCAACAGAAAAGGAGGGGGGGGGGGAATTGTAACTGCAGTGTTTTACCTAATTAAAAGCCTGCTATTATTAGTAGTTGGAGCTTTTTGATACATTGTGCCCTTGATAGTTTGAAATACACCCCCTTGTGTTGCATGAGTGTGTGGGAATCCTCGGGAGAACCCTGAAATACAACCACTTTAACCAACAACTGTGGTAATGGGTGGGTTTAAGGGAGCATTAGGTATTTTTACTGAAGGGGGGACCTGACAACACATTCTGGAAACCACTGAGCCGTGTAAGAGAGTTAGTTTTACAGTGTACAGCCTGGCCTCTTGTCGTTGGTTCACACTTCTTGTTCTCCTCATGCTCCTCCCTTGCTCCTCTTCCTCCTCCTCCCCTGCGTTCCATCGCCTGTTTTCATTACTTTGCTTCTTATCTTTGCCTCCTTCTGCTTCTCTCTCCTCCTCCACGTTATCCTCATTCCACGGCTGTTCTCCTTTCTCTTTGTTTCTTCCCATTGGTCACCTTCGTCTTCTCTTCTTTGTCCTCCCTCTCTCCCTCTCCTCCTCCGTGTTCCAGACCCGGGGGCTCCTCCTGCCCAGCCGTCGTCCCCTCTCTCCCCCGCCCCCTCGGCCAGCTCCCCGTGCTCCGAGGCCCGGGTCACCCAGTTTATCCGCCAGTACGTGGCGTCCTGCCAGCTGATGTCCGACACCAACACGGAGCTGTCCTACGTGCTGCCGTCCGACGCCGTGAAGAAGGGCTCCTTCGAGCGCCTCTTCCAGGTACGGAGATACCAGACGCGCGGATGCCGTCTAGATGGGTTCCGTCAGACTGGCAAGAAAGTGTCTCTCTAAAAGCATGACGAGGAACGCTCACAGAAGCACTCCACATCACCACGGAGTCCTGGAGGTTAACAGAGATCTGAATGAGAAGATGACAGGAGGCTCTACCGCAGGGGTCGAAGGTCGCAGGCTTAATGGGTCAAAGAAATGCAAACGTTCTGTCCTCAATGACTTCCACTACGACAGTTCTCCGATATATGCATGTGTTCTAAATATATATACATATATATACAGTATATATAAGCATATGTATATATATGTATGTACAGTATATATGTATGTACAGTATATATGTATATATATATTGATGATTCATGTATGTATATTTCACAATATTTTATATTATATATCTATTTTATAATATTAAATATTTTAAAAGACAAATTGGAAAGGAAATATATACACATATATTTTAAAGGACATGTATATGTGTGTATATATATATATATATATATATATATATATATATATATATATATATATATATATATATATATATATATAGACCGCTTATATACCAGCATAATTCTCCCTTACGTTTGACGGGATTCAAACGTCTTGGGGCAACCCTGAGCTACTCTTATGTTGTTCTTAGAATAGCACTTATACATGTGAGTGTACCCTTGACTGAACTATAAGGGAGAGTCTCTCAGCCAGGGACCGCAGTACTGCAGTATGTTCTATTAAAGTACCCCAGTAACCCGTGTTGGTTCTCTCAACCCTCTCCTGCAGGCGTTGGAGCAGAGCCTGGACAGTCTGGCCCTGACCAGCCTGGGAGTGATGGACACCACCCTGGAGGAAGTGTTTCTCAAGGTGTCCGAGGAGGACCAGTCCCTGGAGAACAGTGACGCTGGTGAGAACACCACCCCACTATGTAGCAGACCACCACCTCACTATGTAGCAGACCACCACCTCACTATGTAGCAGACCACCACCTCACTATGTATCAGACCACCACCTCACTATGTAGCAGACCAGCACCTCGCTATGTAGCAGACAGCCACCTCACTATGTAGCAGACCACCCCCTCACTATGTAGCAGACCAGCACCTCACTATGTAGCAGACCACCACCTCACTATGTAGCAGACCAGCCACCTCACTATGTAGCAGACCACCACCTCACTATGTAGCAGACCAGCACCTCGCTATGTAGCAGACAGCCACCTCACTATGTAGCAGACCACCCCCTCACTATGTAGCAGACCAGCACCTCACTATGTAGCAGACCACCACCTCACTATGTAGCAGACAGCCACCTCACTATGTAGCAGACCACCACCTCACTATGTAGCAGACCACCACCTCACTATGTAGCAGACCACCACCTCACTATGTAGCAGACAGCCACCTCACTATGTAGCAGACCACCACCTCACTATGTAGCAGACCAGCACCTCACTATGTAGCAGACCACCTCACTATGTAGCAGACCACCAGCTCACTATGTAGCAGACCACCACCTCACTATGTAGCAGACCAGCACCTCACTATGTAGCAGACCAGCACCTCACTATGTAGCAGACCACCAGCTCACTATGTAGCAGACCACCACCTCACTATGTAGCAGACCACCACCTCACTATGTAGCAGACCACCCCGTTATGTAGCAGACCACCACCTCACTATGTAGCAGACCAGCTCACTATGTAGCAGACCACCACCTCACTATGTAGCAGAACACCACCCCACTATGTAGCAGACCAGCTCACTATATAGCAGACCACCACCTCACTATGTAGCAGACCACCACCTCACTATGTAGCAGACCACCACCTCACTATGTAGCAGACCACCACCTCACTATGTAGCAGACAGCCACCTCGCTATGTAGCAGACGACCAGCTCACTATGTAGCAGACCACCACCTCACTATGTAGCAGACGACCAGCTCACTATGTAGCAGACGACCAGCTCACTATGTAGCAGACCACCACCTCACTATGTAGCAGACGATCAGCTCACTATGTAGCAGACCACCACCTCACTATGTAGCAGACCAGCTCACTATGTAGCAGACCACCACCTCACTATGTAGCAGACCAGCTCACTATGTAGCAGACCACCACCTCACTATGTAGCAGACCAGCTCACTATGTAGTATCATCCCATTCAGTCCAACAGATGGATCGCACTGTGGCATTAGCGATCCATTTGTCCTTATAATATATTGAATGTATGTATATATGAAATATACATAAATCAATAATTTCATGCATTTGATTTGTCACTAAAAAACCAAGTCTAGTCTATATTATTTGTAAATGATTTACCACAGAGTTTCAACTTTAACTTTTAGGACACTGTCAATTGTCAATTGACAGTGTACATTTCAAGTCAAGTCTATATTTTAGTAACAGTTAATCCTAGTTACAGTCAAAGAGCTTCAGCCCCACAGCACAACATGTGGAGCCCACAAGAAAGGCACGAGAAGAGCATTTGTGGGTAAAGATGTAGAGATGCTGCTCAGCCATTTTCTGTAATTTAATGAAGATAATTTGGTGCAAAACCATATTAAATTATATGAAAGTTATTATAGAATACCTATTTAAGGGGCTTAAATTAAACTAGAGGGACTTTAAGTACCCTGCTTTGCTCAAAGGATACATCTGTTTTCTCTCGGCTTGCCTTCTGCATCTGAAGACATGAAGGACTCCCCAGGGGGCAGCTCGACAGGGAAGCCAGCGGTGGTCTCAGTGGGGGGCCCCGGGGGGCCAACACCAACCCCGCCGGGCGAGGACACGGGCCCCCCTGCCTCGGCGGGCGAGAGGCGGGAGGTGGAGCTGACCAACCTGGTGAACGGCTCCGGGATGAGCCCCAGCCAGGCGTCCCTCAGGTCCTCGTCCTCGTCGGTGGGCTCGGTGCGGGGGGACGAGGGGGGGCTGTACACAGACTTCTACGGAGACTACTGCCCCCTGTTCGATGACCCGCAGGAGGGAGACTCAGCCAGCCTGAGAGGTGAGGGGGGGGGGGGAGAGAGAGAGAGAGAGAGAGAGGAGAGGGAGAAGGAATGAGAGACGGAGACGGAGATAGAGAGAGAGAGAGGGGAGGGAGAGAGATGGAGAGAGAGAGAGGGGAGGGAGGGAGAGGGAGAGAGATAGAGAGAGAGAGAGAAGGGAGGGAGGGAGGGAGGGAGAGAGAGTGAGAGAGAGAGAGGGGAGGGAGGGAGGGAGAAGGAGTGAGAGATAGACTTGCTCAATCACTAACACTCTCCGATTCAGACGACTATTGATCCCATGGGAAATTGCTCTGCTGAAGATAATAGAAAACAGAAATATAAGTTAAAAAAACCTGGAAGTAGCGTAAAAGCAATCAAAATATAGAAAACAATGAATGCAGACCCAGCGGAGGTAGTTCATGGTGTCCTCCCCCGGCCCTCTCTCTTCTCTCCGCCCCCCAGGGGAGGCCAAGAGCCCGTCCTCCTGCCCGGAGGAGGAGCTCTCCGAGGGCCAGGGCGGCGTGAGGCTGGAGGGGTGGTGGCTGCGGCTCCGCCAGTTCCACGGCCTCATCGTCAAGCGGTTCCACTGCGCCAAGAGGAACACCAAGGGCCTCTTCTCACAGATCCTCCTGCCCGCCTTCTTCGTCTGCGTGGCCATGACCGTGGCGCTGTCCGTCCCCGCCATCGGTAGGGCCTCACAAACGGAGCGTGGTGTTTTGCGACGCTAACCTGGTTACCCCGACTGCCATGTAAACACAGAAACAGATTTTAGATCAGATTTGGTTTGATTTGTCACTCAACTGTAAGCTACCGTGTACACTAGTGTACAGGGAAAATGTTATCACCAGCTCCGAAGATGTGTAAATAGTTACACCATTTTTACAATTGACAAACATTACAAAATTGACAAATTACAAAATACAGACGTACGCAATGTACATATTTACATAATTGCGTAATGTATGAATCTGACACTTCAAACCGTATATATATATATATATATATATATATATAAATAACAAATATAAATATCAAATGAAAAGGAAAACCTGGGTTTTCCTCCAGGTTCGGGGCAGTTTCGGGACGGGGTGAATTTGTGCACGCCTGTCGCAGTCTTATCTAGCCTCCGTAATGCAGTTACCTCAGTGTCCATGTTAATGTGGTAATGAGATGCGGTCTGGTGTCCCCTGGCGTCTTCCAGGAGACCTGCCCCCGCTCATCCTCTCTCCGTCTCAGTACCACAACTACACCCAGCCCCGAGGGAACTTCATCCCTTACGCCAACGAGGACCGACCCCAGCACAGGTAAGATATTCACTAACTTTAGTACTGTGTTGATGTTAGTTGTGTGTTGTCCATTTAGCGGACACGTTTAGCGACCTACGGTGCATTTTGGACACATTAGTCGTTAGGTTAGATTAGATTATCTCTCTTTAGGATGTATGCAGGTCATGGACATTGGGGATAGAACTCAAGGAGTCAAAATCTTATCATGACTACTTTAACACAATCCATCTCTCTCTCTCTCTCTCTCTGTCCATGGAACCACTAACATTGATGAATTGATCAGTGCATTACGCCTGGAGATAATTAGAAAATTAGATATGTCTTCAGAGATAAAGTGATGCCAAACAAATCTGGCTCCGTTTCATTTCTATCTTGAAAGAGACTTATCATAGTAATCAAATACTGTCCACAACTGGGTGGTACCACAGGGTCTGAGGTTATATATCTATATATATATATATAGATATATATATATATATACCGTGTATATATTATTAGTTTTATTTGATTTGTTTAGGATTCATTCTGTGAAATGTTTATTAATTTATAAAAAACAGAAGTGTCTTCTGAATCTGTACGGGAAAATATGATGCTTCTTAAAACAAATATAAAAAAAAACACTCTATTCATCGGCTGTTGAAACTCCGGGGCTGGGGGGGGTTGGTCTTCGTCCAATCAGGAGCAAGCTCTCCGAGGACGCCGGGCCCCAGAAGATCATCAACACGCTGCGGTTGTTGTCCGGCGTGGGGGCCACCTGCGTCCTCAAGACGCCCCACAACAGCACGCTGGACCAGCTGGCCCAAACCCTCAACCCCAGCGCCAACGAGTCCAAGACTCTGGCGGCGCGCTACTTCGACTCCATGTGCCTGGACTCCTTCACGCAGGGCGTGCCGCTGTCCAACTTCGTCCCCCCGCCGCCCTCGCCGGCGCCGTCCGACGACCCGGACCCGCCCTTCGACGAGGACGGCCTGTGGAACTTCACCACCCCGCCCACGCCCACCACCGCCCACGGTACGTCCTGGCCCAGACGGGTCCCTAGAAACCACCGTACCCTGGTCTTAAACCTGACCATCATACCCTGGTCTTAAACCTGACCATCATACCCTGGTCTTAAACCTGACCAACATACCCTGGTCTTAAACCTGACCATCATACCCTGGTCTTAAACCTGACCATCATACCCTGGTCTTAAACCTGATCGTCATACCCTGGTCTTAAACCTGACCATCATACCCTGGTCTTAAACCTGACCATCATACCCTGGTCTTAAACCTGACCATCATACCCTGGTCTTAAACCTGACCATCATACCCTGGTCTTAAACCTGACCATCATACCCTGGTCTTAAACCTGACCATCATACCCTGGTCTTAAACCTGACCATCATACCCTGGTCTTAAACCTGACCGTCATACCCTGGTCTTAAACCTGATCGTCATACCCTGGTCTTAAACGTAACCATCATACCCTGGTCTTAAACCTGACCATCATACCCTGGTCTTAAACCTGAGCACCATACCCTGGTCTTAAGCGTAACCACCATACCTTGGTCTTAAACGTGACCACCATACCCTGTCCTGGTCTTCATCCAGAGCCTGTGACGTCTCCCCCCACCCTGCCGGTGTCCATCCACGAGCCAGTACGCTGCACATGCTCCATGCAGGGCTCCGGCTTCTCCTGCCCCAGTGGGGTGGGGGGCCGCCCCCCACTCATGAAGGTGGTGACGGGGGACATCCTGGTGGACATCACAGGCCGCAACGTGTCCGAGTACCTCCTCTTCACGTCGGACAGACTGCGGCTGCACAGGTGGGGTCCCCGCCCGGATCTTTTGGTCAAGAGAATGGTTAATTTAAGTGTGTATGGCGTTCATACCGATGACCTTGGATGGATTTTACACTGTTAAAAACATCAGACATGTCGGAGACTTGATGCTTATTATTAATCTATTTGTTTTAACTCTGCATGGTTCATTGTAAGTTAATGTTTTGTTTATGTGTGATGTAATCATCAACAGATATGGCGGTTTAACGGTGGGCAACATACAGAAATCAATCCCAGCCTCCTTTGGGAGGAGGACGCCACCCATGGTCCGGAAGATTGCAGTGCGCAGATCAGCTCAGGTGAGAGGGTTAACACGCCGGTCAGCTCAGGTGAGAGGGTTAACAAGCAGATCAGCTCAGATGAGAGGGTTAACCAGCGGGTCAGCTCAGATGAGAGGGTTAACCAGCGGGTCAGCTCAGATGAGAGGGTTAACAAGCAGATCAGCTCAGGTGAGAGGGTTAACCAGCGGGTCAGCTCAGATGAGAGGGTTAACCAGCGGGTCAGCTCAGATGAGAGGGTTAACAAGCAGATCAGCTCAGATGAGAGGGTTAACAAGCAGGTCAGCTCAGGTGAGAGGGTTAACAAAGCAGATCAACTGGTCAATATCAGCGTGGCTATGCCTCTGACCACCGCCTCTTCCCGTCCCCGTCTCCAGGTGTTGTACAACAACAAAGGCTACCACAGCATGCCCACGTATCTCAACGTCCTCAACAACGCTATCCTGCGAGCTAACCTTCCGCCGTCCAAGGGCAACCCTGCAGCCTACGGTAAGTAGGTTCAGCTTTCAATGACAATTCAATCCTATGATGCTATCGTCTAAAAACAACTGTTTGTGTGTGTGTGCGTGTGTGTGTGCGTGTGTGTGTGCGTGTGTCTCTCTCTAGGAATCACGCTGACAAACCACCCTATGAATCGTACCAGTGCCAGCCTCTCTCTGGACTACCTGTGAGTTACACTGCTTTACTTCACCGTTGGTCTAGTTGGATGGTTAGTCTATGTCCGTATCATGAGAGAACTGCGTTCTGCCTCTGAAATGCCTTTATCCTCAAATATATCCTGCCATGTCAAACATCAACCAAAGGGAGTGTTAAATACTGGCAAATACTCTTGTATTGTATAACTCTTTTATATATTAAGTATATTTGTATACACTTAGTTTATACATAGTTTATTGCAGTTATTCTTCTTTCTATTGTATTTTGCACAATTTCTGTATGCCACTGCCACTTTAATTTCACTGAATATCCTTTATGTGTGTGACAAATCATGTTTTGGAATCTTGTCATAGACCACTGGTTCAGGTTAGACATGGTATTTTTCCACCATCTCTATTTAATTAAATAAAGTTTATAAATCCTCAAAGACACATGAATGCCTGCCACGTGTTGTGTTTCAAATGATCATCTTATCTATTTCTACCAAGTAGAAAAATAAAAGTAAAACAACAATACTAGCAAGAAGAACACCTGTTGGAGCCGTTACCTCATCAACCCCATCCTCGGATGAGCGGATAAAGAAGATGGATGGAAAAAAACACCTTTTTGTAACCTCATTGTCGTTCTTGTCGTCGTCGTCGTCGTGACAACCAGTCTGCAGGGCACGGACGTGGTGATCGCCATCTTCATCATCGTCGCGATGTCCTTCGTGCCGGCCAGCTTTGTGGTCTTCCTGGTGGCCGAGAAGTCCACCAAGGCCAAACACCTGCAGTTCGTCAGTGGCTGCAACCCAGTCATCTACTGGCTGGCCAACTACATCTGGGACATGGTGAGGGAGGGAGGGAGGGAGGGAGAGAGAGAGGGGGAGGGAGGGAGGGGGAGAGGGAGAGAGAGGGAGGGAGGGAGGGAGAGGAGGGAGAGGGAGGGAGAGAGAGAGAGAGGGAGGGAGGGAGGGAGGGAGGGAGAGGGAGGGGGAATACTTTAGCTAGGGGAATGTCTTTTAAATTAAAAAATATACACTGTCTCTTTCTGTCTCTCGCTCTCTCTCTCTATCTTTGTCTGTCTGTGTCTCTCTCTCTCTCTCTCTCTCTCTCTCTCTCTCTCTCTCTCTCTCTCTCTCTCTCTCTCTCTCTCTCTCTCTCTCCTCTCTCTCTCTCTCTCTCTCTCTCTCTCTCTCTCTCTCTCTCTCTCTCTCTCTCTCTCTCTCTCTCTCTCTCTCTCTCTCTCTCTCTCTCTCTCTCTCTCTCTCCTCTCTCTCTCTCTCTCTCTCTCTCTCTCTCTCTCTCTCTCTCTCTCTCTCTCTCTCTCTCTCTCTCTCTCTCTCTCTCTCTCTTTGTCAGTTGAACTACCTGGTTCCGGCCACCTGCTGTGTGCTCATCCTGTTTGTGTTCGACCTGCCGGCCTACACCTCTCCCACCAACTTCCCCGCTGTCCTCTCTCTCTTCCTGCTCTACGGGTGAGTGAGGGGAGGTGACGTCTACACATGTTGAGCCACCAGGAGCTCGGTGTGGTGCTGGTGGTGATGAGGATCTGTACTGAAGGAGTGCACCTGCCAGCTTGGCTGTGACCCTGTTAAATATTAACTAAAAGAGTTTAGTCAAATAAATATACTAAGCAGAGTGTATCAGTCCAAAATTATAATTGATTCATTTGAAAATATTAAAAACGAAAATCAATATTGGTAAAATATGTATTGCGCCCAAAAATTCAATAATTAAAGATAATTCAAACAAATCAGGTGGTCCTTAAATATAAAAATATAAATAAGGTGAACAAAACAAGAATTTGGCATTAATTGGACATTGGAAGATCAATACAAATATTGCTAAATATTAAAAGTGTAATGTTAATGACAATGTTATGATGGTGGCAGCACTCCTAGCAGTTCAGTAGGTGCACTGCCTGTGGATGTCTCTACTATATTCATAAATACAACAAATTACAAAGAATAATAAAAAGTTATGCTGATATATGATTTAAGTTCATTGTTGAAGTGGTTTAAGAACAAATGTTCAATCAGCTCATGATACTGAATCCCCCCCCCCTCCTGTGTCTGTGATTGGTCCAGCTGGTCCATCACTCCCATCATGTACCCCGCCTCCTTCTGGTTTGAGGTCCCCAGCACGGCATACGTCTTCCTCATCGTCATCAACCTCTTCATCGGCATCACCGCCACCGTGGCCACCTTCCTCCTGCAGCTCTTCGAACACGACAAGGTCAGCGTCTCCATGTTCATATTGTGTGTATTATTATTATGTGGCGTACTATTTAGTACTGTTGTTCAGTACAATATTAGACGGCTTTCATTAAAAAACAATCCCGATACAGGTCAGGATAGTCTCGGGGTTAGCAGAAAGGTTCTAGGTTCGATTCCCTACCCTTGAGCAAGATGCCTCCACTTGGTTGTTCCCACCCTTGGGGTCCCCTAACATCCATATGGGAGGAGACCCTACAGGTGGGGGGTGGTGCTGAGGGTAATGATTGAGATGCAGTTTGACCAATGTTTGCGTGCAGGGCTTAAGTTGTCGCCTACATGACTGACCAATGGTGGCATGGCGAGAAGGCGGTGACCATAAGGATTAATGCCAAAAGCCAATTCCAAACATTTGGCCACTGGCCTAACCCTAACCTGCTCCTTAATGAACTGTGTCTGATGAGTTCACATAATAGTCTCACAGCAGGTAGGGTTCAGGGCATCTTGGTCAAGGATGCATACAGGTTGTGCAGTGGACGTTGGGGATCGAACCCGGTACCTTTCAGCTGGTTGTGACACCCTTGTCTCTAGAGTCTAGATCAAGAGTCTAGATTGTAAAGACTATGCTGGTAGATTACTAAAACATTGCTTAAAATAAACAAATAATTTGTCAAAAATCATTTTAGATTTTTCACATTTTTCCTTCTATCTTTGGCGCCTGCCACTAAAATCACATAACAAGCTGTAAATCTCAAAGAATTTGAGAACTTTGTTACATTAGGTTACCATAACTGTAATAAATTACATTTTTTGGGGGTGGTAGATCATTTTGAACTGGTCATTTTAAAAAGTAGATCACAAGCCTTAAAAGTGTCTGCCCCTCTGGTCTAGACTATCCATTTATTATTCCCATTTTATATCGTCTCTCAAAAGGCAAAAGAGATGATCGATCATTCTTTCCAAAGTTGGAAATAATTGATTGGTTTCCAATAGAAGTTGTCAATAATAAGACCTGTTGTTGTTGTTGTTGTTGTTTGTGTACCAGGACCTGAAGAGGGTCAACGGCTACCTGAAGTCATGTTTCCTCATCTTCCCAAACTACAACCTGGGCCACGGCCTCATGGAGATGGCTTACAACGAGTACATCAACGAGTACTACGCCAAGATAGGTCAGCAGGGATTTATTGATTATTGATTACGGATAATAGATTAGTCTTACACTGCCTTTCGTTCAGTATGCACCGCTGACACAAACATTAGAATCCCCAGGTGATCGCCATGTGGTTACTGAAGTGGACGCAACGTGATTTGCCATCGGTGGGGTTTCACCATTTATGTAATAAACCTATAATTAGAAGGCGTACAATTATTCATGACAGTATAATATGATGCGTTATGTTTGTTGATTGATGTTGATTAATACAGAGGAGCGACGACCACATTGCCTTGGTCCTTGCTTTCCGGTTGAATGTGTGTGGTTCTGCATGTGGTTCCACAGCCTGTCCACAACACCCCTCTGTGTGTGAACCCCCTTCTGTCTCTCCAGGTCAGTTTGACAAGATGAAGTCCCCCTTCGAGTGGGACATCGTGACGCGGGGGCTGGTCGCCATGACAATCGAGGGCTTTGTGGGCTTCCTCATCACCATACTGTGCCAGTACAACTTCCTCAGGAAGCCTCCGTGAGTGGGCCTTGTTCACCTAGCTACATCAACACAACTATAAAAAGTGAAATATAAGTAAAAATACACTTAGGTTAAAGTCCTCTCCTAAATCACTAAAAAGTGACTACATAGTAAGTTCTTTTTTCACCAACTATTCACCAACATAGTGTCTATCCAATGCCACGGAAACATGATATTGAACAACCTTGTTATTTTCATAACAAGGTTTTGAACCAATCATATTCATCGGCGTGTCCACTGCTTCCTGGTCTAGGAGGGTGCCAGTGAGCAGTCAGCCAATCGATGATGACGATGTAGACGTAGCGTGTGAGAGGAGGCGGGTGCTGAGAGGAGATGCCGACGGCGACATGCTGAAAATCGAAAACCTCACGAAGGTCAGTTTTTTCGGAAATGTTCCGGCAGAAAGTGGAGATAATATTTTTGTAAATGCATCCCTAGACTGTAATTTGTATACTTTATTTATGCTTTTAACATTTAGAATAGATGTAACAATAGATTTAGTGCTTTTACTCTTAAATATAAGGAAACAGTAAAGGTGTACGCATTGATTTCTGACCACTAGAGGGCAGAAGAAACACAGCCTAGCGTTCCACTACGCCACAGATTACTTTTAGCTGTACAGCTCTATTGCTACCACTGTATGTTGTATTGTATATTATACATCCAAATATATTATATATATTTATATTGAAAGCCTCATTATTTAGCCACCGTAGCTAAAGAGCACCACCCCCCCTCCTTCTCCAGGTGTACAAGTCCAGGAAGATGGGGCGCATCCTGGCGGTGGACCGGCTGTGTCTGGGGGTCCGGCCGGGGGAGTGCTTCGGCCTGCTGGGGGTCAACGGCGCGGGGAAGACCTCCACCTTCAAGATGCTGACCGGCGACGAGAGCACCACCGGCGGAGAGGCCTTCGTCAGCGGCAACAGGTGGGGGCGGTGGCAAGGATGCCGGCGCTAGCGCGGCGTTAGCGCGGCGTTAGCGCGGCGTTAGCGCGGCGTTAGCATGTTCCTCTGGATGCTACGATCGTTTGAACGTTTGGAAATTAATTAATAAATAGGAGAGGCTATAAAACCGTTCAGGGTTTTTACTGCCAATACAACCAATGGCAGTCAAACTGTCGTTTTAGTTGTATGATTGTTTTATTAAAAAATAAATATAGTTTTATTACGTTATTTATTTTAAGTTATTTATTACGTTACGTTTTTTAGTCAGTAGTCACAGTTCAGGATTTTTACTGCACTCTGCAAATAATGTCAGTCAAAACTGAGCTGTGTGACTTATTTATTTTTTATTTAATCTTTTTATTTATTTTTAGAAGTCTATTTTTCTTCTTTAGTATGTTGTCACTTTAATTTTTTTTTTTGGTTGAATTTCACGTGTGTGTGTGTGTGCGCGCCTGTGTGTGCGCCTGTGTGTGTGCGTGTGCGCCTGTGCGTGTGTGTGTGTAGTATCCTGAAGGAGCTGCTCCGGGTCCAGCAGACCATCGGGTACTGCCCTCAGTTTGATGCTCTGTTTGAGGACCTGACGGCCCGGGAGCACCTGGAGCTCTACACCCGCCTCCGGGGCATCACCTGGAAGGACCAGGACCGGGTCCGCCTCACCCACCCACTCACTCACCCACTCACTCACTCAATCATTTACACACTGATTTACTTGGTTGGACGGTCCTCTCATTCACTCACTCACTCAAGTCACACTTATTCCGTTATTTCCTCACTCACTAATTAACTTGCTCGCTCACTCACTCAATGACACATTTTCTAACTCATTAACTCACTCGCATATTCACTCAGTGTGACGGTCCCCTCATTCACTCACTCAAGTCACTTGTTCACACTTAGTCACACTCAGTCAGTCATTCACTCACTAATTAACTTGCTCGCTCACTCACTCAATGACACATTTTCGAACTCATTCACTCACACACACTGTCTCATTCAATCACTGTGTGTGTGTGTGTGTGTGTGTGTGTGTGTGTGTGTGTGTGTGTGTGTGTGTGTGTGTGTGTGTGTGTGTGTGTGTGTGTGTGTGTGTGTGTGTGTGTGTGTGTGTGTGTGTGTGTGTGTGTGTGTGTGTGTGTGTGTGTGTGTGTGTGTGTGTGTGTGTGTGTGTGTGTGTGTGTGTGTGTGTGTGTGTGTGTGTGTGTGTGTGTGTGTGTGTGTGTGTCCAGGTGGTCCAGTGGGCGCTAGATAAGCTAGAACTCTCCAAGTACGCAGACAAGCCGGCCGGGACCTACAGCGGCGGGAACAAGCGCAAGCTCTCCGCCGCCATCGCCCTGATTGGTTACCCCTCTCTCATCTTCCTGGTAGGGACCACGCCCACTGTTCTCTGATTGGTTAACCCTCCCTCAAGCTCCTGGTAGGGACCACGCCCACTGTTCTCTGATTGGTTAACCCTCCCTCAGCCTCCTGGTAGGGACCACGCCCACTGTTCTCTGATTGGTTAACCCTCCCTCAGCCTCCTGGTCGGGACCACGCTCACTGTTCTCTGATTGGTTAACCCTCCCTCAACCTCCTGGTAGGGACCACGCCCACTGTTCTCTGATTGGTTAACCCTCCCTCAACCTCCTGATAGGGACCACGCCCACTGTTCTCTGATTGGTTACCCCTCCCTCAACCTCCTGATAGAGACCACGCCCACTGTTCTCTGATTGGCCATTCAGAATTCAATGAAGGCTCACGCCAAAAATGTCCCATATGGTAGAAACAGCAAACAAAGAGATTCCTGGTCTACCAATGTTCTCTAAAGAAACTGCTCTAACAAAATAATGAACTCTAAAAAGACTGACTTTGCACGTTTAGCAGACTATATGCACGTGGCTCTATGTCAGCATCATATCTAACGCCTCTGGCTCTATGTCCCCCCCACCTAACCCTAACCCTAACCCCCCACCCCCCCCGTGTGTCCGGCTGCCCTGGAGGACGAGCCCACCACCGGCATGGACCCCAAGGCTCGTCGCTTCCTGTGGAACCTGGTCCTGGACATCATCAAGACGGGCCGCTCGGTGGTGCTGACGTCACACAGGTGAACTGGGACCGTGTGATGGACGTCACACACTATTGGCTCACAGAGAGGCCATGTGATACCAGCGCCGTGATACGGTTGGCTCACAGGGCCTTGTTAGAAGCGTGAACAAAAACGTCAGACCTCTTACACGGGGATAAACAAAACATTCATTTTGGATCTGTAATTATGAATTCACAATCAATTATTGAATAAAAATGGAATTCTGGACCTTCTCTCACTCTCTCTCCCTCTCCCCCAGCATGGAGGAGTGTGAGGCCCTGTGCAGTAGACTGGGCATCATGGTGAACGGCAGGCTCAAGTGTCTGGGCAGCATCCAACACCTGAAGAACAGGTGAGACCACGCCGGGGGGGGGGGGGGGGGCGGTGAAGGAGGGGACTAGTAGTAGACCTGTGGTGTGGTACCTTATGTCGTAAAGTGTCAACAAGAACACGTTGGTAAAGTAGATCATTGATACCTTGATGTACAATTCAAACAAATGACGTGTGTGTGTGTGTGTGTGTGTGTGTGTGTGTGTGTGTGTGTGTGTGTGTGTGTGTGTGTGTGTGTGTGTGTGTGTGTGTGTGTGTGTGTGTGTGTGTGTGTGTGTGTGTGTGTGTGTGTGTGTGTGTGTGTGTCGCAGGTTTGGGGATGGTTACATGATCACGGTGAGGACCAAAAGCAGCTCCAGTGTGAAGGAGGTGGTCCGCTTCTTCAACAGGAACTTCCCAGAGGCCGTCCTCAAGGTCAGGGAGGAGCAGCGTTATGGACTCTCATTACAGCTCCCCTTGCCCAAACGCATGCTACCGTAGATAGACTCAAAGATTAGATTTAAATGTGTTGTCGTTGCACAGAACAAAGTACAGTACAGCAAAAATGATTTGGCATCT
>CM051017.1:5033004-5150504 GCA_027704905.1 Muraenolepis orangiensis | reverse complement strand
TTGCCGCTTCCTACAGAAACAAAAAAAACAAATTGATTTGTTTTGTTTACGTAATCTTTACTCCTAGCTCTAAGGAGTGTTAAAGGGCCCCTATTTCACCCCGTTGTGTGATTGGTTGAATTTCGAAATCAACCCATTAGTGACATCACACGTGCGAGTGCTCCACCCAGACGCATGATGGATAGACCAGCCCACCAGTCGGTACGGTCCAGCGTCATATATCTAGGTGGACACTGGACACGCCCACGTGTGATGTCACTTACAGGGCAGGTTTTGCAAACTACTTCCTGTAAACTAGGGGCCCTTTAATTGAAAACGCCAGGTCTTACTTCTTGGTTCCCGGGTTTATTAAGGAGTCCCCCGCCATGCGCTTCACCACCGGCACCTTGGGGCCAGTCTTCCTCTGCGCCCGCGGACCGAAATCTAGAAACGCCAATAAGAATATATAAATAATAATACAAATCTAACCTTAAGTAGAAGTACTGTTAACTTAAAGAGTAGAAGTAGGAGCACTGGTATAACAACTTTATTCTTTTCTCTCCCTCACATTTTTCCAACGAGAGCCTCTAAAATGTGTTCTGCATATTTGGCATTCTGAAAAGCTATAGAATGACTAACTTAGAGTTGTAATCCCTTACGTTACACCTCTGAACAAGAAGACCCCCACACTTCAGCACCATGTGGTTCTGACAGCAGGGTTATTGGTATGTGCTCCAATTCCTCACCCGTATCATGCCTCCTGTATTGGCTCTTCCCATGGCTAACAGACTGGATCGCCACTGGAGAGAGAGACACACACACACACACACACACACACACACACACACACACACACACACACACACACACACACACACACACACACACACACACACACACACACACACACACACACACACACACACACACACACACACACACACACACACACCACACACACACACACACACGTGTGTCAGGGTTTTCACACATCGTAGGCTGCACCTGTTTCCCTCCTCGCTGTGGTAGTGAACAACTGTTTAGTCCTTTACTGTTGACTTATTTAGCAGACAGACATTCAGATTTCAGATGTCATTAAGGAGCAGGTAGGGGTCTGGGCATCTATCCTGCTCAGAGGCACCTACAGGTAGACTGCAGACATAGGGGGGGGGGGGGGTATATTATACCATCACCGTATCATATATTATATCATATTTTAGATCCACAAAAGTGCAAACATAAAATGGCAATAGTAGTCATTAGCTGTTTTAGCTACACATAAACAGGTTCTGAACCCAAAAGCGTTAGTTATTAAAAGCGTTGTAAAATGGGAAAAGGAATACTTGTCTTGAGCAATATCCAGTGTAATCTCACTACTTACTCACTTATCTGTACCAATTGTTTTTGCTGTGTTGTACATTGTGTTTCATGCATGTTCCAGCCTCATTTACTGCTGCCCTTCTTGGCAAGGTCTCTTAAAACCCTCTTTGAATCACCCTCAAACTCTTTGAATCACAGGGGACTTTTTAAAATGCATATAAACATGGATGGCTAAATGCTAAGGAGTCCTCAACTCTTACTACACATAGATCACACCACAACATCCAACCGGGGATGATGATGGCTTCACCATCTTCACCAACAACAACTACAACACATGGCTCTTATGATATGAGCAAAGGCACCTTGCGGTCTGCCGAGGTGGGCGGCCATCCCAAACAGCAGCTCCTTGACCTCCGCCCGGGCCTGCAGCTGGTCCAGGGGGGCCAGGGAGGCGCTGAGGTCCGCTGGGCCAGAGCCCAGCCTCAGCAACGCTCCTCCGCTGGGCTGCTGCAGCTGCACCGTGGAGCTGCCTGTATCCAGAGCCGACCTGGGGAGGAGGAGGGAGTAGACGGGTAAGAAAGGCACATGGGGCACTTCTCTCATATACCTCAGACTGTGAGGATCTTAGAGACCGAGATAACAGGACAGACTAAGTAGAATTGAACTAAGACGGAGTGAATCTATGCCAAGACACCTTTAATTGCGTCAAACCTTGAAGTTCTTTCCGTCTAAATTAATGGTCAGGTATAACAGTTTAACCGGTACATAAATGTAACCAAACTTTCACCATTTCAAACGTTTTACCTAAACTAACGAGCCTGTACCTAGGACTGCTGGATCAGAGATCAGCCTACACCTAAAACACACCAAGATCCAGCGGGTTATTCTGTGCCTTGCTGAATGGCAGGGAGATCAGGACAGAGAAGTGTTTTGAAGTGGATCGGGAAATGTTTCATAGCTGACCTGATCTTCATCATGTAGTCCTCTGTGGACTTCAGTGAAATCATCTGCCTCTAAAAGAAAACGAGATTGTACATCAGTCAGCAATAACATTCAACATCCTTGGCACACAATCCAAAACCTGCTCTCATTCCCACTAAAGGAAAAACACTTACAAACTGGCTTAATAAGTCTTCAGATACATCGGTGCTCCACACATCGGTGGCGTCCGTCACACTTGGAAACAAAACAATAATACATTTACATTTAGGGCATTTGGCAGACGCTTTTATCCAAAGCGACTTACAAGGAGTACATGTGTTGAGGCAGACAATAGCATAACACTGAGGTACGCAAACATCAAAATAGAGCAGTTCACAAGTATTCATATTAACGAGATGAATAACAATTTGGTACTGCCAGGTCACCTGCTTAAGTAGCTGTGATAAGACGTTATCAACATTAAGGATATACACTTGATAGAATATACAACATGCTAAGAGCTAATAATGTCACAATAGGTGGTTAGATAAAACCCATTGTGTTTAATCCCATCTATGATGTGAACCACACCCCTAAACCAGCCACTTGGCTTAGTCCTTAGATGGCTGACTGACAGACAGACAGAAACAAAAACTAAAAAACTGCCACGCAAAACTACACCAACTACATTACCCCTCACCAGATGGTATACGTTTCGGGGGTTTTCTTGACGTAGCACAGGAGTTTATCTTTGGTAGTTTCCTCAAGCACCGTGTGGTAGGATGACACCTGGTTCCCATCCATAGTAGTTCGTTTGTTTGTTGTCACTGATGATCTGAAAGGTACGGAAAGCCCTGGGTTCAAACAAAGGCGGGGAGTCGGAGAAGGAAGTGACGTCAGAGATCAATACGCCAATCAAAAAATAAAACAGAAAATAAGTCGAATATCAATCAATATGCTTATTACTTAGTGTGAGATAACTCCAAAGCCGCATACAATTAATAATAATAAATACATGAATACAAAATAATAACAAAATAGAATAATGCAATACGTCCAACGGGAACACGTTGACGCGGAAGTGGTCGTTGATCGACTCTGGGATCAACACGTGACTCTTATTGCCATCTTCGCCCCGTGGATCCGAGCTGGTAAACTTCACAACTTTAGGGTGAAGCCTGATGCATCCTTACCCGCTTTGCCTAAACGCATTGGGGGGGGATACATACATACATGTGAATGCATATCATACACACAATCAAACTGAATAACCAGACACCGCATGGGTGCTATGTTGTAGACTGTGTTGCAGAGGACAACATGTGCAGATGGCTTGCAAGTCGAGAACTCGCAACCTGCAGGTGTTTGACACCCAGCTGAGCGCCGATGCGGTGGAGTGGTGCCCCGTCCCGCTGTGCCACGACGTCCTGGCCTGTGGCACCTATCAGCTCCAGAAGGGACCTGAGCAGGTATTAAGACTTTGTAAAAGTGTATTATTCAACCAGGTTAGTCATTCATAAGACAGACGAGTAAACATTTATCCCAGACCAGTGCATGCAAGATACAAGATAGTTATTGGCCATTCGTAACTAAGTACATTGGATCTTACTCCCCATTTCCTCCCACCTAACATCTCCAAAACAATACCATACAAATAATATATACAATCAAAATGAACAAAGAAATACAGCAAAGTGACAGATAGATGGTATGAACACGTGTTGAAGTGCATTGGGGTGTCACAGCGGAAATTAGGCTGCACAACTAACTATACAGAACACATCTACACACAATCCATATACAATTATCTCTTGTAAACATGTAAAGGGAGACATAGCCAAGACAGCGGTGTACAAAACAACGCAATGAACAACATAATGCTCCACAGCGGGAAAGCATTGTTTTTACACATTGAATCTTGCAGAAGGTTTCAATCTCAGCTCTCTCTTGACACTTACTCCATGAAGATAACCGGATGGCTTTCTGACCAAGCTCTGTCCTCACTTCAGGGGGTCAAAACCATGTGATCACGAGATCAGACATTACACTGTATGCATACAAGTAGCGAGGGTGCTGTCCCAGAATGGTCTCTTGTAGGCCAGCCCACTCTCGTATCAGTATAAGAGCCGACTGTTTGCATTGTCAGTCCACTAAATAAAGTTATGCTCTTTTAGATTCAGATTCAGCACCAGAGGAAATTATTTTCTGTCACAGCTGCTCTGCTCAAGATAAAACACTTAAAAACATTTACTTTTAATTAGTTGGGTGGATGCCTGAGCATGTTATTTAGCATTAGGGCCTGCCGGTTGTTCTATTAGTGTACACACGAGGATAATCATTAAACTGGCTCTGTGATACTACGTCTGACTGTTGAACCAGGACTACCCGCTTCACGGACCGTTGTTATCCACAGGCAGTCGGCCTACTGAACTGCTAACATTGTCATCCATATTCAGATTCAGATTCAGATTCAGATTACTTTATTAATCCCGAGGGAAATTAAGGTGCAACAGTTGACACAGGGGGAATAAATGCACACACAAAAATACTAATACCTAAGCTAAAAAACAAAACAACAACTAACTAAATAAAACTATTCTAAACAAAAATATAGTTAAAATAATTCTAAATGAAATCTAAATGTATTGATAAATGAAGATAAATTTACAGTATTATTACAGTAATACGTAGGTATATACAATACACAACAATACGTATAGTGCAAATTGGCAGTAATAATATATTAATATTACATTACACTATCATAACATTGTCATCCATATTACATTACACTATCATAACATTGTCATCCATATTACATTACACTATCATAACATTGTCATTAACATTACACTATCATAACATTGTCATCCATATTACATTACACTATCATACTTTGCTGGACTTTCTGGACTCATTACAGTTACTGCACTGTTCTGGACTGTACTGCACTGTATTCATGATGCTGCTGCACTACTGTTAAAATGCTTTTATATGCTTTTTGCACAATTATACACATGTACATATCATCCTTCAGTCACTTTAGAGGGTCATTGTACTTGTTGCAAATGACAAATACAAATCTGGAATCTTGTGATGCCAGGCTGGAGATGAGGACGTCCCTCACCAGAGGATCGGTCGCCTGTACCTGTTTGAATATCGCCAGGAGGGGCCACTGACTCCGCCTCTCACCGAACTGCAGCGCATCGACACAGCCGCCATTTTAGATCTGAAATGGTAAAGATATATATATATATATATATATATATATATATATATATATATTATATATATATATATATAAGAAAAGCAATGGCCTTAATAGTTCCATGTGTTTTCAATTTGTTGTGGGTGCATTCTGTTTGGGTTGATGCAGTTCTGACATCATTGTTGGTGTACTGTATGTGTAAATATTAAGATATGATGTTCTTTCTTAATGACCGATGGGAAATGTGTCACACAATTATACAAACCAAAATATATATATATATATATTATTTTTGTCACAATTGCTCTGGTCAAGATATGTTAGATTGTATATTTAATATCAATGTGTGACATTTTCTTTTTCTATCTATATACACCATTAGCATATAAACACAGTGTAAACACACTGTTATGTCCCATACATGTTCCCAGGTGCCATGTGGCGTTATCAGGTGATCCTGTGCTGGGGATGGCTACGGCTAGCGGAGAGGTCCAGCTGTACACGCTGACTGACGGGCCGGTGAGGGATACCAGTCAGGTTCTACACTATGCAGCAACCACCTGTTGGTTATACTAAGCCCAGTCTACCCCATGCTAAGATGGCCATAAACCCCACCTTCTCCTTACGAATGTACCTACAGAGATTCTCGTTTTGAATGAAAGTGTCTGCTTAAAGTGTCTAGTGCCGGAAATGGTTAAAAAGCTCAAGAATTGTACAGTGTGGTTGCTCCAATGTTTTTTGCGCATTTGATATAATCCTTTTTATATTGGTAAAACTAAGTCCTTATTTGGTTTCAGTTTCAATAGTGTGTGCGTGTGTGTGTGTGTAGATACAAGATACAATATTTGATTGGCTATTTGCAACAAGTATAATGGAATGCTTACTCCCCATTCCCTCCTGCAGTATGTATTTCTACTACACTATAAATACTGTGTGTGTGTGGCCCCACAGCAGGGTAGACGGTGTCTGAAGGAGCTGACCAGTCAGTCAGTGGGGTCAGAGCGCCTGGCTCTGTCTCTGGACTGGTCCACCGGGAGAGGAGAGCGGTAGGAGGACGCAAGGATATGTCTGGATGTCCCCACCCCCTGACTTTAGGGTCTTCAGAACACGGGACAACAAGGGTTTATTGAGTGGTTTACATAGAGGCCCCCACCCCCGCACCTACATGCACCCACATGAGGACGTTCTCAGAAACATCCTTTGTTCAAACACTACTATAGAATTAATTTCAAACATTGTGATTAATACAGAACTGCGACAGCAAATCGTAATCGTAACGGCGATTTGATTTGTCGTATCGCATCATTAGTATTTAGCCCCGCCGCCATGGTGAGTGTGTGTGTGTGTGTGTGTGTGTGTGTGTGTGTGTGTGTGTGTGTGTGTGTGTGTGTGTGTGTGTGTGTGTGTGTGTGTGTGTGTGTGTGTGTGTGTGTGTGTGTGTGTGTGTGTGTGTGTGTGTGTGTGTGTGTGTGTGTGTGTGTGTGTGTGTGTGTGTGTGGTGTGTGTGATGGATGTGGGTCTGACTGGCCTGTTGTCGTCCCCCCTCCTTCCGCAACAGCAGTGACGTGCGTGTGGCATGTAGCGACTCCAGCGGTAGCGTCAGCGTTCTCTCGCTGGAAGGGGCGGGGCTCCAGACCACCGCCCAGTGGAAGGCTCATGACTTCGAGGCCTGGATCACAGCCTTCTCCTACTGGGACACCCAGCTGCTCTACTCAGGTAGCTCCCCACTTGCCTGTGTCTTATCGAACTACACTGACTACAATGTGTCTGAATGACAAAAGTGTTGAATTGTGTGGAAGATATTGTCCTTCATGCCTAGAGCCACTAGAGCACCAGAGTCTAAGAACTCAGCCAGGCTATTTCCTGATGTCCAGTTGCTATATAATTGTATCACCATATATGGACATGTTTTTTTGAACCCCCAAGGTTTTTCGACAGGTGGACACAGAACAGACCTCCTAGACATTAGGCTCACTATCCCTAGTACAGGGAGTACATGATGTCCATAGAAGCCAAACTGACTTCCGGAAGGAGTTCCCCCCACAAAGACCCATTGGACAGACAGCGACAGCCAGACCGTGTCAGCTCAGCTCACAAGAGCCAATCAGGAGAAGCTTTCCAGAGAAACAGACAAACGCTATGCACATACAAGATTTGCTTTAGTGTTCTCTCTCTCTCTCTCTCTCTCTCTCTCTCTCTCTCTCTCTCTCTCTCTCTCTCTCTCTCTCTCTCTCTCTCTCTCTCTCTCTCTCTCTCTCTCTCTCTCTCTCTCTCTCTCTCTCTCTCTCTCTCTCTCTCTCTCTCTCTCTCTCTCTCTCTCTCTCTCTCTCTCTCTCTCTCTCTCTCTCTCTCTCTCTCTCTCTCTCTCTCTCTCTCTCTCTCTCTACTGACCTCAGGTTCACTTATTTTACTCTGCTATTATATTGTATCATCAGAATAAAGTGAAGAACGGCAATTACTAAATAGTAGCAAGCAAGCAACCATCAATGCCTCAATTCAGTAGAACTACATGCAGTGACACAAAGTTGTCTCATTTGTGTGTGTGTGTGTGTGTGCTGTGTGTGTGTGTGTGTGTGTGTGTGTGTGTTGTGTGTGTGTGTGTGTGTGTGTGTGTGTGTGTGTGGTGTGTGTGTGTGTGTGTGTGTGTGTGTGTGTGTGTGTGTGTGTGTGTCAGGCGGAGACGACAGCAAGTTGAAAGGCTGGGACCTCCGTATGGGCTGCTCCTCCCCCACCTTCACCAGTAAGAGGTGAGAAAACACCACTAGCTGAGGTCACTGGAGAGAACGTTGTGATTCACCAACGCCATGTTGGGTCATCCTCATGTCTCTTCTGTCTCCGCTTTGGAAGTCTTAGCAGACCGATTTGATATTTTTGACATTGTATGTATTAAAAGTGATGGACGAAAACGTAACACAACCGTATCACAGAGGGGAGTGTCCACTACACATGTAGCGAATATCTTGTCAGGAAAATGTCAAAAGGTGTATTAATATACATCTTAAAGTCAGCTAATAAAGTCAGTTTCATCCTAAAATAATCCGGATGCTGTATTGTGTAGTTAGTACTTCCTCCTTCAACTGCACCGGCTACGTATTCGCTCATTAAATCGGCTTGAATGAATAGAAGGAAATTGATAGAGATCAGGAGAAATTCCTTGCATGTGCAAATATATCTGGCATCAAAGCTCTTTCTGATTCTTCTGATTTGTGACTCCAGGCACACGATGGGTGTGTGCAGCATACAGAGTAACCCGCACCAGGAGCACATCCTGGCTACTGGAAGGTACGTATCCCACAACGCTGCATGCATCAGTGGAGCCTCAAACTGGCCGCCAAGGCCGTTATACACCCGGTTGCATTCATGAGGTTTGCTTCTGTTGTGAGGTTGCATTCAGTGAGGCGTTGTACGCATGAAAAACAATAACAATGATTACCACTGCACATTGATCTCCTCCTCTCTCCCTCCTCCTCTCTCCTGCTCCTCATCCCCCTCCTACTCCTGCTCCTCTATCCCCCTCCTCTTCCCTCTCCCCTCCTCCTCTCTTCCTGCTCCTCTATCCCCCTCCTCCTGCCTCCTGCTCCTCTATCCCCCCTCCTCTTCCCTCTCCCCCCCCTCCTCCTCGTCCCTCCCCCCTCTCCCCTCTCCCCTCCCTCCCTCCCCCTCCTCAGCTACGACGAGCAGGTGTTGCTGTGGGACGGCAGGAGCATGCGTCAGCCCCTCAGCGAGACGGCGGTGGGTGGGGGGGTGTGGCGTCTGAAGTGGCACCCCACCCACCCTCACCTGCTGCTGGCCGCCTGCATGCACAACGACTTCCACATCCTGGACTGCCACAGCGTCCTCGGTACGTCCACAGAGCTCAGAGCTCGGTTTCACCAAGCGGCAGCCATGACCGCCTGTTTGTGAAGACCTGGCCGAATCCAAAGCAAATCACTTCTTTTAGTCTGGATGTCAGTGGCTAGTTCTTCTCCATATTATGTATTTTGAGAGGTCCCGTTTGACAGTTTTATTTCATGAAAAAGTTATTAAGGCCCATTGACTACTGCCATTCAATTCCTGCCCTCAATGTGCCAAATATGAATCGCTTCCACTGCTGGTTACAAAAATCTCAAGCAATGGAAGCGCATGTAATGCCAAGTCTAAAGCTTCATAATGGTCACGTGTAAACCAATTTCTGTACACAAAGGCCTGGAATCATGTCTTGGAGACATTTAAGATGACCACTAGCAGACAATAAAACACAATAATGTAAAATAATATAAATGCCAGTAAAGACATACATTTTTCACACAAGAGAAACTTTTAGTCTCATTATCTTTTAGTTTTATTCATGGTTATTATTCTCATCTAATGTATGTCAAACCATTAGATCGAAAAAGTTTGAGGGTGGGAGGCGGTATGACATTAAAGACCAAAGAAGCCTTGTTTTCAATTCCCATGTGGTGTAATTCTCCTTCCCTACCAACAGGGGGCGACGGCGGCGGAGCAGCGTGCCCGACGCTCGCCTCCTACATCCTGCACAACTCCCTGGCGTACGGAGCCGACTGGTCCCACCTGGCCCCCGACCAGCCCCCTCCCGGCTCCCCACAGAGGAGCCCCTCTCCTCCCAGAGACACCTCCCTGGCGGAGGGGGTGAGGCATCTGAGGATCCATTACGAGTCGCCCACTGGGAGCTTCGACACCTCGCTGGAGGACGACGCCGGACGCTACATCCCTGAGGCCCCGGCCCCGACAGGTCCACCTCCTCCGGCCCCGGGCGGGGACCCTACCCCCCCTCCAGTCTCTGCTCTGCTGGCCAGCTGCTCCTTCTACGACCACATGCTGCACCTCTGGCGATGGGACTACTGGACTGCTTGAGGTGGTGCCCCAGCTGTCGCCGTGGAAACCCATCGTTTACATCAAAAGTGAAACTACCAGGGTGGTACCCCCACGACCCAAATATATCCTTTAACTTTTAAAATCGTCTTGGTATTCAGGGAAGAAGGGAGGGGAAAAAAAGGCAAGACGAATGGGTTTGAGATAAGTCTCAAGTTATAGTAACCTCGGTTGCTATGGTAAAAAAAAAAAGGTTGCTATGGTAACCAAACTCTTTCCATCCTGTATCAGAGTATTTTTAGCTTTTCTCATCTTTTTTTATACCTAAATAAGCACTACATTAAACTGTTGGAATAAACTGTGTATACTGTATTACTTTTTGTAAACTTACCTTTGTATATATTGACACAAATGTAACCGTTTGTAAACGTGTATATCCCTCCCCCGGTGTACTGGTCTAAAGTGTGGTGGTTCTATGCCCAAAAGCCGAGCTTGCGGCATAACGGGGATGTTAAACTTTGAGTCAGATCAAGGAGACCAAAGTTACTTTAACAAGTTAGAATGTTTGCGCTTAATGCAGCAGGTGTCTCGAATGCATACGTACGTTGTTATTATATCATACTGGTGAGTACGGTATCGAACGCTTTTATATTCTAATCTAAAAACACTTCTAGACTAAACCCACTGGTTTGTTATTGTTATTTATGAATGGAATTCTTCTATCTTGAGATCAATGATTTGCAATCGCAGGGTAAAAGCTGCTTGGCACTGACAGATACATTTAAAACGTTTTTTGTTTAAAGAATGATTTGCCATTTCGAGACTTTTGCCATGGATTTATTTGGGTAAAAAAAAAAAAAAAAGATTTACATTAGATGACAACTTGAGGACCGAAATGATGTCCTTAATAACGCATCACTGGAGGGAACGGAGGCAGAGCTTAACGTACAGAGTTTTTGGGGTACAGCTTGTACAGCTTCTTCTCCTGTGTGGGTTCCCACCCGTACTTCTCCAGCTGGTCCATGCTGAAGCTGCCATCCACAAAGTCTTTCTTGATCTGCGGCGCCACCACCTCGGCGAAGATGCTTTCTGCGGTGGGGGGAGGCTCTGTCCCCAGGGGGGTTCGGTAGGACACGTAGGGCTTCAGCTTGAACCCCGTCAGGTCGGGGACCACGAACTCCGGGACCATGGCCTTCACGCCGACGAACTTGGAGGTGGACAGCCGGAGGCCGGTGGGCCGAGAGCCGCGGCTCTTGTTGTGAGTCTTGCCGCCCTTCTTGCTGGTGAACTCCGCCATGCGGTCGGCTCCTCTCACCAGACCCCTGGCCAGGGTCGACAGCACACCCATCACGCCCGGCGATGGGTCACCTTAAATACACACCGGAACCCTGTTGGAAAGAGTGGGTTTTAGTAAAGTCAAGTACATTTGATTTGTATAGCCCTTAATCAGTCCGTCCATCCGTCCCCCACACCCACACCCACACCCCTACCTTCCAGGGATGCTTAGGAGTGCAATGTGTGCCATAAGATAGTAGTCAGTCATTTACAATTTAATTTATGAAATAGTTGTAATTCCGTTAAACAATGAGGAAATAACAAGGATCCTCAATGTTTATAATTTCTCGTGTTGCTTTCAGTAAATAGCGTTAATAACTTCGATTAAAAGGGACACCATTACAATGTTGACTTATTTCTAGCAGGCTTTTAGTGTTTACAGTCAATACACTTTCCATCTCTGACGGAGTGGCAGGCTAGTAATTTATATAAAGTATAAAACAATAAAGAAAACAATAGCGCTGCAAAGACGCACGAGTGCGTTGGTACTGGGTGATAACGAGGAGCAGATTACAACCTACGATTAAAGATTAAAGATGTTTTGGGCCATATGCAACAAAAGTACAATGGAAAGCTGAACACTATATGCTATACTTATACTACACAACTAGTATAGCAGCCACCACTGATCAGTTCACTCTGCTTATAATGGAAACGATTGCCTTATCCAGTCATGCAATATTTCACTTATGTGCTTATTTACACCAACGTTTAAAAGTGAAAAATTTAAAGTGTGTTTAATTCAGTATTTGACCAGTAGTGGAACAGAACCGATCCATCCACTGTGAAGAAGACTCTCAGTGGATGCAGTCTGCTAGCCCAATGCTACATCGACTCTGCTCATAGAACACACATTTGCAACATCTAGCAGGACTCGTCTGTGTATTCACACGAACTTAAAGGTTACACTCCACACTTTGCCTTTCAACAACACACAATATGACCATTAGTTTGACGGAAAGACTAGTAAAACAAGACGCACTCACCTTGAGCAACGACTTGACAAGCGGCGGACTCCGGAGCAACACGCACGGGGATTGGCTGAGACGCGCTGCTCTCAGCCAATAGGAGCGAGGCTTACTGCTCGTAGTGGTCCACAGAGGAGAGGAGGAGGGGGGGGGTCTTCTTGTTCTTGCACAACAACTTGTGTGTAGTGGTGACAATGCTGTCCCGAGTGACTGCTTAGGAAGACCACCGAGTGTGTGTGTTTTTCTTTTTTAAAGACATCTACTGGTTGTCATTTGTTCCATGCAGGGGGGGGGGAGCGTCGGAGTAAATAAGCTGACATATTTCTAGCTGTCACTTTCTTTCTTTCTGGAGGAAAGGACCTGCAAGCGGACCTGGACGGATTCGAGTGTTATTTACGGTAACTAACACGTTATAACCTATTAGTGGGGGTCACTTGGAAAGGATTTGATGCTGTTATCGTGCGTAGTGCTGTGCATTGCGTCTTTTATAAGTTAGTAAGTTTAATGCTAAAGTTAAGTCAATAACGAATATGTCTGTTAATATGCCCCAGTTTAGTTTGCCTAAAGAACGACCCCGAACCACGGCGAGTAAAAGTGACCCTCACCGCCCCTTTCTTCTTACTCTGTATGCGGGCCGTTGCTTCACTTGGTCAACGGACATTTAACGGTGAAACCTGGCGGTTTCCCGGGAACGGGCGTCCCGTTGCCCGTCTAACGTTTCGGCACGTCTCTCTAGCTAGAGTGGAGTATAGTGGAGTATAGTGGAGGGTCACTATACATACTCCACTCCACTATACTCCACTGCACTCCACTATACTCCACTGCACTCCACTGCACTCCACTGCACTCCACTATATGTATAGTGGGGTATAGTGAGGGTAGTGGAGTATAGTGAGGGTAGGGGGGTATAGTGAGGGTAGTGAAGTATAGTGAGGGTAGGGGGGTATAGTGAGGGTAGTGGAGTATAGTGAGGGTAGGTGGTTATAGTGAGGGTAGTGGACTATAGTGGGGGGTAGTGGAGTATAGTGAGGATAGTGGACTATAGTGGGGGGTAGTGGAGTATAGTGAGGGTAGTGGGGTATAGTGAGGGTAGGGGGGTATAGTGAGGGTCAGGGGGTATAGTGAGGGTAGTGGAGTATAGTGAGGGTAGGTGGTTATAGTGAGGGTAGTGGACTATAGTGGGGGGTAGTGGAGTATAGTGAGGATAGTGGAGTATAGTGAGGGTAGGGGGGTATAGTGAGGGTAGTGGAGTATAGTGAGGGTAGGTGGTTATAGTGAGGGTAGTGGACTATAGTGGGGGGTAGTGGAGTATAGTGAGGATAGTGGAGTATAGTGAGGGTAGGGGGGTATAGTGAGGGTAGGGGGGTATAGTGAGGGTAGGGGGGTATAGTGAGGATAGTGGACTATAGTGGGGGGTAGTGGAGTATAGTGAGGGTAGTGGGGTATAGTGAGGGTGGGGGGGTATAGTGAGGGTGGTGGAGTATAGTGAGGGTAGTGGGGTATAGTGAGGGTAGGGGGGTATAGTGAGGGTGGTGGAGTATAGTGAGGGTAGTGGAGTATAGTGAGGGTAGGTGGTTATAGTGAGGGTAGTGGACTATAGTGGGGGGTAGTGGCGTTAAGTGTGTGTGTGTGTGGGGGTGGGGGGGGTGGGAGTAGGCCTATGTCGTTAGAACATCTACTTGGCAGCGTGGCCTAGTTTTAACCTTAAGCAACGTTTAACTTAATGGATCATGCCTTTTTCTTTTCTCTTTTTCCAGACGAATACTCTTCTTAACTGCAGGGCTATTGACAATGAAATATGATCAAATTATGGTCAATTATTATTATGTTTATGATTATTTGAATGTGTGAAATGAGTGGTGTTTACGTCCTCCAGGCATGGAGGACAAGGATGACGACACCTGCAGTATATACCCGGTACGTTTGGTGGGCAAACTATCAACGCAACTACCAGTTTAACGGGTCCTTTAAGTAAACACAAGCAGGTGTGACATGCTAATTATGTCTTATTGTTGTTTAGTCCCTAGTAGTTCCCTATTTAATTGATTTTTTTATGCAAATAATAATATACTGCTCAAAGCTCCGTTATATTATGTTGTACAGATGTGTCCAGAGGAGTTTTCTGAGTGTATCTCAATATATTTTTATATATACCGTATATATTGCTATATTTTACTATTTCGCCTGTCTGTTGATATTTCAGAGTCTTGTTCCCCTGGGGAATAAGATCAAGGCCCGGGTGCAGCAGTTTGCAGAGGACCAATCAGAGATGGTAAAGTGAAGTCAGGTTTCCATGACGATTGAGGACCTCTGCTCTCTCTGTCTCTGACAGCAGCAGACCACTTGGTCTCAGTACTTAAGAACAAAGCTTTTCACCTCATACTGTATGTCTTAAGTGGTTCTCCATCAACATCAATATCACTCCACACAAGTGATTAGTAGTAGTTTGCCCGACATTTGCTTTCTCCTCTGACCCCATATGCAAATAAGGCGACCCTTAGTGGGGTCCCGACCCACAGATTGGGTAACCCAGGTCAAAGAGGACTCTCTATAGTTGACTATCAACTTCAGCGGCTTTGAAGTTAACTTTCTGTCGATTGTGTGTGTCGTTATGTAGTAGTTGTAACATACATGACTGAATAGCTTTAATGTGGGCTATTTTATTGTATCCATTTGTTCCAGTTGACGGTGTTGATGATCGGAGCGGTGATGTTGGTCTCTCTCATCGTGGTGGTGGTGTTTCTTCTCTATAAACGACTCAAGTTTTCCAGTAAGTACGTCACCTTCTGAGGTTAAAGACTTCCCGTTTGGACACAAAACGTGTAACGCACAAACTACTGAGAAATGAAAAGAAAAAGTGTTACATCAATTATTCAGCATATTTAAACAGTGTGCTGCTGATGTATGTTTAAAACACATGAGGAATTCGTTTAGTATACATTTTGATGCACGTACATACATGTTAAAGCTGGAGGGCCCTCGGTAGAGCGCATCCCTCCACCATACCAAAACCTTCCCTTTGCCATCATTTTTCTGAGGCTAAACAATCCCTCTAAATCATGGGTCGGCAACAGGCGGCCCGCGGGCCATTGGTGGCCCGCCAGCAATAACATTTGGCCCGGAAGATTATTTTGAGAATAAAAATAATTTATTATTTATTTTTATTTTTATTTAAAAAAAATTACAATATCGGACCGTCGCACATATAGTCTATAATGTCCGAATCGAGAATGCAGTGACATTTTCCGCCAGGGCTGAACTGGCCACCTGGCATACCGTGGGCTGACGGGCCTTTTGGGCCGACACAACTTGTTTGTCTTGTCTGATCGGTCCGACCCATAAAACAGGTGATACGCAGGACCCCCCGGGTCCTTGCAATGACATGTTAAGTCCGTTCAGTCTGTCAAATTTGCAAGACAAATATACCAGCCTTGTTCACCAGTCAGGGAGTCGGCGAGCTGGGACCCATGGGCTCCATCAGAAATAAGCGCACCTCGTCCCGCAGTCCATGCAGACACAGTCCATTTCCCCCTGAAAGCCATCTGACTTCTGTGTGGAACAGCAGGCCCTGATGCTCCGATCCCAGTTCGTTGCAGAGACTGGCGACCAGCCTGGTATTGAGTGGACGTGAATTTATGTAGTTGACCATTGTTATCGCCGTCTCAAGAACATGACTGTGGGAAGCCTCCCCAGGGTCCTAAAGGCGTCAGTTGTCCTCCATGTTTTTGGTTGTATTTCAGAAGAGCAGGCCGGTCCTCAGTACCGCTTCAGGAAGAGAGACAAGGTCATGTTCTATGGCAGGAAGATCATGAGAAAGGTAGGTTCCACTCCGGGTTCCACAGATGTATGAATTGCAGAAAAAATATATTGTCTATATATATCATATGTTTGTATATACTGCTATATTATAATTGTAGATGGTTTTCTAAGTTAAATATGTCATGTTCACTGTGTCTCTTCGTGGTGTCATCAATGTGTTTTTTTGTCCATCTTCCACTGTTAGGTCCAGCTACAGCTCCCGCTGGCCTCTACCTCCACCCCTGCCTCCAACGCCACGTCCCGCCAGCGTGTCAGGAAGAGGACCAAAGTCATGTCCATCGCACGCAAGTGAGTCCCCGCCAGAGATGTAGAGACACACCACACCAAGGAAGGACTTGTAGTGAGAGGCTGGGAGGAAAGAAGGAAGTGACTTTCAAGTCACTTTCCACCTTATATCTAGATTTTTATATTGAATGTTTGTCATTTCTTGAATTATGAAAAAAAAAAAATTCTCAAGCTCTTTCGGATTTTGTATGTCCCTCCCCCCTCCCCCCCCCCCCCCCCCCCCCCCCCCCCTCCCCCCCCCCCCCCCCCCCCCCCCCCATCAGGATTCTGAGGATCCGGAAGGAACCCCCCACCCTGCAGCCCAAGGAGCCCCCTCCCTCCCTGCTGGAGGCGGACCTGAACCAGTACGACGTGGAGACCTCCAACCTGCCCTCCGAGGTCCTCTACATGCTGAAGAACGTCAGGTGGGGAACACCTCACCTTTACTTTACATCGTGTTTACACCTCACCTTTACTTTACATCGTGTTTACACCTCACCTTTACTTTACATCGTGTTTACACCTCACCTTTACTTTACATCGTGTTTACACCTCACCTTTACTTTACATTGTGTGTACACCTCACCTTTACTTTACATCGTGTTTACACCTCACCTTTACTTTACATTGTGTTTACACCTCACCTTTACTTTACATCGTGTTTACACCTCACCTTTACTTTACATCGTGTTTACACCTCACCTTTACTTTACATCGTGTGTACACCTCACCTTTGCTTTACATCGTGTTTACACCTCACCTTTACTTTACATCGTGTTTACACCTCACCTTTACTTTACATCGTGTTTACACCTCACCTTTACTTTACATCGTGTTTACACCTCACCTTTACTTTACATCGTGTTTACACCTCACCTTTACTTTACATCGTGTTTACACCTCACCTTTACTTTACATCGTGTTCACACCTCACCTTTACTTTACATCGTGTTTACACCTCACCTTTACTTTACATCGTGTTTACACCTCACCTTTACTTTACATCGTGTGTACACCTCACCTTTACTTTACATTGTATCACATTTCACCTTTACTTTACATCACATCGTATCACATATCACCCCTACATTAATTCATATCACATCTCACCTGTGTGTGTGTGTGTGTTTGTGTATATATGTGTATGTGTCTGTGTGTTTCTGTGTATGTGTATGTATTTATATATATTTATGTGTGTATGTGGATGTGTGTGTGTGTGTGTGTGTGAGAATACATATATATGTGTGTTTGTGTCTGTGTGTTCCTGTTTTACTGTGTATGTGTGTCTGTGTGTGTGTGTTCCTGTGTGTATGTATGTGTGTGTGTGTGTGTGTTTGTGTGTGTGTGTGTGTGTGTGTGTGTGTGTGTACCTAGGGTGCTGGGTCACTTTGAGAAGCCCCTGTTCCTGGAGCTGTGTCGTCACATGGTGGTGATCCCGCTGCAGCAGGGGGAGGCTCTGTTCCGTCCGGGGGACCTGGACGACAGCATCTACGTGGTCCAGGACGGACGCCTGGAGCTCTGCATCAACGAGAGCGTAAGACACACACACACACACACACTTGCACACGCACACACACACACACACACACACACGTGCATGCACACACACGCGCGCACACACACACACACTCACGCCAGGGTTTCCGCTAGGATTTTTTCTTGCCGGTCAAGTGTCCGGACAGATTTTATTTTACCGGACAAATTCGAAACTTACCATGTTTAAAAAACAGTCTATATTACAAACGCAACTATAATGTACACCTAGATTGACGAAAGAATGACAAAGACCTCAAATAAATTTGACTATTTAATGAACAACAAAGCGAACAAGAACGATTGAGCAAAACCTCGTTAGCCGCAAAAATCTAGGCTATTTCAAAACACCTGTAACATCTGTAGTCCGTTTTAACATAGGCTACATGGCATCACATTTACCCTGTAGGTTACCAGGCAACTTTTTGCTTTCTCCTTAATTTCATTGCGGCCTCTGCTGCCGAGCTGAAATCAAAGGTGTCTAATGTGTCTTTGCAGCTTGCAATACGCACAAGTCGCATCACTCTCTCCTCCTCCAGACGACTCTGCAGTGATGTTTTCAAACGATTCTGCAGGGAGAAGCCCCTCTCTGCTGGTCGCTTGACACGGGCAGAACACAGGCAATTTTAGCCAGTGTGGCCCAGTCGGGGTACAGCTCGCTGAACTCAGAAATTAGCACTTGGCAAGCTGTCGCAAACATTAAAGCCCCATAGCCGTGGAGCAGGGTATCAACGGGGAATCGGTCTTGTAACGCATTGATGAGATGCTGAATATACTTTGATCGTACGTTTTTGTGAGCCTGAATGGACCTTTCATTAAGATGTGTCACTTCCACATTTTTATACTTTCCATCTTGGAGACCATTTTGGAATTCCACCTCCTCTGGGCCAAGCTCATCTTTCAACTGTGTAAGACCTGCGATAGATGCTTGGCCTGATGCTGCCATGATTGGCGTCCTCCTTTTGAAAAACCAAACTCAAATTGGTCATCACTGGAAGTACATCAGACGACAGTGAGTGGGTGAGGGCAACGAAAGAGTACTGCTGAATCTGATTTAGAATACCGTGGGCTTGGGCTTCACCTTTTCACTGTTCAACTCCATTACCAGAGCAGGCCAGTTGCTTTTAACGCTTTGCACTGCGTTGTGCAAGGACAGCCAACGGGACAGCGCATGGCCGTTTCAAACTAACCATGTCTTCGTCGCTTAGGTCGCTGTCAGCTGACGGAGGCGATTTGTCCTACTTGCGGAGTGCTTGTAGAATGAATGGATTGTGTTCACAGTGCGTCTGTATGCGCTCACCTGACTCACAGCATTTGCTGCCTCTACAGCTGCCAGTGCAGCTCGGTGAGCGATACAGTGCACCTGGATCAAGAAGAGATTGTCTCTCTTCAAGAGAGCACCAACTCCAGCACGCTTCCCTGTCATCACACTGGCTCCATCCGAGCCCAGGCCCATGACCTTGGATAACTCAACTCCTGTCCCTCTCAGCACCTCCGCTACTTTCTCATATATGCACTGCGCAGTTCCGGAATGCAAGTTGTAATTGCCCAGGAAAGACGTCTCAATCTGGCCCTTGTTTTGAATCTTGGCATATACGATTAATTTATTTTCCACTGCAATACTCCAGTCTCATCAATGATGATTCCAATGAATTCACTGCCCTTAAGTTTTTCGTCAAGCTGCCTCATTAATAATCAATACCAATAACAATCCATAACACCCTCCAGTGCCCTGCTCCATATCACACAAGGATTCGCTGTGCCTGTATATGCCGTCATTGGTTTCAAAATCAGGAGCCCCTACTGCCTTCAGTAAATCAGTCATTCCTCTGAACTAGTGACCTGGAATGTCATTTTTGGCCATGTGAAACACTACTTTGAATTGGGAATGCAGCTTCTGGCTGGTCCGTTCTTTAGCGCTGTCGATTTATTTAACTTTTCATAGCCATTTGTTGTGTGCGTTAACTGAGAAAGTATGATCTTGGCACTGGCTGTGCTCTGTGAGGGCTGATGCTCTCATGTTGGTTGACCCTCTAGTAAAGCCATTTTTCCTCCCTGACCTAGCACAAAGGGAGCAAAACATTTTATCCACTCCATCGACCCTTTCGCATCCAACATTGAGACATTTTTCCTTAAAAATAGCAGTAAGTCTATACATAAGCCTACCGCTGACTCTGTGCCCGATGAAGAAACCCCGAGTGGCAAAATAAATTGTCACTCGGCTTTAAAGTGTACTCTCGCCTTCTTTGCCGCTGGACCTTCGGTTTCGGATGTTTGCGGGGTTTCTTCATCAGGCACAGAGTCAGCGGTAGGCTTATCTATAGACTTACTGCTATTTTTAAGGAAAAATGTCTCAATGTTGGATTGTTTAGCCATATCTTACTGCGTGCTACAAAGTCTAAGGCAACTGATACATTGCTTCAAAGTTGAATATTAGTGGGCCTATAATAAGTATTGCAGAAGAGCGCACCCTTTCGGGGGGGAGGGGCAGTAATAAAGCTGTCAAAACTCAAATGTCCAGGATCTAAGTTTTGTATGAGCATTATTATCGGACATTTTGACCGGCAGGTTTTTAAATTACCGTTTTTTTTATAATTGTTACCCGGTATTTACTGCGTGAGTCAGGGTTTCCGTTAGCCGGTATTTACCGGCTAACGGAAACCCTGACTCACGCGTGTGCACACACACACGGACATGCTGTTCCTTCTTCTAAGATGTTAATGTGCACTGTCCTTATGTTCTTCTGGAACTTCGGATCAAATGACTGTCACATGACACTCCTATTGCGTTCTGTTGATACGTCGTTCCATACTGTGTAAAAGGGAGCTGTCACAACCCAGCTCAAGGCTGGACACCACACCACGCTCTCACTGCAGTTTACCGTTTATTTACAGTGAGCCGATGCCAGCATGAGATGTGGGAGTCTGTGGCGTGTGGGGAGAGAATGGAAAGTAGTGTGGATGGAAGTATAAACAAAGGTACATAAAACCAAACTCTGTGGCTACCCAACAACAAGTGTTTCCTGACAGAGAGAGAGCAAGTGGGAGAGTCCAGACTCTAGAAAACAGCCACAGAGAGTCAGTGGCTCGCTGCAGCTAATTAGCTGAGAAGCCGCTAGCCGACAGGAGCTCCTGTCACATCGTCTCCGCTAAGCCATTATAATCTCCCTCGGGTCATGGGTCTAAAGAATGAAAAAGTCACAGATCTTTTAATAATCTGTTCTTCTGGTGACGCTTAACCTGTGTGTGTGTGTGTGTGTGTGTGTGTGTGTGTGTGTGTGTGTGTGTGTGTGTGTGTGTGTGTGTGTGTGTGTGTGTGTGTGTGTGTGTGTGTGTGTGTGTGTGTGTGTGTGTGTGTGTGTGTGTGTGTGTGTGTGTGTGTGTGTGTGTGTTAACCATGATGAGCGGCCGCGGGTTCAAGTCCGACCTGTGAATCTTGATTCTTGAATCTTGGTCCTATGCTACATCGCTCCCTCTGTCTTTCAACGCACACTCTTTACCGTCCAAAGGCCGTACAACATATAGATAAAAAGTGTATAGATTATCCCGTCTGTTGTCGTAAACGTCGCTGCTTTTATTCTGTTGTTTTATTTAAACCATTTTTACTCTGTAGCACTTTGAGTTTTGCCCACGCAAAATTAAAAGTGCGCTTATAAATTATTATTATTGTTGTGTTATTATTGTATTAATGATCTTTAATAAATAATTTTCAAGTGACTAACCTTTAAAATGATCTTATCTAGCTTATTTTACGGTCACGGTGTGGGTGTTCCCACTTGGCTAATCCAATCATAACACACACACACACACACACACACACACACACACACACACACACTCCCTGACTGGCCGCATTCCAAGACACATTTGTCATTATTATACACGCACCTCCGTCGACATGGCAACCCGACAATCACAGGGGGTGGGGGGGGGGGGGGGGGGTTGTGTATTGCATACTTATTTATTTATTATTATTTTTGTACTACATTTATGTCTTTACTGTATATATATATATATATATATATATATATTTAGTCTTTATATTGTTTTCAGTCATTCAGTTTTAAAACTATGTTTGAAGGTATTCATCCATTCACTCATTCATTCATCTTATCATGACATAGCAAACAGCCCTCATGGAGGCCTGTGGGTATTTAGAACTGGCCCCGGTTCAGAGTGCCGCGCGCCGTGGAAACCCGACCTGAAGTCAACAGAGGTCGTTGAAGCCTCGTGTTGAGCGGCAGGTGCATTCTGTCACCCGACGCCCTCCACTAGCCAGGGATTCAACTCCATTTCTGATAACTGTCATACAGGATCGCTGTTGTTTGGAACTGCAGCCACCAAATATTGACCGGTGTTGTTCAACAACTTAATATTGAAGATTCGAAAAAACTTTATTGGCAATCACACAATGACAGAATGTTGTCTTTGGTTATGGACTCACAACAACATAAAAACATACGCCATTGAAATGACCCAAGCATGAAATGAACGAGATGAAAAACAGTAGCGTGTCGTGTGTTAAAATAGAATTGAACCAGAAGTAGACAACATGCGAGTGAAGCTTAAACTCTTTCAAACCATTTGAGACCGTGTACACTGTGTTCCACGGCTCCATGTGTTAATGTCTGTTTTGTCCCTCCTGTGTTGCTGTAGGACGGGACGGAGGCGGTGGTGAAGGACGTGTTGCCAGGCGACAGCGTGCACAGCTTGTTGAGCATGCTGGACATTATCACCGTACGTCTCTCACCCTTTCAGTACCTCTTGTGTTAGGTTGACATCAGGTACAAGTGTCATCAGGTACAAGTGTACATAGGCTTCAGCCAGTCTAGTGTGTGTGTGTGTGTGTGTGTGTGCTATGCATGTGTCAGGTTAAAGTCTAAAGAAGACAGACTTTGACAGTGTACACGACAGCAACTACATTAGAGGGAGAACGTTCAAGTGTTGCTCCAGCAGGTTTCTCCAAAAAAACTGGCAGAGTAGCCGAGATAAATCAGAACACTGGTTTAGTAGTTTTATTTATGTATTTATTTGCTCATTAGTGGAAGTCAAGGGGCATTAAACAGTTTAAACTGCTTGATGCTCAGGTCAGTGTGTGCTTCCAGACACTCAAAGGAGATGGTGGAAGAGGTGGGTCTTCGGACGTTGATTTGACCATTTAGAAGGATTCTGCAGCTTGTGGTGGGCTAGGTAGATCGTGATTGAGGAAGCTAGGGATCTAGGGATCTAGGGAGCTAGGGATCTAGGGGTCTAGGGGGCTAGGGAACTAGGGAGCTAGGTAGTATCTAGACCGGGACGCAGTTCCACACACAGTGGAGGCAGGGCCAACACACCAGATGTTGCGATCATCGGTGTAAGCGTCATTATCACGTCCTCCATATTAAAACGTCAGTATTCATCCGTCCATGTTGTTGTCGTCGTCTCTTCCTCCGGTTGCCAGGGTTACCCGGCCCCCTACAAGACGGTGTCGGCGCGAGCGGCGGTGACCTCCACCATCCTGAGGCTCCCAGCCGCCGCCTTCCAGTCCGTGTTCGAGAAGTACCCCGAGACCCTGGTCCGGGTCATCCAGGTAACCATGGAGACGGTATTGGCCTCTATTGGCCAAGCAAATCCATGGTGATGATTCTAATGGAAGATTTTGGCTGTGTTCGAAATGCCTCCCTTAGTGCACCTCATAGTGTGTTTGCCATTTAGTAGTGCTGTCCGCATGTACTGTATAGCAAGAATTGTTATACCCTATAAAGTATCCCACAATGCATCGGGAAAAGTAGTGTCAAACCGACGGTCACTAACCAAACACATATAAACCATTATGCAGTGCACTGAAAGTAAATGTCAAACCGAAGTAGATCTGGCATGTTTAATTATGCGACAGCAGTGACGTCATTAACAGAGACTCCAGTATTGTCTGAATGTGTTTTTTCATTTTGCCGATGAGCTCACTATCTAGTGCCCTACATTGAACTCCCTATGTTGGGAGTAGGGAATGAGGGAACGATTTCACTATAAAGTCCTCTACATTTACCTCCGTAGAGAGGGAGTAGGGAGTAGGGAATGATTTTGGACACAGCCTTTGTGTGTTGGTTGGTGACAGCGTGTGTTAGCTTGTGATTGGTCAGTATGTATGGATGACCTGTCCTGTCTCCGGGTCCTCTGTAGATCATCATGGTGCGTCTCCAGAGGGTCACCTTCCTCGCCCTCCACAACTACCTGGGCCTCACCACGGAGCTCTTCAACACGGTCCGGTCCCCCCGTCTCGTATCTCTCATATCTCTAATATCTCTACATGTTAACATGCAGTCTCCTCTCCCTCTGTCTGGTATCTCTAAGGCTCTAGTATCTCTACATGTTTACATGCAGTCTCCTCCCCCCTGTCTCATATCTGTACATCTCTGATATCTCTACATGTTAACATGCAGTCTCCTCCCCCCTGTCTCATATCTCTACACCTCTGATATCTCTACATGTTAACATGCAGTCTCCTCCTCCCTCTGTCTGGTATCTCTAAGGCTCTAGTATCTCTACATGTTTACATGAAGTCTCCTCCCCCCTGTCTCATATCTCTACATCTCTGATATCTCTACATGTTAACATGCAGTCTCCTCCTCCCTCTGTCTGGTATCGCTACATCTCTAATATCTCTACATGTTAACACACAGTTATGTCTAAAAGTATCATGTGATCAAACTCAGATGTGTCTAAATATTTGAAATAATTTAAACCGCTATTTGGGATACACTGATATGAAGTGTATTGGCTGATATAGACATCCATAAGCTGTAAGGAATAGGTCTCGTCTAATGAATTACTATATAACTATCTCAATACCGATAATAATGCGTTTCTTCGTTGTGACATGAACAGTGGTAGTTTTTTTGCATATAAAGACGGCGAATCGTGCGATCCAATATAATTATTAGATTTGTTTTAATGAAAATGGCACAAATGTAAATGTAACATGATAATACGATCCATTATTTCACGCCAATCTTCCAATATTTCACATATTTAACCATACACATATGTGTGTGTGTGTGTTACAGGAGAGCCAGGCTATCCCCCTGGTGTATGTGACCCAGGTCCTCGGTGAAGCGCACCCCAGCAGGGGGCTGAGGCGCCAGGCCTCGCAGACCGGCCCGGAGGACCCGGACGCAGGTACCTAAAAACACTAACGGTTTATTGTCTATTTAGGACCCTGTGTTTACTGTGACACCATTCTACATTATTTATTTATTGTTTGTTTACTCAACTTTCGAGAATCATTGAGTCATTTAGCAGACGACTTTTGACCCAGAGTGAAAACATGTCAATTAGGAGCAGGTCGGGGCATTTGGCATTTAGCTTAAGAAAGCCTACAGGTTCAGACTGTGGACATCGGGGATCAAACCCACTGACCACAATGCCTTTAAAGGTTGATTTAACCACCACACTACTGCTCCTGACTCCTGTGTGTGTATGTGTGTATGTAAGTATTAACACAGTGGTAACTTTGACTAAGGCTCTGCAGGAGAAGCCAGGAAGTCCGACACCAGAGCGAGGAAGTCCAGGTCTTTCTCCACACCGATGGCAGTAACAGGTACGCAGCGCAGGCGTGGAGCACCCTTCAAAAAACAGCTTTACAAATCACAGAACAGCATTTAACATTATATTGTAAGTGCTTTAGTGCACAGACAAACAAACCCATTTTAGTGACAGTTGGTCATTGTGTTGACCAGATAGATCTAGATATGTTGGCCTATTAGTCAGTAGAATCAGCAGTAGATATATTGAGCTGTAGATAACTCCTTCTCTCAGTGATAAGTCAATACCAAGTCAGGAGATGGTGACCTGACTTCCCCATACTTGAGTTGAGGGGTTTTAGATGATTGATGTGGTTTGATAAGGTTCTAGGGTTTTCTCCCAGTGTTTCCTCTGGCCATTGTGAAGTAAAGGGCTTTGTGTAGCTTGGTGCCCTTAAAAACAGCCATGCTAAATCTGGAGGATTGAGTGGTCTTTATCGGTCACACACACACACACAGTGAATTTAGTTTCTCTGCATTTAACCCATCGTAGTATTAGGAGCACTGGGGCAGCTATTGTATATACAGCTATTCCGGGGTGCGGTGTAGGGGTCGGGTGCCTTGCAGTGCCCAGGTGTTTCGGGGACTTGAACCGGCGACCCTCCGGTTGCCAAGCCAAGTCCTTACAGACTGAGCTATCCTGCCGCCGTCCTTATTAAACGGCAACAATATAAGGCTACATATTTAGCAGGAATGACTCCAATCTTAGTGCTTTTGGAGCTACTCTTAGGCCTTACGACATATCGCCGTCTGCTGGCGGGGAAGACCACACAAAAAAGGAGTTCAAATGAAGGGTTTGCAACCTTGGGTTGAGTTCTTTAGTGACCTTCTGTAGGAACAAAACCCTGTTTATTATGTTGCCCTGACGGAATCTGTGGTACCGTGTAGCGGTTCTGTGCAGTAGAACCATGCTTAGTTGACGTGTTTCTCATGCCCCCCCCTTGCAGCCGACATGACGTCGGATCTGAACCGTGCGTACGAGCGTGCGCGCGTCCCGGAGGAGGAGGAGGAGCAGGGCCCATCGCCGCTGCCCCCGCTGCCCCCGGCCCAGAAGGTGGGTGACCCCCAAGTCAGAGGGGTGGTCCCTCGAACTGGGCTTCACAGAGGAACCCGGAGGGGCTAGAAGGCTGGTTATGGGAATGTGCATGGAAGAAGGAGGAGGGACAGAAACTGGTAGACGTTTCTCTCACAACGCTCTCCCACTTTAAACCCCCCTCCTCTCTCTCTCTCTCTCTCTCTCTCTCTCTCTCTCTCTCTCTCTCTCTCTCTCTCTCTCTCTCTCTCTCTCTCCACACCCCTCCTCCCTCCAGTCTATCCTGAAGAAGAGTGTCACGGTGCTTGACACTCCCTCAGCGGTGTACCACTACAGCGAGAGTGGAGGACCCATCCCCACCCCCACCTCCACCCCCACCTTCACCACCTCCTCCTCCTCCTCCTCCTTCACCGCTCCGGGCCAGGTCCACCACAATAAGATCAACGCCCTCTTCCAGGCTGCCAAGAAAGACCTGCTGAAGGCCATCCAACTACAGGTACCACAGCGACCATAACACACAGCCTCCCTGCTGGGAGTCCCACCACCGTAGCTTCAGATGACACATAGGATTTTGTCCAATTCTTGGTCCCTGTTTTTCTGTCTGTCTGTTAGCAAGATAACTCATAAAGTTATGTATGGAATTGGACAAACGTGGTTGTTGAATTACTTATGGCGGCCAAGAAACAATTGATTGGATCTTGGGGGATCCGGATGCTGGTTTTGGTGTGGCGGAGGTACACACTCTACTTAGGACCGTCTAGTTTTGACAAATCCATCAGGCCTCTATCTTGCAATTCTTTAATACTGATATCCTACTGGTGATCCTTATATCGATATCCATCTCTCTTATGAGTCCTATTAGGTTTCTAACCTATAATCCGCCGTGTCCAGTGTCCATGTTGTAGTGTGGGATACTATGTAGAACACTTTGCATGACAAAGTAACGTAGCAGATATTTTGTGGAGAATCAAGTGAACCCATTCTCCCAATGTCCCAGGACCCCAGTGTGCTGGAGGGCAGGGTGACTCTGCGCCAGGTGAAGTCTGGATGTGTGGTTGCCAGCCAAGGAGACCAGGTCAGCTCCCCCCCGTCTCTATAGTACCATGCATGCATTCATAACATTCATGTGTTCATGACTGACGTTTTTGTTGGAGTTAACAACAACTCACCTCTGAAGTTAATAGACCGTGAGACACGGAGACAACATCAAGACATTCCTTCTCAACTGGAAGAGCATGGCATTTACCACTGTTGGGGTTAGGGAAGAAGAATGTAGAATGTAGTGCTCTCAAGTATGCAGTCATGCATGTATTTAAAAACTAAACCTCATTGCTGGTGCACCTTGAGTCTCGTTGCATAAGCATGTCTTTGCTCATACAAAGTCTAACTCTCTCTCTCTCTCTCTCTCTCTCTCTCTCTCTCTCTCTCTCTCTCTCTCTCTCTCTCTCTCTCTCTCTCTCTCTCTCTCTCTCTCTCTCTCTCTCTCTCTCTCTCTCTCTCTCTCCCTCTCTCCCCCTCCCTCCCTCCCTCCTCCTCCTTTCTCCCCCAGGACGTGAGTGTGGCGTTTGTCATCTCCGGCTACCTCAACGTGTACCAGCGGATGATCGACCGCGAGGAGGACAGCCTGCTCTTCGTCACGCACCCCGGGGAGTTGGTGGGACACCTGGCCGTCCTCACCGGGGAGCCCCTCATCTTCAGCGTCCGGGCCCACCGGGACTGTACCTTCCTCTCCATCTCTAAGGCCCACTTCTACGAGTAGGCGTCACACACTCTCTCACACGCACGGGGACACACACACACACACACACTTGTTTAACCTGTGGGCCTTGGTAAGCGAGGACCCACAGGTATGCGGCCTTAACCTAGCAGCCTCAGACTCTAATCAGTCAGACTCAGGCCAGGTGAGGTTACTTCAACCAGCCACCAAACCACACACTCCACAGAGGAGTATGTGTGTGCCTCTTCACCCTGAAGGACAGCAGTTGATCTGAGGTTCTCTCTCCTCCCTCCTCCCCAGGATCATGCGGGCCGACCCCAGGATGGTCCTGAACGTGGCCCACACGGTGGTGAAGAGGGTCTCGCCCTTCGTGCGGCAGATCGACTTCGCCCTCGACTGGATGGCCCTGGAGGCCGGCCGTGCTGTCTACAGGTGGGAGTCAAACCCCCAACCCCAACCCTTGACAGCCTTGTCGTCTCGCTCTACCAGTTCAGCTACAACAGGGCAGCGTTGATGTGGTCGATGGAGCGGCAGTAGCCTGAGAAGGTAGAGCGGGTTGTCTGGTTAACCGGAAGGTTGCTGGTTCGATCCCTGCTCCTCCTCCTCCTAGCCATGTGTCGAGGTGTCCCGGAGCGAGACACCCTAACCCCAACCCTGCTCCTGACCAGATGGCTGTCTCCTTGCATGGCTGACACCGCTGTCGGTGTATGAACGGGTGAATGTGAGGCAATAATTGTGAAGCAATTTGGGTGAAAGCGCTATGTGAATGCAGCCCATCCAGGTCTCGCTCTTAGCAGTCGAGCTACAACAGGGAAACGGGACCCCTTAACCCTTAACCCTTAACCCTTGGACACACGCACAGAAAATAACATGTGATGGGAAACCTAAACCCCATCAAACTAACAGAGTGGTTCTCCTCCCGCCCAAGACAGGGAGACCGGTCGGACAGCACCTTCATCGTGCTGAGTGGGCGTCTGCGCTCGGTCATCGCCAAGGACGACGGGAAGAAGGAGCTGGCGGGGGAGTACGGCCGCGGTGACCTCATCGGCGTGGTGGGTGTGGTCCCCGTCCCGTCGTTATAACCACCTGACACACTGGAGGAGTGGAAACACCATAGACGTTGATGAGGACCAGACTCTCCAGACTCGCAGAGGGAGAGACAGACACTCACTGTGTCGAGAGACATTCATTATACACCGTCGTCACATTTAAATAGGCTCACATGAATTGCATGTTCTTATTTTACATTTGTCAAATCTCTTTCTTCTTGTCACTATTATATTAATAGTGGTAATGGTGACCGCAAAAAAAATGTTAGCATTACAGACAGTTGTTGTAGACCGTATCAACAGTCCTGCTGATTAACTGAACCTATACATTTACTGACCGTTATACTTTACTTAATTTACTAACCGTTATACTTTACTTAAATATACTGACTGTTAGAATTTACTTAAATTTACTGACTGTTATAATTTACTTAATTTACTGACCGTTTTATTTACTTAATTTACTGACTGTTATAATTTACTTCATTTACTGACCGTTATACTTGACTTAAATGTACTGACTGTTATAATTTACTTAATTGACTGACAGTTATAATTGACTTTATTTATTGACCATTATAATTGACTTTATTTACTGACTGTTTTACTTGACTTTGTTTACTGACTGTTATACTTTATTTAATTTACTGACAGTTATATTTGACTTAATTGACTGACCGCTTTGCTGGAGTCAATTTGCTGACCGTTACACACCAGTATAATCCAAGCCCACATGAAGTCCAGTAGAACAGCAGGGTTCACCGTGTTTTTGGCGCCCCCAGGTGGAGGCGCTGACCCATATGAACCGGGCCACCACCGTGCACGCGGTCCGGGACTCGGAGCTGGCCAAGCTGCCCGAGGGGGCGCTGAACTCCATCAAGAGACGGTACCCTCAGGTGGTGACGCGCCTCATCCACCTGCTGGGCCAGAAGATCCTGGGGAACATGCAGCAGGGCAGCGCCCCCCTGGCAGGTACCTCCAACACATCCACACAGACAGAGAGAGAGAGAGAGAGAGAGAGGCGGTGTGTGTGTGTGTGTGTGTGTGTGTGTGTGTGTGTGTGTGTGTGTGTGTGTGTGTGTGTGTGTGTGTGTGTGTGTGTGTGTGTGTGTGTGTGTGTGTGTGTGTGTGTGTGTGTGTGTGTGTGTGTGTGTGTGTGCGAGTAAGAGAGAGAGTGTGTGTGTGTGTGTGTGTGTGTGGCTAGAGAGTGTGCATGGGTAAGTGAGCCCCTTACCAGCCAGTGCTGTAATTCTGTTTACCTCTGCCATCAAAGATGGACTGGAGGTTATGTGTTTGTTTGTTTGTTTGATTGTCTCACGCAAGATAACTCAAAAAGTTATGCACGGAATTGGACACAACTTGGTGGTTACGGTTGATTACTTACGGGCAAGGGAACAGTTGATGAGATTTTGAGCCGTATCCGGATCCAGGGTACTTTTTTGGTGAGGCCAAAGCATGCAGTCTACTGAGGGCCCTCTAGTTTTAGCTTTTTTTTGTTTACATTAGGCTGACTTTCCTGCTTTGTTTATAAAGTTGTCTTGTGTCCTCTGAACTCATGTGATCTCACACAGCTCTCTGCTCTCAGAGCTGTGACCTCAGCAGGAGTCATCTCTCAAGGTTTACCTGAATGAAATGACTCCTTTGCTCCCAGTGTCCACAGCCTGACCCATAGGCCTCCTTGACCAACATGCCCCCACCTGAACCTGCTCACATGACCAATGACAATCTCTAAATACAACTCAAACACATCAAACACGTTTGGCTAAAAGCGACAAACTAGCAGTATAAAAGTATTCCTGCTAATGGGCAGACAAGCAGTGTTGTACTCCCCGAAATGAGAACTAATCAACAGTTGGTGTGTTTCTCCCAGCCCGAGGTCTGGGCCTCCACACCCCCACCAGTAAGTTGGATTCGAGGAACCCGGCCTCCAACCTCTCCACCGTCTCCATCCTGCCGGTCTCTGATGAGGTCCCCCTCACCGCCTTCACCCTGGAGCTGCATCATGCTCTCAGTGTCATAGGTACACACACACACACACACACACACACACACACACACACACATAATAGCACAGACACACACATACACACACACACACAAGTGCATGTACGCACGCATGCTAAGACACACACAAACACACACACACACTAACCACACATACACGCACATTTTTGACACGCTGCCTGCTTTATAATGAAACCTATGGGTGCGTCCCAAACTGTTCACTATGTCCTCGTTCACCACACAGCAGTGTGTAGAACGACTCTATTGTTTACTTCTATTGTTTACTTCTATTGTTTTTGTTTTTGTTCCGTGTGCATCGAGGAGCAGGTCCCACTCTGCTGCTGACCAGTGACATCATCAAACAGCGCCTGGGCGCCACTGCTCTGGACAGGTAGGACTTCTGATGAAGGGATTTATAATCGGTTACAAAAACAACGACTGGACAGATACAGGAATAGCGCTCACATCAAATGAAAGTCACATGTCATTAACTCATTGGTTAAGGAGCTTGGACATTATTATCTGTTAACATTCCCCCCCTCCCCCCCCCCCCTACCTATAACAACCTAACAACCAACAAATCACATCACAGGAGACAGCCACATGGCCATAGGTCATTGGTTAAGGAGTTTGTGAATGCAATAATCACCTCATTGGGTAGCCGGTCACATGTCCTCCAGCTGAGTGCTCTGATTGGCCCCCTCCCCAGCGTGCACGAGTACCGTCTGTCCAGCTGGCTGGGGCAACAGGAGGACATCCACCGCATCGTGTTGTACCAGTCGGACCCGGGCCTGACGCCCTGGACCCAGCGCTGCATCCGCCAGGCTGACTGCATCGTCATGGTGGGCCTGGGGGAGCAGGAGCCCACCGTGGGGGAGGTACGATTTAAAGGCTTGGTAGAAAGGCCACCCCCAAACCCTTAGCTTGGCTGTTGCAAGCTGAAATGTTGTTCCGATTGGCTGGCTGTTTCTCCAGTTGGAGCGTCTTTTGTTTTGATTGGCTGGTTGTTCCTCCAGTTGGAGTGTATGTGGTTCTGATTGGCTGGTTGTTCCTCCAGTTGGAGCGTCTTTTGTTTTGATTGGCTGGTTGTTCCTCCAGTTGGAGCGTCTGTTGTTCTGATTGGCTGGTTGTTCCTCCAGTTGGAGCGTCTGTTGTTCTGATTGGCTGGTTGTTCCTCCAGTTGGAGCGTCTGTTGTTTTGATTGGCTGGTTGTTCCTCCAGTTGGAGTGTATGTGGTTCTGATTGGCTGGTTGTTTCTCCAGTTGGAGCGTCTGTTGTTCTGATTGGCTGGTTGTTCCTCCAGTTGGAGCGTCTGTTGTTCTGATTGGCTGGTTGTTCCTCCAGTTGGAGCGTCTGTTGTTTTGATTGGCTGGTTGTTCCTCCAGTTGGAGTGTATGTGGTTCTGATTGGCTGGTTGTTTCTCCAGTTGGAGCGTCTGTTGTTCTGATTGGCTGGTTGTTCCTCCAGTTGGAGCGTCTGTTGTTCTGATTGGCCGGTTGCCCCTCCAGTGGGAGCGTCTGTTGTTCTGATTGGCTGGTTCCTCCTCCAGTTGGAGCGTATGCTGGAGGGCGGGGCGGTGCGGGCCCAGAAGCAGCTGGTTCTGCTGCACCGGGAGGACGGCCCCCCGCCGCGAGGCACCGCTGAGTGGCTCAACATGAGGAGCTGGATCTGCAGACACCTCCACCTGTCCTGCCCCCGCAGGGTCTTCAGCAAGAGGAGCCTGCCTAAACTGGTACACACACACACACACACGTTATAATATACAAACACACACACACACACACACACACACACACACACACACACACACATGTTATAATACACACACACACACACACACACACACGTTATAATATACACACACACACACACACACACAGAAACACACACACATTATAATATACACACACACACATCCACACACACATGCACAGACATTATAATATACACACACAGACACACACACACACAAAAACATTATAATATACACACACACACACACACACTCTTCCATCTAGAGCCTGAAATTAATTATCGTTCATACTGTCATGTTGTCTTATGTGTGTGTGTGTGTGTGTGTGTGTGTGTGTGTGTGTGTGTGTGTGTGTGTGTGTGTGTGTGTGTGTGTGTGTGTGTGTGTGTGTGTGTGTGTGTGTGTGTGTGTGTGTGTGTGTGTGTGTGTGTGTGTGTGTGTGTGTTCCAGAGGGAGATGTACAAGCGGGTGTTTGACAAGCCTCCGGACCGCCACTCCGATTTCTCCCGCCTGGCTCGCTTTCTGACGGGCAACAGCATCGCCCTGGTGCTGGGAGGGGGCGGAGCCAGGTACCACTTCCGCCACCCCCCACCCCCCATTTACCCTCATTCACCGCCTATGGTCACTCAATAACTCACACACTTACACACGGACGGTTGCCTCACAACCGGAAGGTTGCTGGTTTGATCCCCGGCTCCTCCTAGCAAAAACTGTCGAGTGTCCTTGAGCAAGACAAAAACTAACTAGAAACTACAGAGGAACATAGGAATCTGAAATACAATATTTCACATTTGTCGTTTGTTTCCTAATACGTATTCGTACAAAGTATTCGTTGGCTCTGCATCTTCTAGATCTGCAATCTCACATTCAGAGTCTAGAAGACCTCTGACATTTTCGTTATTGACGAATCTATGAATTATTTTGAATCGTTACTTTAGTCGATAAAATGGGCCATCAGTTGGCCATCAAAGATACTGGAGCCCCAAGGTGATGGCTTGACTGTCCTCGCTTTGTCTTACCAAGCAGCCAAGACTAATTCAAGTATTGATTTGATAATGATAATAATTAGCATTTCTCAAGAGGATCCTGACCGGAAAGCTTGATGTATTGATTAACGGTGTCCCGCTAGATTTGACTCATCACCTTTAGTCTTTTCATGGTGGTGTGATTATTGGATAATGACCTCACTTCCTGCCCCGCCCCTGTTGACTTCCTGTCTGTATCCTTTGCTCTTCTTCTTCTTCTTCTTCTTCTCCTCATTGCTCCAGCGAGTCCTGGAGGTTTAGTCAGGTGGGTACCCTCCACGAGACCCCACCAGACCCCCAGCTGAGAGCTGTGTTAGCGGTATTAGCCCCTAGTCTCCCAACCCTTCTTCTTATGCCTGCCGCACTTTTTTTTAAATCTATAAATCTACCCAACGATAGGTTGAGCTCGTGAAGTGTGTGGAGGGCCGCAATTTAACTAACCCATTTCAGTCCCAAATAACCGTAGTCTAGCAAATGGCGTACCCAGCATTTGCCATAGAGCAGCCTTAGAGCCTGAGTAGCCTTAGAGTCCCATTGAGGGCTGATGGTACTAGTTTCCAGTACTGTTTTGTCCTATTGTGTGTTTACCTGCCTATGGAAAACCCTCTTCATGGCTGAATGGTTTGTAGGGTGCTCTATTCACTACACTTTAGAGAACACTTCCCGTTCCCAACCCTCGTTCTTATAGTTCTCTTCTCGGAGTCACCTTGAGTATCATAGAGGGTTCACACTAGTGGAGCGTCAAGGAGAAGAACACCAGCTTTGTTTAACCTTCTTACACAATTTCCCTTTTGAATATTTGTCTGTTAATGATTGTCCTATTAAGTGTTAACTGTGTTTCCTGCCAGACCACCACAGCCAGCATTTGCAGAATTGTTATTTTTTCACGGGGGGCCTTGTGCCACCCCTGGCCCCCCTGGTTGTCTACGGCCCTGAGAGAGGGCCCGTCTTCTGACCCCAGGCTGTGGTTGTTCCAGGGGCTGCTCCCAGGTGGGCATCCTGCGGGCGCTGACGGAGGCGGGCATCCCCATCGACCTGGTGGGCGGGACCTCCATCGGCTCCTTCATCGGCGCGCTGTACGCCGAGGAAAAGAGCTGCAGGAAAATGTGTGCTCGTGCGCGGGAGTGGGCCATGGTGGGTGTTACCGTGGGAGGAGCCCTTATGTCACCGCCGGGCGTGATGGGCTGATCAGCCATGACAAGCCCTCCGATTAGCATTCAGATTGGGTTCATTGGTCACATGTTTAAGGTACAGTGTACAATGTGCAGGGAAATGTTGTCACCAGCTCCAAAGATGTGTGCAAAAAGTTACAGAATTAAAAAAATACAAATATACAAAAATAATAACCCAAATATACATATTTACATAATTGTAGAATATATGAATCTGACACTATAGACAGTATAGTGTACATTTAAGTGAAGTGTAGTTCAGATGGTCCAGTTGTTGTTGTGGAAGGAAGGGGGTGGGGGTGGGGGTGATCTTGTAGGGGGTGGGGCCCTTTCAAGATCTACCCATTAGTGACATCACATGTGGGAGCTCAGCCTACTAGTTGTTACGGCTCACTGGGTAAGGCTGGTAGGCTGATCTATTCCATAATTCATGGGTCGCGATAGGGTTGGTTTTGAAATGGCTTCTGATGGCTTCTGATCAACATCACCACACCTGATGGTAGTCTCCCTTTAAGATTTGAAATGGGAGAAAGACACGGCATCCGGCATTTGCTACCAAGGATTGACGCGTGTGTGTCATCTATGGGTGTAATAAAGTCTTAGGTTCCACAGAGGATCTTCTTTATGAGGTTTTGAGGCACTTTCCATAGGCTTTTAATTGAACTGGAGCAATATGTCCCCAGGTGTCCCCATTTAACAATGGAATTCAGACGATTGATGTTTGTGCATGTTGCTGCTGTTCTCAGGGCATGACCTCCATCTTCAGTAAGATCCTGGACCTGACCTACCCGGTGACCTCCATGTTCTCCGGAGCCTCGTTTAACTCCAGCATCAGCTCCATCTTCAAGGGAAAACAGATCGAGGTAGGGTCCCAATCTGAGATGGAGCCGTGGTCCCAATCCGAGATACATCTAGGGTCCCAATCTGAGCTAGAGCTAGGGTCCCAATCTGAGATAGATCTAGGATCCCAATCTGAGCTAGAGCTAGGGTCCCAATCTGATAGAGCTAGGGTCCCAATCTGAGCCAGAGCTAGGGTCCCAATCTGAGATAGACCCGGGGTCCCAATCTTCGATAGAGCTAGGGTCCCAATCTGATAAATCTAGGGTCCCAATCTGAGATAGATCTAGGGTCCCAATCTGAGATAGAGCTAGGGTCCCAATCTTAGATAGAGCTAGGGTCCCAATCTGATAGATCTAGGGTCCCAATCTGAGATAGATCTAGGGTCCCAATCTGAGATAGATCTAGGGTCCCAATCTGAGATAGAGCTAGGGTCCCAATCTGAGATGGAGCCGTGGTCCCAATCTGAGATACATCTAGGGTCCCAATCTGGGTTAGAGCTAGGGTCTCAATCCGAGATAGTGCTAGCCTCAGATGAGATGGAGGGAGGATATGCATACTATCTAATATATTGGATCTTATCTGCTAACGGCGTGCTTAAACATCTCCCCACTTTGTTTCTCGTGTGTCAGGACCTGTGGATCCCTTACTTCAACATCACCACAGATATCACGGCGTCTTCCATGAGGGTGCACACTGACGGTCAGTGTTGGCATATCACAATAAGGATAATTGTTTGGAAAATGTATTTTAGAAACAACAGCTTAAAATGAAAATCTCTTTGTCACCTTTTTTTATTTTTTACTCGCCAGTTGTTTTATCGTTTGTTTTCTAGTCGATCAATTGAAGTAAAAAGTCAAGTTTTGGGTTCCCTCACACACAGGTTGGCTGTGGAGGTACGTGAGGGCCAGCATGTCTCTGTCCGGCTACCTCCCCCCGCTCTGTGACCCCAAAGACGGCCACCTACTGATGGACGGGGGATACATCAACAACCTGCCCGGTGAGGCTCAAGAGCAGGAATAGGTTTGGCGAGGTCATAGGAACGAATTGACGTGATTTCAGAGAAAACCTCTTATGGACATAACCGCGCAAACGGACAGGACGAGTGGGTTAGAAAAATGTGACCACGGCGGTTCGGAATCAAACCTGTGGTCGCGACAAGGCATATAGACAACATGGTTAGCTGAAAGAAATATATAAAAGATATGGAACAGTGCCCACCTCTGCAGACCAGATCCAGTTGATATCATCGACGTACTGATGAGTACTGAAGACTCGATGATTGTTCACCAGAACAACCAAGGTCAAAGTTGAATTACGACCGTTAGCGCGCGCCTGTGTGTGTGTGTGTGTGTGTGGTGGGTGTGTGTGTACCTATGTCAATGAGGAGTTCTGGGTCTTGTGTCTCCAGCCGACGTTGCGCGGTCCCTGGGGGCGAAGGTGGTGCTCGCCATCGACGTGGGCAGCCAGGACGAGACCAACCTCACCAACTACGGGGACAGCCTCAGTGGCTGGTGGTTGCTGTGGAAACGCTTCAACCCGCTGGGCGAGAAGGTCAAGGTGATTGGTCAAAGCTGGGAAGGGGGCGTTTCCACCACACACCAGATTGATATTGCCTTGATGTTAATTGAATAGGTATATATATATCATTATTATATATATTTTTATAAAAAAACCATATGTACGTAAATGACTAATAATTGTTTCCATACAGTATATATAACTGTAAATGTACATAAAAAGGGTATTTTCAAATAATCTCCTAAAGAATATACTTAAACTACTAATAAGTTGTAAATATATATAAATATATATATCAATTTGATATAACTACATTAACATAAAAAAGTGGGTATATTCAATTAATCTCCTACTCGCATTTTCGTCCTAATTATAGTGAGTGACATAACCATGTTAATATAGATATTGATAGGATTAAACTTTATAAATGTTACCATAACGTGGGAAAGTCAGTTTAGCATAACGTAAGCGCCGTGTGTATATCATAGCGTACGATTCATGGTGTCTCAGTGTAACGTTCCGTCGCGGTGACTGCGTCTCCAGGTCCTGAACATGGCGGAGATCCAGACGCGACTGGCCTACGTGTGTTGCGTGCGTCAGCTGGAAGTGGTCAAAGACAGCGACTACTGCGAGTACATCCGGCCGCCCATCGACCGCTACGGCACGCTGGAGTTCGGCAAGTTCGACGAGATTGCGGTGAGTGGAACATGCATGAGGAAAATGCGTTTTCACCATCCTCCATACATACATATAATCCATTAGACACTTTATTGTTATTTTTATTGTTCTTTGTTACTATTGTTATTTTTATTATATTAGTATATAGTATAGTATATTGCATGAAGTGTATATAGTGTTGTTTATAGTATAGTAGTGTGTTGTTGAAATTCATACGGCATGAGTGAATGGGTCGTACTTGTTACACATGGACCATAAAGGATCTTGAATGTTGAATGTGGCCCCCAGGACGTGGGCTACCAGCACGGTAAGACGGTGTTCGACGTGTGGCAGCGTAGCGGAGTGGTGGACAACATGCTGAAGGACCGCCGCCAGGAGGAGTTCCACAAGACCAGGAGCGGAAACGTGAGTCCACACCGGGCAACGTTTGGGCCTAACATGTATTAAAGCGTAACGCGTACGTACTGCATGCGCTCAGACCGAACAAATTAACTTGTCCGGCCAGGATTTCAAAATCGCCAAAAAGTCGGTTCGGCGTTTTCTTCCTACAGTCGCATCACAGTAGGCTACAACTTAAGCCCTTCACGCAAACATTGGTCAAACTGCATGTCAATCATTACTGTCAAAGTTTAATCGCAATGGAGAGTGGGGAGTCTGCTTAAACGTTTATTCCTTATTTCCGTAGCACTCTATAGTTGCTGGCCCCTTGGGACATCTAGCAAGCTCTAAATGATGGATAGTAGAGCTCTAAATGATAAGGCTGCTGGCCCAGTGTTCCTCTCTTCAGGAGGATTGTCTTGCATTCTCTCACCGTAATGTTTTCAGAATACTCTCCCCACACATGAATGAACTGGGCCTGCCGACCTGCCAGTTACACTTCAATGGGGTGATGCAGGTGTCATGACCTGTCATGACCTGTCATGACCCGTCATGACCTGTCGTGCTGTCGTCCCTCAGGTGGTCACATGCCCCAACGCCTCCTTCACCGACCTGGCGGAGATCGTGTCCAGAATCGAACCGGTCAAGAACGCACCGATCGAGGGTTGGTTGTCCACAGAGAAAGGATTCTCGTTTCCTCTTCTGCTATTGTCATCTATTAATATCATGTTTTAATGTCCTCTATTAATATACTATTTTAATATCATCTTTGAATATAATTGATTAATATTAGATTTTGAAATAATCTATTAATATCATCTTTTGATCTCATCTATTAATGTCGTCTATTAATATCATATTTGAATATCATCTATTAATATCACCTTTTAATATCATCTATTAATATTACATTTTATTATAATATTTCAATATCATATTTCAATATTATATATTAATGTCATCTGTTCATCAATTATGTAGCATAATATTTTCCCCTCTTACTATTAACTGACATTTAATTTCAACGACTCATTGTGTATGAAGGGGTATTCATACCTCTCTCTCAGTCCTAATGTCCTGTCTGTGTGAATGATGAAGTTACGTTGTCCCTGACCTCCTGTGTGCGGTGGTGCTCTCCGTCTCCTCAGAGGAGGGCTCAGACGACTACCAGACGGACTACGAGGAGGAGGACGCGGCCGGCAGCGCCCTGTCCGACTACGAGCTCTCCTTCCTGGGCAGCGAGCTGACGGAGGGCGAGGAGACCGGAGACACCGCCGAGACCGTACGTGTTTAACGAACCAGAGTCCATACTGGGAGGGGAGGGAGGATAGGGAGGGGGGGGGGTGATAGGGAGGGGCGGCAAACAACTTTAAACCCGTGTCTTGTTTCTCCAGGACGAGGAGATCCAGATCAGACATCGACGGCCCCAGAAGGGCATGGCGCACGCCGGGCGATGACCTCCTTCCTCATAGCAGACCATGGGCCGCCAGCACCTGGTCAAGGCGCCGCGGGTTGCTACCGGTGCACTTTGTGTCAGGTTCTTAGCCACCAGCAGGTTCAGGATGACCGCCTGTTAGCGCCATTTTGGATCTGTCCAAGCAGAGACCTCGAGGGGAGATCCAAAATGGCTGCTCGCATGTTTCAGTTACACCCCGTGTGATCGACGAAGCGGTAAAGGGTCATGATGTAGGTCGTACAAGCACAGACACACGGACGGTGTGTGTAGAACACTGTGACAAAAATGACCCCAACATGGTCATGCCAAAATAATGAAAGATTTCACTGTAGTCCATAGACCATATCATAACCCAGTAATTAAGTACAGTATTACCTCATTAACATCAGAGTCTGTGTGTGTGTGTGTGTTTGTGTGTGTGTGTGTGTGTGTGTGTGTGTGTGTGTGTGTTGTGTGTGCGCACACTGAATTAATGCCAAACTAATGGAAAGATTTCACTGTAGTCCATTTCATAATGCAGTAATTAAGTACAGTATTACCTCATTAACATGTGTGTGTGTGCATGTGTGTGTGTGTGCGTGTGTGTGTGTGTGTGTGGTGTGTGCACACTGAATGTAACAGGCTGGCTAATGTAATGTTTCATTTGGATAAAGCCGGGCGATAGCCAATCAATGCAATTTTAGGCTGCTGTGTTGTGAAGGCAACTAAATATGAGTTAGTATTGACCCAGAGACATGACGATGAGGGTTTAAGCACATGTTTGTTTTTTTTAACTTTCAATGTGATATGTAGGCCTGTTGTAGGCTAACTGTTACAACCATTCATCCGTCCATCGCCTACCGCTTATCCGGGTCGGGTCGCGGAGCGTTTGAACTAACCGTTAAACCTAAATTAGCTCTTTGTTTCTAACTGTTCTAAAACACTATATCTGAAGTAGATGTTCATCGTGGATGAAATGGAAGTTAAAGACATTTTAATATTGTTGTGTTTTTGAAGAGTTTTGAAATCCATAATGAAATTGAGGTATACAGGTACGACTATCTGATATGACTAGCCACCCGTTATAAATAAAGTTGGATTTGAATTAAACCTGCCGATACGCCACTAAATATTTGGTCTTTGTCGTTGTGTTTATTGGTTTATTGGAAAAAAGAATTCTAGAATTCAAACACACACACACACACACACACACACACCCAACACAGAGAACACACACACCTACCGTTTGAATACAATGGATTTTCAAGTGGATAAAACGGATTCCAAGCCGCCATCATGGAAGAAGCAGCGCGTCCCGCTCCAGAAGGTTAGGGTTACATTATTCATATTGTTCTTTATTGGGCATAGCATTGTTATAATATAGCATATCATAGCTAGTCTATAGTGACGTATATCGTGTTGTTTATAGTATAGTATTGTATAGCATAGTTAAGTATAGTACTGTATACTGTATAATACTGTACTATAGTATAGTACAGTATAGTACTGTGGGAGAGAATGGGGAGTGAGCATTAGTGTACTAGTACAAGGACATGTGGAAGAACAGCGCCGCCTTGTGGCTAATCGATCAATCACCAATCACTCACTATTTCGCAGTAGGGGATGATAAAGTCAACAAATTTGTATTTTCTGTCCATAACGTTGTGTTATCGAGCATAAACATTTATGAATTAGGCCTGCGTTTTTATGTACTTCAATTGAAATTGAAAAATATGTTTTTGCACTTTGCCCATAATTCATTTTAAAAGAATGCGTCACATTGTATGGTGCAATTCTAAACTTGATTAAAAGTAGGCTACATTTTGATTATGATTACATGACATGACATAGATGTCGTAGCACCCCAAGCTGCTACGAGTAGACACCGCCCAACTATTAGAACCATTCCGTTAGTGGAGGCTCTCGTTACGTAGCTCCATGGCGGTGGTGGTGTTGGTGAACTTCTACCACACATGTGAAGACCTTCTGGGAACATCTCATGTATTTCTGGATTCTATGTTGCTATGTTATTTATACACTAATGCATCACAGCAGCTGTGTCTGATATGTGTATGTGTGTGTGTGTGTGTGTGTGTGTGTGTGTGTGTGTGTGTGTGAGTGTGTGAGCAGTAGGTGAGTTAGCTGCCAGGGGGATGTGCTGGAGAGGAGTGTGTTGGGCCTGGTGAAGCTGGACGACATCCTGGTAGACGATACCGTGTGTGTGTGTGTGTGTGTGTGTGTGTGTGTGTGTGTGTGTGTGTGTGTGTGTGTGTGTGTGTGTGTGTGTGTGTGTGTGTGTGTGTGTGTGTGTGTGTGTGTGTGTGTGTGTGTGTGTGTGTGTGTGTGTGGCCAAACCATAACCAAAGTGGAATCATTCCCTGCACAGTTTATACTATCTGGTAGTCTTCAGCAGCATCAGACAACACCACAATAAGGACGATACCTTGTGTGTGTGTGTGTGTGTGTGTGTGTGTGTGTGTGTGTGTGTGTGTGTGTGTGTGTGTGTGTGTGTGTGTGTGTGTGTGTGTGTGTGTGTGTGTGTGTGTGTGTGTGTGTGTGTGTGTGTGTGTCTTTGGATGATGTGTGTTTATGTATGTAGCGTATGTATGTAGGTTCTGTGTGGTGTAGCTGTATATGTCTAGCTTTACATGAGGTGTGTGTCTGTGTGTGTGTGTATGCAGGCCTAAGCAAGGTGTGTGTGTGTGTGTGTGTGCGTGTATGTGTGTAGCTTTATATGTGTGCATGTTTGTGTGTGTGTAGCCAAACCAAAGTGGAATCACTCCCTGCTGAGTTTATACTATGTGTTTATTTGATCCAGTAGAATAGAAGCTGTACACGGTGTCTAACATAACAAAATCCACTCATGGTTTCCACACTAATAACGTTCCTCTACTGCTGAGGTAAAGACCGGTGGACATGGTGCATGGTGACAGAATAGACTTTTAATTAAGAATGAGAAAAACTCAAAAAGTGTATAACAATAGATATTATTAATAGTTACTAGTAACTTAATCACAGAGAGTGCTCTATACAGCATATAGTGTTGAAGTCATACAGTGCACATGCCTTGTGATAGGATATGTGGTTGGGATATAGTGTGAATAACCACCTTATCGCCATCCATCCACATGAGGGATATGTTTATTGTGAAAAACATCTGCAAGATGCTCTCTGTCTCTGGGGCGCAGCTCGGCACAGATTCAAAAGGGATACTGGATGAGTAGTAGGCGGTAGGCCCACCCCCACGGGCTTGGTGATGTCTTGATTGTAATGCGATTGTAATGTTAATGACATAGTTTGTGCTGTTTTTTGTCACTATTTAAGTTTTTTTTTCATTTCCTTTCAGCCCAGCTGTTCTAAATGTGTCAACTTGATCACGTAACAAGGCTAAAGGTAGCTACGGCTAAAGGTAGCTTGGTGAATCTTAGCACCCAGCTAACAAGGCAAAAGCACTGTGTTGTTTAAATCTTCCACAAAGAATCACCAGGCGATGACATCATCCGGCAGAGATGACATCATCCGGCAGAGATGACATCACCCGGCAGCGATGACATCATGCAGCAACGATGACATCATGCGGCAACGATGACATCATGCGGCAGCGATGACATCACCCGGCAGCGATGACATCATGCGGCAGCGATGACATCATCCGGCAGCGATGACATCATCCGGCAGCGATGACATCTCCGGCAGCGATGACATCATGCAGCAGCCTCGTCCAGCAGTCTCTGGAGGTTCCTCTGGACCTGGAACCGGGAGTAGCATTCACTATGACATGATGATGTCATGATGTCATGTGTGATGTCAGGCTTAGTTAGTTTGTTATTTATATACTTTCATGTAATTATAATAATATTATAATGCCAGTGTTGGTCCTCAAACAAATATGTCTCTCCAATCATGGAGTTTTGTTATCATTCGTTCTTTCATCTAATTATATCATATTATAATGTGATGGTTGGCATTGTTATACAGGTAGGCAGAGAGACGGGGATGCAGACAGACAGACAGACAGACCTTCTCTAGCTTCACGAGGTTGAGGGTGAGTTCAGAGTATAGCTCGGTGTTGGCCTCTGCAGGTCCTCCCAGGAACTCATGTCTGGAACACACCGTGACATTATTAGAGCACATTATTAGGTTACATCAGATTATTAGATAAGATTATCAATTGATTAGATTACATTATGAGTTCATTTGATTATTAGCCTTGTTTAGTGTTTCGTTCTGGAGATATTCTACCGAAGAGAACTCATTTGTGCGAGTGGATGGGGATGTGTGGGGATTTAAATTAGTGTATTTTGTGTTGATTTGAAACCTTTACAGACACCTTTTTTACAGTTTACTGACAACGTCAATTTATGTTCGCCAATTGCTTGCTTCCAAGGTCCCCGCCTCCAGCACCATGATTGGCCCAAAGGAATACTGTATGAGGCAGCAGAAAGGGAGATGTCCTGTTCACCCAGATTTGAGTTTGATTTGTGAGACTACTTCATTAGATTATTCAATTCGATTTTGGGATTCGATTTTTTTTATCAGAGTAGGTTTAGATTAGCTGAGAGGTTAGATTATTGGATTGGATTATTAGAGGTCAAATTATTAAAAACGATTAGATTCATTTATTAGGCGATGTCAGAGGAAAGGTTAGAAGTGGTGGGTCAGGTCTTACTGGTACTTGGAGAGGTCGCTTATGGTGGTCAGAGTGTGTTCCAGAGAGATGATCCTGAACGCCATGTAGAAGGTAGACACAACTAACACACACACTCTGGAGAACACACACACACACACACACACACACGCCCGCACACACGCACACCCACACACACACACACACACACCACACACACCACACACACACCACACACACACACATGAATGAGAGGATGAAGGAGTGATGGGGTGGAGGAGTGAGGGGGTGGAGGAGTGAGAGGGTGGAGGAGTGAGGGGGTGAAGGAGTGAGAGGGTGGAGGAGTGAGAGTGGAGGGTGGAGGAGTGAGGGGGTGGAGGAGTGAGAGGGTGGAGGAGTGAGGGGGTGGAGGAGTGAGGGGGTGGAGGAGTGAGAGGGTGGAGGAGTGAGGAGGTGGAGGAGTGAGAGGGTGGAGGAGTGAGAGGGTGGAGGAGTGAGGGGGTGGAGGAGTAAGGAGTGAGAGGGTGGAGGAGTGAGAGGGTGGAGGAGTGAGAGGGTGGAGGAGTAAGGAGTGAGAGGGTGGAAGTGAGGAGTGAGAGGGTGAATTGGTGAGAGGGTAGAGGATTGAAGGTGAACTTACAGGAACAGGTAGATGAACAGTAGGGTGTTGATGGACATCGATTGAATATTTGTTGATTGCTTCATCACTCTCTCTGATGCCTTGCAGGAGCCTGCACACACAATCAGAAATAACTAGACTCTACTGGTCTCTACCAGACTGTTTTAGGCTCTACTTGTATCTACTGGACTATACTGGTCTCTACCAGACTCGTTTATTCTCTACTGGTCTCTCCCGGACTCTACTAGTATCTACTGGACTCTCCTGGTCTCTACTGAACTCTACTAGTCTCTACTGGACTCTACTAGTCTCTACTCGACTCTACCACACTCTACTAGTATCTACTGGACTTTATTGGTCTCTAACTGACTCTACTAGTCTTTTCTTAACCCTGCTCACACAACCAGACTCTTATAGTCTCTATTGGTCTCTGCTGGACTGGACTGGTCTCTACTAGTCTCTTCTAGTCCCAACTGTGGTTTCCACTAGTCTCTTCTAGTCTTTACTGTGGTCTCTACTGGTTCCTACTGGTTAGATCGGGAGGTAAAGGGTTAGGGTTAGGTAGGAAGGTAACCCTTGGTTGAGTGGCCCGTTCAGCGGCTGGCTGACTGATAGGAGCCCTTCCTACCTGAACACAGGGGCTCGGCTGGCTGGAGAGCTGGACTCTGCTGGGTCTTCCGGTCCAGGGAATCTGGATCCTCAGCGTGCTTCAGAACCTCCAGAAGAGTGGGAACAGGATACTCTAGCAATGTGAGCAGGGGCACATCAAAGCATGAGGAACATCATCAACAGCTTTATGACCTGATGCTGCACTGGTCTATGACCTAGTGTACTGGGATGTGACCTGATGCTGCACTGGTCTATGACCTAGTGTACTGGGATGTGACCTGATGCTGCACTGGTCTATGACCTAGTGTACTGGGATGTGACCTGATATTGTACTGGTGTATGACCTGATGTTGTACTGGTCTATGAGCTGATGTTGTACTGGTCTATGACCTGATGTTGTACTGGTCTATGACCTGATGTAGTACTGGTCTATGACCTGATGTTGTACTGGTCTATGGCCTGATGTTGTACTGGTCTATGGCCTGATGTTGTACTGGTCTATGGCCTGATGTTGTACTGGTCTATGGCCTGATGTTGTACTGGTCTATGGCCTGATGTTGTACTCGTCTATGACAGATGTTGTACTGGGATGTGACCTGATGTTGTACTGGGATGTGACCTGATGTTATACTCGGATGTGACCTGATGTTGTACTGGGATGTGACCTGATGTTGTACTCGTCTATGACGGATGTTGTACTGGTCTATGACCGGACGTTATACTGGGATGTCACCCACCAGCCATCTTGTGGTGGTCTGGGGTGGGAGAGTCAGAGCTGCTGCTCTCCTCCAGATCTTCTCTTCTCACTTCCAGCTCACTGAAGTCAGCCGGGAAAACCTGCAGACAGACACAGTCAGTCAGCCAAGAAGACAGTCAGTCAGCCAAGAAGACAGCCAGTCAGACACAGTCAGTCAGCCAAGAAGACAGTCAGTCAGCCAAGAAGACAGTCAGTCAGTCAGCCAAGAAGACAGCCAATCAGACACAGTCAGTCAGCCAAGAAGAGAGTCAGTCAGACACAGTCAGTCAGCCAAGAAGACAGCCAATCAGACACAGTCAGTCAGCCAAGAAGAGAGTCAGTCAGACACAGTCAGTCAGCCAAGAAGACAGCCAATCAGACACAGTCAGTCAGCCAAGAAGACAGTCAGTCAGACACAGTCAGTCAGCCAAGAAGACAGTCAGTCAGAAAGCCAGCCACAATCTCACAAATACAAAAGGATTGGAAAAGCATGGATGCAAACTATAGTTTTGTAAGATAGAATATGAATATTGTTCTCATGGAGTTATAATGTCTTGCTGTGAGGCTGCCAGTGTGCGTGTGTTGTCGTACGCTCTGTCGTATCTTACCAGTGGGAAGTGTGGGGATGGAGGTGACCTTTGAACCCGGAAACTGCTCTTAGCTGTGGGGAAGGGACTGCTGGAGGGACTCATCTCCTGGAGACACATCGTCAGAACATCTTGACTGTGACATCACATGCATACGCATACGCATACATGTGAGATACACAGCCCCACCACACATACACACACATGTGAGATACACAGCCCCACCACACATACACACACATGTGAGATACACAGCCCCACCACACATACACACACATGTGAGATACACAGCCCCACCGCACATACACATACATGTGAGATACACAGCCCCACCGCACATACACACACATGTGAGATACACAGCCCCACCACACATACACATACATGTGAGATACACAGCCCCACCACACATACGCATACATGTGAGATACACAGCCCCACCGCACATACACACACATGTGAGATACACAGCCCCACCACACATACGCATACATGTGAGATACACAGCCCCACCACACATACGCATACATGTGAGATACACAGCCCCACCGCACATACACACACATGTGAGATACACAGCCCCACCACACATACACACACATGTGAGATAAACAGCCCCACCGCACATACACACACATGTGAGATACACAGCCCCACCACACATACACACACATGTGAGATACACAGCCCCACCACACATAGACATACATGTGAGATACACAGCCCCACCGCACATACACATACATGTGAGATACACAGCCCCACCGCACATACACACACATGTGAGATACACAGCCCCACCACACATAGACACCAGCGGAGGATTCTACCTGAAACAGGGCCAGGATTTCATCAGTTGACACTATTCTAACTCAGGAAGATTTATTCATTTAGAACGTTTATCAGTGTAAACATTCTCTCCTGTTGTTTATGCTGATTCACTATGCAAAATAATCTTGCTTAGATAGGCAGACAGGTACTGTATATCTCCAGATACAGACAGACAGATGGACCTCCATGTGCAGACAGACAGACAGATAGGGGCACCTCCATATTCAGACAGACAGGTGTACCTCCAGGTACAGACAGACAGACAGACAGATAGGTGTACCTCCAGGTGCAGACAGACAGACAGATAGGTGTACCTCCAGGTGCAGACAGACAGACAGACAGACAGACAGGTGTACCTCCAGGTGCAGACAGACAGACAGACAGACAGACAGACAGATAGGTGTACCTCCAGGTGCAGACAGACAGACATCAGGAACTTGTATGTGTTGTCTCTGGACAGGAAGGAGACAAACACGTACTGGAAGAAAAAATGTCATTGTTAAGTTTAGACGTAGTTTGTACCGTTGTACACATGATGTCACGTTAAAATGTGATTAGCTTCTTACAGTCATGAGAACAGACAGATAGATCTATGATAGATATATCAATATATAGATAGAAAGGCGGGTAGATATGATAGATAGATAGATAGGTGTATATGATAGACAAATAGACAGATATATGATAGATAGACAGATACATATGATAGCTATATAGATACAGATGTATGATATAAAGACAGATACACATGGATATATGATAGATAAGTATTCATTCCAACCCGGTCTCTGGACGTGGCGACCACCAGGGCATTTGGAACCAAAATAGCGGTTTTGGTCTTTTTGATGTGCGTGATGGAAACAACTGGAATGGCGATCTGTCGGAGGAAAGGTTATCAGACTGGATCTGTAGTCACACTGGATCTGTTCTATATGAACACTGGATCTTTATTCACACTGGAGCTATTCTATATGAACACTGGATCTTTATTCACACTGGAGCTATTCTATATGAACACTGGATCTTTATTCACACTGGAGCTATTCTATATGAACACTGGATCTTTATTCACACTATCTACGGGTATAGTAACACTGGATCTATTTTATATTTACACTGCATCTACATTCACACTGGTTCTATATTTACACTGCATCTACATTCACACTGGTTCTATATTTACACTGGATCTACATTCACACTGGTTCTATATTTACACTGGATCTACATTCACACTGGTTCTATATTTACACTGGATCTACATTCACACTGGTTCTATATTTACACTGGATCTACATTCACACTGGTTCTATATTTACACTGGATCTACATTCACACTGGTTCTATATTTACACTGGGTCTACATTCACACTGGTTCTATATTTACACTGCATCTACATTCACACTGGTTCTATATTTACACTGGATCTACATTCACACTGGTTCTATATCCACACTGGATGTATTCTACATATTTAGACTGGGTCAGTATTCTAACTGGATCTATATTTAATATGGGTCAATATTCACACTGGATCTGAACCCACACTGGATATGTAATGTCTTTATTATATATAGCCAGTGCATGTATCTATATTAACACCCTTTTGAGTGTCACCTTGTCTCCTAGCCACCTTGTCTCCTACCTTTGTGTCTTTGCCAAAGACTTTAGATTGAAAGCAGATCCAGTTGTCGGAGACAAACATTCTCCCCTGGTACAGCATGTCCTTCTGCAACGCACAGGTATAACCTAACACACACACACACACATGCACACGCACACAAACATATACATACATGCACGTGCACACACACACACACACACACACACACACACAGCATAAACCCTAGTGTTTAAGGCTGAACAGTAGTGGTGTTTAAGGTTGAACAGAGTTGGTCGCCATGACTCACTCTGACGGAGTAGCTCCTCTTTGCAGATGTCCTTAAATATTTTATGGTACTGGGAGTTAGTCTTGGACAGCTGCAACACAGGGAGAGATTAGACGATTGCATTACACTGGTCTAGTGATCCACTATATATATATATATATATATATATATATATATATATATATATATTTACTGTTATTTGCCTTTACCTACTTACCTACCTATTATATTACTGATGATTACATAGCAAAATGTTTTGTGAAAGCACCAATGGTCATTTACCTGTAACAGGTACAACCATAGTAAAAAGATCACTCTGAGCTCAACACCTCTTCCAGTGCCTAACCCTAGGTCGTCTAACCCTAGGTCGTCTGGTTGCTAGTACACAGCTCAGCTCACCTGGCTGTAGTGGGACTTCTTCCGCTCTACCTTGACTTCTGAGTCTTGCGGCACGTGGTTCAGCAGGGAATGGTCAAACGTCTTGGACCTGAGGGACATGATGATGCCATGTGTGTTAGTGTACCTGACCAGGTGTGTTAGTGTACCTGACCAGGTGTGTTAGTGTACCTGACCAGGTGTGTTAGTGTACCTGACCAGGTGTGTAAGTGTACCTGACCAGGTGTGTAAGTGTACCTGACCAGGTGTGTAAGTGTACCTGACCAGGTGTGTTAGTCTACCTGACCAGGTGTGTTAGTCTACCTGACCAGGTGTGTTTGCGTACCTGACCAGGTGTGTTTGCGTACCTGACCAGGTGTGTTTGCGTACCTGACCAGGTGTGTTTGCGTACCTGACCAGGTGTGTTTGCATACCTGACCAGGGTGGGCTTCCTCCTCTCTGAGTGCTCGAGGTCTTGATGGATCCGCTCTGATCCGGCATGCCTCTGGTGCTGCTCACACACTGCGTCTGCATCAGAACTAGAGACACAAACTACACACGTCAACACAACTAACACACAATCACACATCAACACAACTAACACGCATCAAAACAATGAACACACAACTCTTGTGTTGTGTGTGTGTAGCTGTGTATTAGTTACACAACTAACCCAACAACACAGAGACACCACACACATCAACACAACTAGACCTACACAGATCATATAGATATTGCAGTGATGCTCTAACCCAGACACCCCAAACGGTAATGAACCCTATGTTATATACAATGATAGTTATAGATGCTTTTTGTAATGTATTACTCCTTGTAAAGGAGTAATATATCTCCAGAACTGGTTGATTGTCAGACACTGATCAGTGCTCAACACTTACACACCACCAGTCTCCTGAGAACAAAGTTATTAAATGTTATTATATTACACAACAGACAACATAACATGTTATTATATCACACAACATAAAACATAACATGTTATTATATTACACAACAGAAAACATAACATGTTATTATATCACACAACAGACAACATAACATGTTATTATATCACACAACATAAAACATAACATGTTATTATATTACACAACAGACAACATAACATGTTAATATATTCCACAACAGGCAGTAGCTCAGTGGGTAGGTCCCCAAAACTAGCACCAGACCCCTAACTGCTCCCCGGGCGCTGTATAAACAGCTGCCCACTGCTCCTAATACTAGGATGGGTTAAATCCAGAGAAATTCTGCTGTACACTGACTAATTTGAACATATATGTTAATATATTACATAAAAGACAGCATAACATGTGAGTATATTACACAACAGACAACATAACATATATTATATTAACATGTATATACATGTATAACATGTTAGTATATACATATACATGTACATGTATATGTATACACTAACATAATAACATAATAACATAACAGACAGCATAACATGTTCCCAGGGAAACTCACTGATAGTCGAGAGACTCGCATCCCAGAGAGACTTTGTAACAGACTCTAGATCTGTCCGGTGGGTGGTTCACCGGTGGGTCCGTCATCACCGAGACTGCGGAGCAGAGCGACCTACCTGGGATGTTGAGAGCACAGCCCCTGAACCCGACCTGGGAACACTAACCTGCTGCTCAGGTGACTCAGCCAATCACACTGCCGTTGGTGCGTGTGCGTGTGCGTGTGTGTGTGTGTGTGTGTGTGTGTGTGTGTGTGTGTGTGTGTGTGTGTGTGTGTGTGTGTGTGTGTGTGTGTGTGTGTACAAGATACAAGATACAAGATATTTTATTGGACAATTGCAATGGAATTGCATTTGGAATGCTTACTCCCTATTCCCTCCCGCAGTTTACATCTCCAAAACAATACCATAACAATTAAATTGATGTGTGATATGATATATAAATATAAATGATATGTACATGTTTTAGTTTTTTGTTTTTTTTACAAAAATCTTTAAAAGCATTTAAAGTACAGTAGTGCAGCAGCATCATGAATACAGTGCAGTAACTGTGATGAGTCCAGAAAGTCCAGCAAAATATGTAATGTAATGTAATGTAAGTGTAATGTTAATGACGATGTTCTGAAAGTGAAAGTGGCAGCACTCCTAGCAGTTCAGTAGGTGTCACTGTCTACCAGTTAAAAATACAAACTTGTTATTCTGTTTCTTTCTCACACACACACACACACACACACACACACACACACACACACACACACACACACACACACACACACACACACACACACACACACATACACACACACACACGGTTATTCAAATAAACATGCTGCCCTTTGAAATACAAACAGACTTTTTTAAGAATGGGTGACCTCAGTATTGAGGTCATTATCTGTGTCTGTCGGTCTCTCTACCTGCCTGTCTATCTGTCACTCTACCTGTCTGTCTGCCTGTCTGCCTGTCTGTCTGTCTCTTTTTATTAAAAAAAGGTATATTAGGTATCTAACCTGTGATCCAGTCATGGATACATAAGAGGAACATAAACTCACGTGTCGACTAGGATCTATATATACACGGTATATATATACTCTGTATATACCATGTGTGTTTATATACATACCGTATATACGTATATATATATATATAAACAAGAAAATGATGATAATAGAAGTATATATATATATATATATATATAGAAGCATACCCTAGATGAGGGCTCTGGAGTCTGCGGCACTGCAGGGGACTGGAGAGGCAGGAGGTCCGACTCACGGTGTACCTCCTCCTGGAAGGAGGAGAACCCACGTCATCCACATAGACCTTCTCCATCTGGGGGGGGGGGCCTGCTGCTCCTTTCTCCTGCTCCTTCACAAGGCCTTACTTTTCTCCCTTCTGGAAACGCTGAATAACCGTTGGTTTATCTCATCGAACAGCCCTCACGGAGGAACCGCAGGAGCTGAAAGGATCTGTAGCTAGAAGGATCTGTAGAAGAATCCTAGCTGGAAGGATCTGTCGAATGATCCTAGCTGGAAGGATCTGTCGAAGGATCCTAGGTGGAAGGATCTGTCGGAGAATCCTAGCTACAAGGATCTGTTGGCGGATCCTAGCTGGAAGGATCTGTTGAAGGATCCTAGCTGGAAGGATCTGTTGGAGGATCCTATCTCCAATGATCTGTAGCTAGGTCTGTAGCTACGATATGCAGAGGTAACCACTCACACAGAGGGAACGACAATGCAGAGAGACTGAATGTCTGTTGGCCAACAGATCAAACCCTCGCCCCTCTGCCCTGACCCCCTGCCTCCTGATGCACTCTGTCCCTTCATTTTTTTAAACTTCCTTCTGTAAACACAAGTCAAATAAGCCCTCCCTCTTCTGGGGTTATTAGCTGGTCATTGATTGACAGCTCTGATCAGACTTCTGATGGTTTGATCTGTGGATCCCCCCCCCCCCCCCCACAGTGGTTCAACGGGGGAGCTGCTACAGTGCCTAGCTGTTACGGGGCTAACTGTTATGGGGCTAACTGTTATAGGGCTAACTGTTATGGGGCTATCCATTGTGGCTGGGTTATTGTTCTGTTGTGACTTGCCTCACACCTCCTGCAAAATTTTACAACGTTTTTTCATTGATCTTCATTCTCATTCCCAAATGAGAAATGATAATGTTCGTCAAGAAGCTAAATCGGCAGCTGAATCGGTTTTAAGGGGCCAAGGATACATCAGTGTATACTAATAAGAAGTGTCATCATCATACATTTGTATGGCTAAATATAACGTGATTGGCTAAGAAGTCTGAAGGTTGTCATAGGTCAGATATCTGTCACAATCGGCCCCAATTCCACCATCGTGCTACTGCTGGTGCTTAGAGCTGTTGTGATCAATCATCAGCTGAAGCATTAGGAAAAAGTGTACAACTTTGTACAGATTGTGGTGCGTTATCAGTCCTGACCCCTGACCCCGAGAGCTCAGAGGTCAGGAACCAGCTCCTCAGAACTCACTAGATACCTGACAATTATAGCATTAATGCAAACGTTTTGTTGGACTTGGAGAGTTATGATTCTTTTCGGGTTAGTTCAGTTGAGATTGTATCTTTTCATATTAATATGCAGGTGACGTTACTGTCTCAGCTGGGGGCTTGGCGCCATCTGGTGGCTGATAGAATGCTGGACATAACTTAACATTGAAATATTATTTTGGCCTGTTGGCTCACTGGATGGATGGTGAATGAAAGGATGAATGAATGGATAGATAGATAGATAGATAGATAGATAGATAGATAGATAGATAGATAGATAGATAGATGATACGGTGGGAAGGCAGAGAGATAGCCTATATACCGCTACTAATCAAGTCACTGGAAAGTCACTCAGATGAACATCCGCTACAGCCTTGAAGTCGAACATCATGGAATGATGAGCCCAATAACGATCCAGCTGCGATTTGAAGGTGTTTAGCGACTTGTAATTCACCACGTCCTCTGGAAGACCGTTCCAATCATTGACAACGCTTTGTGAGAAGAAGTGCGATCTTGGCTTGTGGTTACTTCTCACTTTCACGATACGCAGGGAATGACTTCTGGTGACCCTCCCTCTTGCAGCTGGCAACATCCTATCACTGTCCACATCAAATTCGTCATGCTTATATTTGTACACTTGAATCATGTCCCCTCTTTTCCTCCTAAAAACTAGGGTAGGGAGTTTCAGGGTTTCCAGTCTCTCTTCGTAACTATGTCCGTTCAGACCTATTACCAGTCTAGTTGCTCTACGCTGCACAGATTCAAGCTTTTCAAGTTCTTTAACATGAATAGGGCACCAGACGGATGAGGCATACTCAAGCCGCGGTCTTATGAGTCCTTTGTAAATTTGATTGAAAGTTATCCTATCAATATGTGTGAAAGTTCTTCTCAAGTCAAGTCATGTTTATTGTCACTTCACAGTTTACACTGTATAATAAAGCAGTGAGTGAAAATCTTATGTGCAATACCCGACGACAGACAGCAGTTATAAAAATAAGATAAAATTTAAAAATTAAATTACAAAACTGTATAAAGTTAAATATATCAAATAAAAATGCAATTTCTAGAATGCAATATATCAGCACAGAAAAAGAGCAATATTTATGTATAAATCAATGTAATAAAATATACATTGTTATATGCTATACGCCCTTGTTCAGCAGCCTGATGGCCTGACGGTAGCTTAAACTAGCCTGGAAGATATCTCTGAGTCTATTTGTACGGCACTTGATACTGCGTTATCGCCTGCCTGACGGTAAAAGTGAATACAGTTCGTGGCTGGGGTGGGCATTGTCTTTTATGATGCACCGCTGGTTGTATATATCCAGGAGGGAGGGGAGCTCACCTCCAACGATATACTGGGCCGTCCGCACCACCCCAAGCGCTCTGCGCTCGAGTGCGGTGCAGTTCCCGTACCAGGCGGTAATACATGTAAGAACACTCTCGATGGTGCTGGTATAGAATGTTCTCAGGATGCGGGGCCCATGCTGAATTTCCTGAGACGCCTGAGGAAATACAGGCATTGTTGGGCCCTTTTCACCACATGTGTGGTGTGCGTGGACCATGTGAGGTCCTCGGAGATGTGCACACAGAGGAAGTTGAAGCTGCTGACCCTCTCTACTGCATCTCCTCTCTGCTTCCTGTAGTCCACGATCAGCTCCTTGGTCTTCTTGACGTTGAGGGCGAGGCTGTTCTCCTGGCACCACTGCTCCAGCGATCCGACCTCCTCCCTGTAGGCTGTCTCGTCGTCGCCGGCGATCAGGCCCATCACTGTTGTGTTAGCAAACTTGATGATGACGTTGGAGCTGTGCATAGCCATGCAGTCGTGGGTGTAGAGGGAGTAGAGGAGAGGGCTCAGCATGCATCCCTGCGGGGCTCCCGTGTTGAGGGTCAGTGGCTCTGAGGTGGTGCTGCCCATCCTCACCACCTGGCGGCGGTCCGACAGGAGGTCCAGTATCCAGCTGCACGTGAATGGGGGCACGCCTAGACCTCTCAGCTTGGTGTCGAGCTTGGCAGGAACTATCGTGTTGAACGCTGTAGTCCACAAACAGCATTCGCACATAACAGTTCTTTCCCTCCAGGTGGGAAAGTGCAGTGTGGAGGGCCATGGCAGTTGCGTCGTCCGTGGATCTGTTTTGACGATATGCAAATTGCAATTTTAGGATCATCAGCATAGATTTTGATTTTGCAATTCACTACATCAGGGATATCATTTATAAAAATGACGAATAATAGAGGGCCTAATACACTGCCCTGTGGCACCCCACTGGTAAGATCAGCCCATGACGATAGGTGACCATTCACGCAGACCCGTTGGCACCATCCTGTCAGAAATCTATTTCCCTATGTAGCCAGTAATACCATAGCTTTTTAGTTTTACCATGAGTCGCTGATGGGGAACAGAATCAAAGGCCTTCTGGAAATCACGGTGAACACTTGGTGAACACTTTACCAAAGAAATAATTTAGATCATCAGCCTTCTCTTCATCAGAGGTGGTTCGTCCCTTACTATCACTCCGGTCTAGGTCAGGTATCCTACTACGTACACTCGTTTTGGATCTGACATATCGCCAGAACGCCTTGGGGTTTTTCTTGACCTCTTGTGCAAGTTTTCTTTCGAAATTACGCTGAGCTTCACGGGTGGTCCATCTCGATTGATTTCTGGCTCGAGCACACTCTTGTTGTTGTTCTCCGGATTTTGTTTCCAGGTACCTGCGCCAGGAGCTGTACTCTTCACTTTGACCAGAGTGGCATCATTCATCCAGAGTGGCATCATTCATCCAGAGTGGCTTCATTCATCCAGAGTGGCATCATTCATCCAGAGTGGCATCATTCATCCAGAGTGGCATCATTCATCCAGAGTGGCATCATTCATCCAGAGTGGCATCATTCATCCAGAGTGGCATCATTCATCCAGAGTGGCATCATTCATCCAGAGTGGCATCATTCATCCAGAGTGGCTTCATTCATCCAGAGTGGCATCATTCATCCAGAGTGGCATCATTCATCCAGAGTGGCATCATTCATCCAGAGTGGCATCATTCATCCAGAGTGGCATCATTCATCCAGAGTGGCATCATTCATCCAGAGTGGCATCATTCATCCAGAGTGGCTTCATTCATCCAGAGTGGCATCATTCATCCAGAGTGGCTTCATTCATCCAGAGTGGCATCATTCATCCAGAGTGGCTTCATTCATCCAGAGTGGCTTCATTCATCCAGAGTGGCTTCATTCATCCAGAGTGGCTTCATTCATCCAGAGTGGCATCATTCATCCAGAGTGGCTTCATTCATCCAGAGTGGCTTCATTCATCCAGAGTGGCTTTTTGGCTTTCGAACCTATTTTCACAAATGTTCTGCATGAGAGCGTAATCTTATCTTTGAATGAAGCACCAACTCTGCTCAACGTTCTTCAATGTAAACTCCTCTTCCCATGCGATATCGAGGTCATTCCTCATAGCTATTGTCATTTCCTTTGTTGTAGTTCAGGCGTTGGTTGTTTACTTTAGTCTTTGGCAGCACACCTGGTGGTCACCTTTTCCTAATTGTGGGCGTATAGTCAGGTCACTGACAGCATCTGCATCGGAGGTTAGAATCAAATCAAAGGTGTTTTCCTTCTGCCCGTTCCAATATCTAGTTGGCTCAGCCACATGTTGACTTAAGAATGCATCTTTGATACTCTCCAAAAATACCATTGTTAGCTGCTTCCGGTGGAACATCAGACTTTGTGAGTAATTTCGGGATTTTCGGCACACAAGTCTTGCAAAACCAAAAGAGATCTTCCCGCTTCAACATCTTGTATTCAGCTGCTTTGATGCTCACGTTCCAGACACAAGTAGCACTCCATGACGTTGCTGTTAGCTTTCGTGCGAGGCGCCTTGGGGCTACTGTGTGGTGTGTTCCATTAGATTAGATTAGATTATATAGAGACACATTTATTGTCATTGTACAGCACAAGTACAGTACAGCGGGCAAATGTTGCCGTAAAGTGCATGGTCATCTATAATTTGCAGTTTACAGTGGCTAAAAGACAGTCTACAAAAACATATATTGTAGTTATAAGATAGCTTATAGAGTATGTATGAGATATATGCATAATAATATATATATATATATATATATATATATATATATATATATATATATATATATATATATATACAGGTATATAAGTTATATAAGTTATAAGGTATATAAGTTAACAGGTAGTGACCAGGGGTATGCAATTATGAAAAACAGGATAAATATATATAAATGTATATACAGCAGGTAATGAGCAGGGATATGCAGTTATATCAACAGTTAAGATTCATATATATATACGGCAGTACAGTATGTAAATGTACACTGACATACAGGTATGTTATCAATAAATATGTAAACTATGATTTCAGTGCAAGGCAGTTGAAGACATTGATGTGATGTATTATTATTATTATTATTATTATTATAGGATATATGTTGGTGTTCCAGAACCAGCTGGCTGAGGGGGTTTGTTCTGTTGGTGAGGGGGGGGGGGGGGGGGTCTGGAACACTTAGTTTGAAGTGTTATTTCAATGTTAACGGTCTTTTTTTTAATCTTAAATGTTAAAGCTATTGTATTAGGCCCGCGCTTATGTCGCCCTCTGGTGGTGGTGGTTGGCATCCAAAGCCCAGTGAGAGAATGCCTTTAGTTGAGTCCATAGTGAATGTGTATGTCATTTATCGGTTCAGTGTACATAACACTTTATATGTAACATGACAGCAATTCCATTGGGAAAAAAACCAACAACAATAGCCCTTAATTGATTGAAATTATATATGGTTGGCAAAATAAAGGCTTGAGTTTCCATTAGGGTTTACAGCAATGCGCTGTGTTCTTTCGTGCAGTATCGTTGGCTTCCGCAAAAAAAACAACCTTTTATTTATTTTTATTTGACGATCCCACTCCATTCATCTCATAACGGTTTAATGGATTTGCAATGAAATAGTTCAGCGATTTTAATGTCGTGTGTGTGTGTGTGTGTGTGTGTGTGTGTGTGTGTGTGTGTGTGTGTGTGTGTGTGTGTGTGTGTGTGTGTGTGTGTGTGTGTGTGTGTGTGTGTGTGTGTGTGTGTGTGTGTGTGTGTGTCTCTCTCTCTCTCTCTCTCTCTCTCTCTCTCTCTCTCTCTCTCTCTCTCTCTCTCTCTCTCTCGTTTTATTTCACAGTTCTGTGGCTCCAGGCAAAGTAAGAAGGGCCCCCAAAGGCCCCCCCCCCCTATCTGTCAAGAGAGGAAGAGCGGGTTTAAGAGACATTAAATATATGTGTGTTGATTCACGTGTACATTGGTACATCATCTAGGTCTACTTTTTGCTATTTTTTATTAACTAATACATAATTGTATTTCTCTCTAAGCGCGAGGCGAGAAGAGGAGCTCACCTGTGCAGAGGTGAGCTGTTTGACACGAGGAAGCGGAAGCGTGACTTTATGTACGTTTGGCGCCAACTATGATGACGACGATAGATTCAATCAAATCTAAATAAATAGAATATAACATTTTCTCCGGACCCAACCCCGTCATTAGCATGTCCGGTGGCGGTGTCCTAGGTGGTGTGGGTTTCTAGAAGTGGGACGTGTTAACACAGTATGGATGAGGTCAGGGGTCAGGGATGAGGGCCGGGGGAGACGTGTGGGCGCCACCGGGAGGAAGCGGCAACATCGCGGCGGCCGGTGGATGAATGACTTGAATGCTGATTGCGACCCGCGGACGCAAGACGCGCGGCGATGGATCGCCTCCTGCTGACGGGCTGTAGGGAGCTGTCACCCCCCCTCGCTCACCACCACCACCACCACCACCACCTCCTCCCCGGGGCGGACACCACCCACCACCAGCACCACCAGCACCACTCCTCCTCCTCCGAGCCCTCGGTTCATGCACGGGGACCGTTCTCCTCTTCCGACCAGCCACGGAAACACACGGCGCCCAAGCGGGAGAGGAGGAGAACCTGTGAAGACACCGCCGACGCGGCGGATTCGTCGCTCCTCGTCGCGTTGTGGCGCGGCGGCGGCGGCGGCGACGCGGAAGAGCGATGCGTCGGCTCGGCTAGGCGGCGCGGCGTGGAGCCAGAAGGCGAAGGCGACGGCGTCGGCGGCGCGTTGATGATCTCCACTGCGGGCCAGGCGCTCCGGGAGCCCGGCCACGACGACACCACCGGAGCCGCCGCTGATGTCATTCGGACGGCCCCGTCTTCTGCGGCGTGCGCCAAAAGCAGCAGCAAGGAGGAGCGGAAGGAGGGGAAGAGTTTGACGATGATGAGGGGCTGGAAGAGGGAGCGGGATGCTGTCATCAGGACGAGGAAGGGGGAGAAACACACGGACGTCTTCGCACCGAGCGCCCTGCCCGAGCTCTTGAGCAGGGACGGGCATTGTGCGGCAGAGCGGATGGGAGCGGAGGGTAAAAGCGGCCCGCAGGAGAACGGGATGAACGGACTGAACGGACTGAAAGGCGGCGGCGGCGGCGGCGCTATTGTTGTCCGACGGTATGACGACACCCCGGCCGTTAAGAAACAGCGCGGAGCGGACAAGGTAGGAGGAAGATGGAGGAGAACAGAGTGTGTGTCATGGTATTTATTCACCGACCACTGCAGGTGTGTGGCGGGGCCTTCTCTCCTCTCCCGACACAAAGCGTCCTGAGAGGCTGAGAGGATGCAAAGACAGAAGGAAAGAGGGGAAAACAGAGAGAGAGAGAGAGAGAGAGAGGGAGAGGGATGGAAAGAGGGGAGGAGAGAGGAAAGGAGGAAACATGAGGCACCAAGGTGCTGTTGTTGGCAGACGGCATCTTTAAATCTCCAACGGCCGGCTCTCAGGGACCGCGAAAACAAAAAATGAATTTTCCTGTTTTATTACCATAGACAGGTGGACATGGATGGGCCTAGAAACTGATGCATAAATAGACCTACTAATATATGTACTGTATATAGGCCTGTGTGGCCTATATTGTGTATATGTGTGTGTGTGTGTGTGTGTGTGTGTGTGTGTGTGTGTGTGTGTGTGTGTGTGTGTGTGTGTGTGTGTGTGTGTGTGTGTGTGTGTGTGTGTGTGTGTGTGTGTAAGGCTTGGTGTGTTCTTTAAGGCTAAAGTAAGGCTAATATAAGAAAATGTGATTTGCACACACACACACACACACATACACAGATGGCTGTTATGTGTTATAGTGTTTTGTGTTACAGTATTATATGAAAAAACGATATCACTATATTATTAGCATTCTATCTCTCTATCACTACATCATTATCAATCTATCTATCTATCTGTCTATCACTCGATCAATTTATATATATATCTATAGCTGTCTATATATCAGTTGATCAACATATCTTTCTATCCATCACTATCTATTTATCTTTCTATATATATATTGATTATATCGGGCTTTAATGGCATGGAAAACATACATTTACATTGCCAAAGCACAAAGCTAAAATAAGATTAATCAAGGGTTAATCAAGGCCAGTCCATCCACCCTGAGTTTGTTGATATTGTTCTTCCACATATCTTGCTGCTGTGGTTCACATACCTTCACATATTTGTATTCCTTCCAACAGGTCTGGCGGTGTGTTGATGTCTTTAGTGGTGTCAAAGTATGTGTGTGTCTGTGATCTGTGGGAAAAATGTGTTTCTCATGTCCTGGTGTAGTTTGAGATGTGTTTCTCATGTCCTGGTGTAGTTTGAGATGTTTCTCATGTCCTGGTGTAGTTTGAGATGTGTTTCTCATGTCCTGGTGTAGTTTGAGATTTGTTTCTCATGTCCTGGTGTAGTTTGAGATGTGTTTCTCATGTCCTGGTGTAGTTTGAGATGTTTCTCATGTCCTGGTGTAGTTTGAGATGTGTTTCTCATGTCCTGGTGTAGTTTGAGATGTGTTTCTCATGTCCTGGTGTAGTTTGAGATGTGTTTCTCATGTCCTGTTGTAGTTTGAGATGTGTTTCTCATGTCCTGGTGTAGTTTGAGATGTGTTTCTCATGTCCTGGTGTAGTTTGAGATGTGTTTCTCATGCCCTGGTATAGCTTAAGAGTTGTGTCTCATATCCTGGTATAGTTAAAGGTTAGTTTCTGATCATGTTCATCAAATGGTATCAGCCTACATCTGCTGTGTATGCATTATTTGGTGTTTATTTTTGGACTCAGAGGGCGGATTTACTACTCAGCGGATCTTGCTGAGTAGAACTTAGACGCCATGGCCATCGAGGGCAATAGGTTCTACTATGAGTCCAATATTTTGACTGGGATGTCCAGTTTGTCTTTTATTCTGCCTTCTTTGCCTTGTCTCTCTCTTTTATTGCTGAAGTTTAGACCTAAGTTAAGTATATATTTTGTGTGCTTTAGGGCTCCAGTGTCTCGAGAGAATATAGCACTTTGATCCTGAAGGCCTGGAGTCTTTTTCGAAACACCATGATGCTTTGGTCTTGCTGAGGTTCACTGTCAGTGCTAAGGGCGGGGAGCATCTGTTCAGAGGACCTGCCTGTCTAGTAGTTCATTGATTTATATGTTAAAGAGGGGGCTTTTTAGGCTGCATACCTGTCCATCTATCTATCTATCTGTGTGTGTGTGTGTGGGGGGGGGGGGGCCTCTTCATCACTCTCTACATCCATTGTGTATTTATTCTATATTTGATAATGTTATCAGGTCTTAATTGTCACGTGGCCGTGTTTTGATTTGTGGGTGACTCCACCAGCTGCTGTTCTACTTCCTGTTGTCCTGTAGCTCATAGACAGGTGCCTGCAACAGGTAAACAGAATACACATATTAGTGAGTAAGTGTGAGTACTTCTGTAAGGTATTGGTAAATAAGCAAATAAGTTAGACTCAATTACAGGCCAAATAGCTCTGCTGTAAGGCATGCTGTGAGTCAACGTCCCGGGTGGCAGTATCTCAGGAGGTACGGTAGGTTTGTCTGGCTGGTTTGATCCCCCGTGCCCTCCTCCTAGCCAAGGGTCGAGCTGTCCCTAAGCGAGACACCTAACCTTAGCTGCTCCGGACCAGCCTCAGCTGTTGCTGTGTATGAATGTTTGTATGAATGTTTGTATGAATGGGTACAATGTGAAGCAGAAAATTGTAAAAGTGCTTTGGTTAAAAGCTTCCATAGAAATGCAGTCCATTTACCAGTATTAGCCTCGCCCACAGAGGCCTAGGTTACAAGCTCCTCTCTTAAAAAGTAAAAATGTATCTTTCCTGCTATTGTTAGTGTGACCGTGAGTTCCCCCGCACTGGGCTCGAACTCACGGTTTTCCCGGCATGAGCGGCAGACGCTCTAACATGAAAAGCTAAAATCCAGTGGCTCTAGCTTCATCGCTTGAGCATGTTTTAGGTGTCAGGGAGTGAGGTTTACACACCGCACAGCACCACCGGCTGGCTTCCGTTACATTAGCAACTGTATGAGTATTTGAGGAGGGTTGTATACATGACTATTTGTACCACACATCATCTTCACATCATAAAGATCACCAGACGGCATTGAAGTAGGGACTTTTGTTAGCCATGTGAGACCTTCCTGATTTAGTCCGTTCACATTTCGCTGGAGATCGGTCGGGAGCCACCATTGTCTTTGAAATGATGCAGACAGCGGTGCTCATCAACATCGTCACGCAGAACCGCCAATGCCAACTCACGTTGTAGAGAGCTGTACGTACAGCGGCCATACAATGCAGAAGTGTAACTTGGTCTTTTTAGTCAACACTTGTCTATAACTGTAAATAGTCACACAAATCATATCCAGAGTCTGATGGCAGACAAGCTCAAATATGGGTGAATGTTGACGTTTATTTCGCCTCATATGTTTTTAGACCAATTTTGACCAAATGCTGGATCTGTAAGTGCATAATTGGTGAACACAAACTCGGCCAGCAGTAATTAACTGTGGATAAGAGTCTGTAAAGGTTTCCGAATCAACACACCGTGAAAGACTGACCACTGTATTAAAATCCTCCTTTGAAAGCTTCGTCCTCTTCTGTAGAATATCTCCATAACGAGACAGTAAACAAGGCTCTGCCCTTTGCAGCCCTGGTTTCCTGACCAGACTCTGTGCCCTCTCCCCTCAAAGGTTCTGCTGTAACATATAGTCCTGCTGGATCCCACATTAACAATCCTGGTCTCAGTAATCAGACTTAAGATTCCTATCTTAAGTCTGATGAGCTCAAATCAAACAGGGCGTTTAACTTTATTTGACATCATATTTGTTTCGACCAATCATGTTGCTGGGTAATTGATGAACAATATTCAAGATTCAAGAATTAGATTTGCCATTTGCAACAAGTACTATGGGATGCTTACTCCCCATTCCCTCTTGCAGTGAACACACACTCAGTCAGCATTAGTCAACTGTAAAAAGGTTTCTGTAAAGGTATCAAATCAACATTGTTTGTCAACTGTAGAGATGAACAGTTTGCAGACCACATGACTGACCTTTATACAGAGTTTATAGATTGAGTTTATAGAGTCAATCCTCCGTGTGTTTGCTCCGGTACTCGTTTGGAGTGCATTTTTGCGCTGTTACTCTGAAAAGCTGTTATCCGCTGAATGAGGGCATGAGCGGTAGAGAAATCGCAGAGGTGTGCTTTTGTTATTAATTTGCTTTGTGCTTCCGTGTAATAACAATAAGAAGTGTGTAGGAGGGAGGAATAGAGATTGTCTCTAATTGTATTTCATGAATATTGAACAAAGGTTCAGCGTTTTCTTTAGTCATTTTGTAATTACAGCTCCGCCTTGTGGGACCAATGGCATCGCTTGCGGATTCCTTTAGTGTCACCGTCAGCTTAAATTCAAATTCAAGAGAAAAACGGTTTAGCGGCTTGGTGGCTAACCGTTCAGCTGCTTGGTCGCCAACTGTTTAGCTGCTTAGTGGCTAACTGTTTAGCTGTTTGGTGGCTAACTATTCTGCTGCTTGGTGGCTAACTGTTTAGCTGTTTGGTGGCTAGCTATTTGGCGGTATGAAAACATTGTGGACTGTGGATTGGTGATGTTCAAAGCAGCGGATTGTATTGCTTTCCAGGATGTGAATTGCAGGGTAGCCAGGGGGGAGCTCCCCTAAATGCGACCTTGAAAACACTCATTTGGAAAGTTTGGGGTTCTCTTTGAAATAAGGAATATTGACGTATCATATATGTTAATATTATATCAACATATTTTGGTGGATCAAACTCTACGTGTAACTTGTGATTGATTTAATGAAAAGGGTCAACATATGTTTATACTCTGAACATCTAAAGTCTATCTTTCTCTCTCTCTTTTTCAGTTGGATCCCATGTTCACCGTCCCCTCCCCCCCAGTCCCTGTAGCGCCGGTGGCCCCCGGACCATCCCTGGCCCCCATCCCCACCCCCAATCAGGTGGTGGTGAGGACCCGATCCATCGGGACCAACACCCCAGACGGAGCAGGGGGTTCCGGGGATCCCGTGGGTCCTGTGGGTCCCGGGGGTCCAGAGCCGGACCCGGCCTGCTTGGGGCCCTGCCAGCCGGGAACCAGCGTCAACTTGGAGGGCATTGTGTGGCATGAGACCGAGGAAGGTGAGGAGGGGGGGAGACCAGGGGGAGAGATGAGAGGGAGGAGGGGGGAGAGATGAGAGGAAGGAGGGGGAGAAACAGTTGGATCCATTGGTGATAAATACTTACCCATAAGACTAGTATGATAAATACTAGCTGACTACCAGTTGTCCTTCTACCTGTCGCAGGTGTGCTTGTAGTGAATGTGACCTGGCGGAAGAGGACCTACGTGGGAACACTCTTGGACTGTACCAAGCATGACTGGGCGCCTCCAAGGTAACACATTCTTTCTGTTGGAGAGGAAGGTGAGGAAGGGGAGACAGATCTTTGAATTGCACATTTTTGAGTTAAAGGTTTCTTCGGTCTGTTTGGCTTTCATTATATCTAAAGTTCCCTGCTCATATGAAATAAATATACAGTCAATGTGTTCTTTAGCTGTGTTCCATTATATATATATTAGTATAAATGTACTCCTACTAAAAACCTATTGTGGGTATTAAAGGCGCAAAAAATATACATGTAAAAATAAATACTGTACTAAATCAGTCAATTTACCATGATGGGTCTTCAGAGATTGAGGAAACATGGTAAGCCGAAATACTGGCTGTAGCCAGTATTACATAGCCAGTATGTTCTCCTCGGAACGTTGTGCTTTGGTCGGTGTGTTTACTATTCTCTGAGAACCCCTGGGTTGCCAGATATGAAAACACATTGGCACACAAACACAGTCTGCTGCAGCCATGGAAGCAAGCAAACAGACTGGATCAACTGAGATTGTAAGAGATTTTACCCAGCCTAAAAAAGCATTGTCCCCTTTTGGAAAAAAGATCCATGACCACAGCCCTACTTTGTCTTGTGCTCCTGTTGGTTCAGTGTCCTCAACCGGGCAATTTGGACTGTAGTACCCATTTTAAAGGCGTCATAGTTACATATAGCAACTTAATGTACCCCCACTAATCCTTGAAGTATACATATATACTGTATATCCGCACAGTAGGCTACTACTACTATGCGTACTACTGTACACGCCCAGCTAACCAAAATACAAAAAAGCTGTTTCCACAGCTGACTCTAGAAAACCGATCCAAAGCAGCACGTTTGGTGATTGTCGTTTGTGAGCTCATCAAGTGATTCGAAATGTGGCATCCATGGATAAAAGACTATTCCTGATTATAACTGTCACCTGTTTTCTTCTCCTCTCCAGATTTTGTGAGTCTCCTTCCAGCGATCCAGAGATGCCAAGCGGGCGAGGCCGAGGCAAACGAATGCGATTGGCTATGGCCGAGCGCCCCTGCGTCGAGCCCCTCCCTGCCTCTAAGGTCAGGGGCCTATCACAGCACAGAAGCCGGGGAGGAGGCATGGCCGGAACGTCAGGACCAATCCACAGCAAAGGGCGAAGGGGCAGTCTGAACCTCATGAACAGCACCTGTCGGGCACCTCCTTCCTTCTTCACCGTGGAGGAGGTGAAACCTGCCACCAGCAGCAACACCTCCCTCTCTGCCTCCAGCAAGAGGAAAGCCAAGCCTCCGGCTGACCTGGACCTCAGCCTGCTGACCTCTGACGACGCCAAACTGGGGAACGGCAAGCGAATCCGAGCCAAGTCCCGCAGCGCACCATCCACACCGCAGGGCAAGGCCGACACCTCCTTCACTGACTCTGGGGGAGGCTGCACCTCCTCCTCGCCTCCTCCTCCCATCCTGATTGATTGTCCCCACCCTAACTGCACCAAGCGCTACAAGCACATTAACGGGCTTCGCTACCACCAGACCCATGCTCACCTGGAGGTCGAAGGTCAGCGGAAACCCGAACTGGAGACCCCAAAGGACCCGGAGAGCGAGGAGCGTCTATCGGACTCCGAGGACACCCTGGGCAGTGTCACCTACAACCTCTCTGAGGGTAGCAGTGCTAATGCTAGCAGCGCTGGTAGCCCCAGCTCTTCGAAGAAGGCCACACCGCTCTACAAAGTGACCACGGTGGGGTCTCCGAAGAACCGGAGGCTGCTCCTGAGCACCGACACGGCCAAAACCAGGAGAACCTCATTGCTCCGAGACGGACTCATGGATGACCTCAGCAACCTGCCCATCATCTCCAACATGACGGTGGTTCTGGAGAACTGCATGGTCCCAGACCGGAGCTCGACAGTTGAGATGCCCAAACTGGAGGCAGAGGGTCTGATTGACAAGAAGGGAGGAGTTTGTGACAAAGGGAAAAAGGCCAATGGGAAAGTCGAGAAGCTCTCCAAGTCCCGGGCCAACCGCCCCATCGCGCCGGCCCCGGCTCCCCCGAAGCTCATTGCCATCCCCAACTCTGTCTACAACACCGGCAGCACCAGCCCACCAGAACCCAACCCCACCACCACCCAGCACCCCCACCAACCGCCGCTGCCACCACAGCAGCCCGTTCCCCTGGTCTCTGGGGGTCCCTGCACTAAGAACCCCCCCCTGACCCCTCTGAAGCCCATCAAGCCAAAGCTCAGTATCGTCGTGGAGCCTAACTTGGTGAAAACAACGTTAGTCGCCTGTAGCAAAGAAACCCGTAAGAAAGAAAAAAGGAGACTTAAGGACAAACACAACAAAGACACCCTCGCCAGGACGCCAAGCGGGGACTGTGGGGTCAAGATCGAGGACAGCGGTGGTGGTGGTGGTGGCGGACCCAAACAGGCAGCCAGAGAGGCTCCTGGCAGCCTTCTTAAGGAGCACCTCAGTAAACAGGAAGTGTTGAATGGTATGACAGGGAGCCAGGAGAGTAGGATGGCCAGTATCCGGGCGGAGGCGGATAAGGTCTACACCTTCACAGACAACGCCCCCAGTCCATCCATCGGCACGTCTTTGCGTCTTGATGCCGGAAGCGGAATGGCCACGCCAGATGGCAGCAAGAACAACAGCCCTGCCTACTCTGATATCTCAGACGCCGGGGACGATGGCGGGGCTGTGGAATGTCGATCAGATGGCCAAAGATCCAAGTCTGGACCTCCTTCGTCCTCCTCCTCCTCCTCTGAGGGGACACCCAACAGTCACCACGGAAACCCTAGCAACAGTCACCAGGGGAACCCCAGCAAAACCCCTCCCTCAGCATCCGCCCTGTTGTCAAAAGACCCTCAGTCACCGTACTACCAGGGTTACGACTCCTACTACCTCCAGGGGTACATGCAGAGCGACCGGCAGAACCACTGTAGCCCCGCCTTCCACAAGGGTGTCGACGTCAAAGGTAAGGACCGGAAGGAGGACCTGAAAGAGGACGAGCTAGCAGACTCTAAGAAGACAGAGGGTTGTGCTCAGTCCCAGCTCCAGCTGGCCATGAGTCAGACCCAGACAGCACTGGCCCAGTCACTGTACTACGGCCAGTACTCCAGAGGACTCTACACGGACCAGAAACTGTTGCTGGGCAACAAGTGCTGTGACCAGGCGCTTGGTGGCGCAAAGCAGCGGTCAGACCGTGGGCCGACGGGGTCCGGCAGGGACGGTGAGGAGGGAAAGCATGCAGTCGCAGGGTCAGTAGGAGGAGCCATGCTGTCCAAAGGGGTGGACGGTCCGAAGGGCTGCTGCTCTAAACCGACGCTTTCCTACACAGAGATAGGGGAACGAGGGGATCGGGGGGAGAGGGGCGAGCGAGGGCAGCTGAGCAGCATACTGGACCAACAGCCCAGCAGCGTCAAGTCATCCTCCTCCTCCTCCTCCTCCTCCTCATCCTCTTCTCTTCACAACCCAAACACTCAGACAGATCTGGACTCAAATGTTTCCTACTCCAGTGTAAGTGTCTCCTTCAGTCTCTAGTGTTGCTGTGCTGTATTGTTGTGTCTTTGTTGCGCTGTGGGTTAGGGTTAGACGGGCCCAAACCCTGTGGATGTACTTTGGCATTCTGCATCCACAAATAAAGAAGTGTTTGATTTCATGGATTCATCGTGTCGAGAGTGAGAATGTGAGAGAGAGGGTTTACACTCTAGCTGTGAATGGAAAACATTTAACACACAATCAAACAAAATCCATTTCATAATGCCTATGTTGGTTTTGATAAATACTTTTTGTAAGAATTTGAAGAATTCAAGGAATTCTTGTGTGACTTGTAAGTAGTCATTTCATGCATTGAGCATCTCAGGGTTATCTGGTGGATCTGCATACTGTTAACATCCGGTGGACATGAAGCTGGTTCCATTGCTGTGGCTTGTCTGTTAATCAAGCTGTTTCCTGTTCCATGTCACTTTATTTTTTTATTTTAAAATAGCCGTCTGCGGAAATGTTGCTGTCATCCTCCATCAGCATCATCCTTTGAGCAGTAGATCTTCCAGGGAGGAGACGGTGTTTCCTCTAAGATCTGTTGTGTTTCCTCTAAGATCTGTTCCATTTGCTGTGGTGGGCCAAAAATCTTCCAAATCATAGAAACCATGCTAGTGCTAACCCCTACTAGTGCTAACAGGTTCATCTAACATTGTGTATCACAGTTGACTCAATACAATAACAAGCTGCCACCAGCCACTGTGTGATTTGTTGGGGAAACACTTCCACTAGAACCAAGACCGGCCCCATCATCTAGAACCAACACCTGTCCCATCATCTAGAACCAACACCTGTCCCATCATCTAGAACCAACACCTGTCTCATCAACTAGAACCAACACCTGTCCTCATCTAGAACCAACACCTGTCCTCATCTAGAACCAACACCTGTCCCATCATCTAGAACCAACACCTGTCCTCATCTAGAACCAACACCTGCTGTCCCATCATCTAGAACCAACACCTGTCCCATCAACTAGAACCAACACCTGTCCCATCAACTAGAACCAACACCTGTCCTCATCTAGAACCAACACCTGTCCCATCATCTAGAACCAACACCTGTCTCATCAACTAGAACCAATACCTGTCCTCATCTAGAACCAACACCTGTCCCATCATCTAGAACCAACACCTGTCCTTATCTAGAACCAACACCTATCCTTGTCTATAACCAACACCTGTCCCATCATCTAGAACCAACACCTGTCATCTAGAACCAACACCTGTCCCATCATCTAGAACCAACACCTGTCCTCATCTAGAACCAACACCTGTCCCATCAACTAGAACCAACACCTGTCCCATCAACTAGAACCAACACCTGTCCTCATCTAGAACCAACACCTGTCCCATCATCTAGAACCAACACCTGTCTCATCAACTAGAACCAACACCTGTCCTCATCTAGAACCAACACCTGTCCCATCATCTAGAACCAACACCTGTCTCATCAACTAGAACCAACACCTGTCCTCATCTAGAACCAACACCTGTCCTCATCTAGAACCAACACCTGTCTTCATCTAGAACCAACACCTGTCCCATCATCTAGAACCAACACCTGTCCTTATCTAGAACCAACACCTGTCCTTGTCTAGAACCAACACCTGTCCCATCATCTAGAACCAACACCTGTCATCTAGAACCAACACCTGTCCCATCGTCTAGAACCAACACCTGTCCTCATCTAGAACAAACACCTGTCTCATCATCTAGAACCAACACCTGTCCCATCAACTAGAACCAACACCTGTCCCATCGTCTAGCCCCCAGACGGCCTCAGCTGGGCGTACAGACGGCCAAGATGCAAACACCCCCAGTATCCCCTCGGTCTCCACGGCAACCAGCCAGAGGACAGGGATGCGGACAAGACCAAGGAATGGCGAGCTACCCTGGAGCCGGTTGGAACCAAGATGGCCAACTTCGGAGGAGGCGGCAGTGGTAGAGGAGGAGAAAGGGGAGGGGCCCAACATGCCACGCCCGTCAGCGAACCAGAGGATGTTGAGAGGGTGGAGGGGGAGGAGGAGCAGGGCGAGGAGCCAATGGGAGGGCTGTGTGAGGAGTCGCAGAGTGCCCGGGCAGCGGTGTCGCCCCCGCAGCAGTCCTACCTGCCGTACCAGCAGACCTCCTACCCCCCCTACCTGGCCCTGACCCGGTCCTCACAAGGCATGTCCCCCAACATGGCCCACAACTACCCTGGTACACACTCACACACACACACTGCAAACATCCCGGGTACACACTCACACACTACAAACATCCCGGGTACACACACACACACACACACAATACAAAGGTACACACTTACACACACTAGAAACATCCCGGGTACACACACACACACACACACACACACACACACACACACTACAAACATCCCGGGTACACACACACACACACACTACAAACATCCCGGGTACACACACACACACACACACACTACAAACATCCCGGGTACACACACATACACCCTACCAACTGCTTTATACAGTATATCCACCATTGTTATATTAATATACTGTCTATATATGCTACCTGTCTATGTGATGGGTGTGTGTCTCTCACGTGTGTGTTTGTGTGTGTGTGTGTGTGTGCTTCTAGGTTTCCACTACCCTCTGTATGGTAAGACCGCAGGGCGGGAGGACACTGAGGGAACCAATCACACAGAGCCCTCCCCTGTGGAGCTGCTCCACCAGCCCACCCTGCTCGGCCAGGGGAAGTCCCCTGCTGTGAGTACACCCAGCTACACCTAGCTTAGCCTAGCTAGACCTACACCTAGCTTAGCATAGCTAGACCTTTGCCGAGCTTTGCCTAGCTACACCTACATCTAGATTTAGCCTAGCTACACCCAGCTTAGCCTAGCTAAACCTACACCTAGCTACACCAAGCCTTTCCTAGCTACACTTACATCTAGCTTAGCCTAGCTACACCTAGCATAGCATAGCTATACCTACACATAGCCACACTGAATTTAGCATAGCTGCACTGACACATATCCAAGCATAGCCTAGCTACACCTACACATAGCTTAGCCTAGCTACACCTAGCTACACAAAGCTATACCTACACCTACACATAGCTACACCTAGCTACTCTTATCTTAGTCTAGCTACACCTACACATAGCAACATATAGCCACATCTAGCTACACCTACACCTTGCTAAGCAGAGCTACACCTACTCACACCTAGCATAGACTAGCTTAGCCAGCTTGGTGTGTGTGTGGGTGTGTGCGGATGAGGAGAGTGAGCTCTGTGTCCAGCCAGGGGAGAGGGGCTCCCCAGAGAGAGAGAGAGAGTCGGAGCGAGAGAGGAACCATGTGTCGTTCGGCCGTCATCTCCACACCCACCACCACACCCACCTGGGGGTGAGCTACAGCCTCCTGTCTGGGCAGTACGACGTCTACCAAGGTGAGGCCAACTTATTCATAGTCACCATACGTCACTTGTACGTACAGCAGTGGTCTTCAACCAGGGGTCCGCTACCCCCAGCGGGTCCGCAAACAGGACTCATGCAGAAACCAATTCTGAACACAACAACATTATTGTCATGATGCTGTCTTGATGTGTAGCGGGTAATTTGTTTGTTGCGTAAATTGTGAATTCTGTTTTATTGATTGCATTTTTCTGTCAAAGGTTTGAGTTCCAGATCCCTGGTCACTAATCAGGTCACCGGACAGTCCCCTACTGGTAAACTTTAACCTTTAACCTCTGAACATCCTAGTACTGTAGTACTGTTGTATTAATAGAACACAGTACTCTGAATATCCTAGGGCTGTAGTACATTACATTACAGTCATTTAGCAGACGCTTTAATCCAAAGCGACTTACAATGGTGTGTTTCATCAAAGGACGGTAAGAGAACAACTCGTCACTAGAAGTCAAAAGTGCAGGTAAAAATACAATAAGTTTAGGTTAAAGTACAATAAGGTAAAAGTACGGCCACAAGGGCCCCTAAGCGAGGGGGCAAGCAGACGGCCCGAAGAAGCAGAGCGAAGTGGACGGGCAGGGATGTAGGGCTTGACCATTGCCTGGAGGTAGGATGGAGCTGTTCCTTTTACTGCCTTGTAGGCTAGCACCAAGGTCTTAAACTGGATGCGAGCAGCTACAGGTAGCCAGCGTAGAGACCGAAGAAGGGTAGATGTGTGGGAGAACTTGGTCAGTTGAACACCAGGCGAGCTGCAGCTTTCTGAATGAGCTCCAGGGGCCTGATGGCAAATGCCGGGGAAGGGCAGTTTCTGTCGAGTGACCTGCCTTGAAACTAGATTGGTGGGGGTCCAAGAGGCAGTTCTGGTGGAGGTACAAGGACAATTGGTTAAAGACAGCACGTTCAAGAGTTTTGGATAAGAAGGGAAAAAGGGATACCGGTCTGTAGTTCTTGAGTTCAGAGGGGTCGAGTGTTGGTTTCTTCAGGAGGGGGGTGACTCTGGCAGTTTTGAAAGCAGCGGGAAAGCATCCAGACGTCAGAGATGCGTTGATGACGTGTGTCATGAAGGGCAGGAGTTCAGGCACAATAGACTGAAGCAGAGGGGAGGGGACTGGATTCAGAGAGCATGTGGTGGGGCAGCTGGATGTGATGAGGTGAAGAACATCATCTGTGAAGAGGGGAGAGAAACGGGTAAGGGAGGGATGTGGGAGGGTGGGGGGGAGGACATGGGTGGTTGATGCGGGTAACAGCCGGGGGGTCAGGGAAGGAAGACCGGATATTGTTTACCTTCTTCTCAAATAAGTTGGCAAAATCGTCCAGCAGCAGGGAGGAGCTGGGCGGAGGGGATGAGGGATGGAGGAGGGAGGAAAAAGTTTCAAACAGTTTTTTAGGGTTAGATGCTATGCTTTGAATTTTGGAACAGTAAAATGCAGCCTTGGCAGCTGAAAGAGACGAGGAAAAGTTAGACAGGAGCCCTTGAAGATGGAGAAGGTACTCGCCTTTCTTCCACCTGCACTCCGCCTCTCTGAGGCTACGCCTGTTAGGACCCAACGAGACCGGCGAGCCAAATGTGCCAGAGAACCCAGAAGAAGAGACACGGACACTCAAAACAACGGAAAATGTCTTGACAATCAAAATCACAACAAGGTAGCGTAGGATAGGTTACGTGGTGTGGTCGACGCGGGGAGATGGTCCAGAGGGAGGAACGCGGAGAGGGTCCTTGGAGCGGGGGGGGGGAGCCATAAGGTTCTCAGTAAGGTGCGCACTGGTCAATACAATACAATACAATTTATTGATGGATGTAGGCCGAAGCCTATATATCCATATCAAAATATTACAATAGAAATCGAAACTGGAGACTAGATGACACTGAGGTGCTTGAAGTCCCATTTCAGCGGGTTGTTCCAGTACACGTCGAGGCGCCGCTTGAAGGAGTCGACTGTAGGAGCTGTGACGACATCTTCTGGCAGTTTATTCCACGTCTTGGCGACCCGTACAGTGAAGAAGTAGTGTCTCATGTCGTGGCCTCCTTCGGCTCTTCGCACATCAAGTTTCCTACTGTTTCCCCTCGTGTTCGGACAGTCCATCGTGTTGAGCTGCTTCGTGGTCGTACTTCCCCGACACGATTTTGTACGTCGCCTTTCGCTCTTCTGTAGGCTAGCGTGAAGTGATTGAGCTTCCGTAGGCGCTCTTCATAACTCAGTTCCTTCATGCCTCAAGCCCCGACGTTGGTCTTCGACAGCCTTAAGTAGGGAAGATCCCAGGTGTTCATTGGCCTCAGCCGGCCTGATTATGATGGGAAACACCTGGGATCAATTAGAGTGCGGGGGCACAACAGTATCCCCCCCCGATGGGAGGCACCGGACGACCGCCCGAGATCCCCGGGTTCTCAGGATATCACCCCCGACGTCGGTCTTCGGCAGAGAGGGGTCCGCGAGATAGGAAGGGGTCCTCGGGAGCCGGTGGGGGGGTCCTCGGGAGCAGGTGGGGGTCCTCCTCGGGAGCAGGTGGGGGTCCTCTTCGGGAGAAGGTGGGGGTCCTCGGGAGCGGGTGTAGCCACGGAGCAGATGTGGAACCAGCCCGGGAAACGATGGGCTCGGAACCACGAGGTGCTGGTGTAGCCACGGAGCTGAGGTGGAACCAGCCCGGAAAACAATGGGCTCGGAACCACCAGGAGCTGGTGGGGTCCTCGAGGTCATGTGTAGCCACGGAGCAGATGTGGAACCAGCCCGGGAAACGATGGGCTCGGAACCATGAGGTGCTGGCGTAGCCACGGAGCTAGCCTGGGAACTAGGGAGCTAAGAGACACGAGGAGTTAGCCTGGAAGCGGGGAGATAGAGACATGGGGAGCTAGCCTGGAAGCTAGGAGCTGGAGACACAGGGAGCTAGCCTGGGAGCTAGGAACTAGAGTCACAGGGAGCTAGCCTGGGAGTTAGGAACTGGAGACACAGGGAGCTAGCCTGGGAGCTAGGAACTGGAGACACAGAGAGCTAGCCTGGGAGCTAGGAACCGGAGACACGAGGAGCTAGCCTGGAAGCTAGGGACTGGAGACACAGGGAGCTAGCCTGGGAGCTAGGAGCTGGAGACACAAGGAGCTAGCCTGGAAGCTAGGAACTGGAGACACGGGGAGCTAGCCTGGGAGCTAGGGACATGAGGAGTTAGCCTGGAAGCGGGGAGTTAGAGACATGGGGAGATAGCCTGGAAACTAGGAGCTAGAGACACGGGGAGCTAGCCTGGGAGCTAGGAACTGGAGACACAGGGAGCTAGCCTGGGAGCTAGGAACTGGAGACACAGGGAGCTAGCCTGGAAGCTAGGAACTGGAGACACAGAGAGCTAGCCTGGGAGCTAGGAACCGGAGACACGAGGAGCTAGCCTGGAAGCTAGGGACTGGAGACACAGGGAGCTAGCCTGGGAGCTAGGAGCTGGAGACACAAGGAGCTAGCCTGGAAGCTAGGAACTGGAGACACAGGGAGCTAGCCTGGGAGCTAGGGACATGAGGAGTTAGCCTGGAAGCGGGGAGCTAGAGACATGGGGAGATAGCCTGGAAACTAGGAGCTAGAGACACGGGGAGCTAGCCTGGAAGCTAGGAGCTAGAGACACGGGGAGCTAGCCTGGAAGCTAGGAGCTAGAGACACGGGGAGCTAGCCTGGAAGCTAGGAGCTAGAGACACGGGGAGCTAGCCTGGAAGCTAGGAGCTAGAGACACGGGGAGCTAGCCTGGAAGCTAGGAGCTAGAGACACGGGGAGCTAGCCTAACTCGGGTGGTGTTCCGCTCCCTGCTTCTGGGTTCCTGGCTTGGCTCAATTTTGTATTGACCATTCTGTTAGGACCCAACGAGACCGGCCAGCCAAATGTGCCAGAGAACCCAGAAGAAGAGACACAGGACAACCAAAACAACGGAAAATGTCTTTACTGAAAGATCTCCACAATCAAAAACACAACAAGGTAGGGTAGGATAGGTTACGTAGTGTGGTCGACGCGGGGAGATGGTCCAGCGGGGGGGGGGGGGGGGGACGGACCAACAACGCCTCTGCGTACGCACTGAGTCCGACAACCAGGGGGCACGTGGAGTTGGACGTGCAGACCTGGAGTTGAGAAGACAGAGAGTGTCCAGGGAGGAGGACAGGGTAGAGAGAAGAAGGTCAGTGGCAAAATCAGGGGATAGAACAGAGAAAGAATCAGGAGGAGGGAAGGCAGAGAGAACAGAAGAGGAGAGATCAGCAGGGGTGAGTGTGCGGAGATTGCGACGGGACGTCCCCATCTGGGTAGGGGGAGATTGGGAGGGAGAGGGAGAAGGACATGAAGTAGTGGTCAGATAGGTGGAGAGGAGTAACTGAAAGGTTTACTGTATCGCAGTGTCTGATGAAGATTCCAGCTGGTCAGGTCCAGCTGGTGGCCGGCTTTGTGGGTCGGAGGAGACGGGCGGCGGGAAAGGTCGTAGGAGGTGAGGAAGGAGAGAAGAGGGTCCAACTTCTCAGTCAAGATGTTGAAGTCGCCAAGAAGGATGAGGCCGGAACCATCATCAGGAAAGTGGGAGATAAGCATGTCAAGCTCCTCCAGGAAGTCGGGTGGACGATAAACAACTACAATGATGAGCTTGACTGGAAAATAAACAGTGACAGCATTAAATTCAAATAAGGAGGGGGAGAACTGTGGAATGCAAACAGGGTAGTATTTCCTCGCCTTGCGACTCTGGGAGTGTGAGAAAAAGAGTACACATCTGACAAAGCAGCAGGCGAGGCAGTATTTTCTGGGCTGATCCAAGTCTCAGTAAAAGCAAGGAAGTTCAGGGAGAGCAAGGATGCATAGCCGGAGATGAACTCAATTTTCTGCACTGCTGACTGGCAATTCCAAAGCCCCCCAGTTACCACTAGCTTGACATGGGTAGAAAGAGTCGGGTAAATGAGGTTTGTGGGATCATGGCGGCACCCAGCGTCTGTGTGACCTCCGCGAAGAAGTGTGCACTGCGATGTCACACATGATGGATTACAGTACAATAAAATGCCGACATGAGAAGAAGTCGAACTTGAAAAACTTATTTAGCCTTTGTTTGCCTGCTGCTCCAAAGCTGCCGCATTCAGGAAGTGGCTAAATACCACTGGTTGCTAATTGGCTGAGGGTCTGCTAGGAGTGCAGGACCCTCCCACACAATTAACAAGGCAGTTGACCTACATTGGGTGAAACCGCTTCAATGGGCCACAACACTTAAGCACTACCTGACCACTTGACTAACAATAGACCAATGAGTGAAGCACAACTTACTTAGTTACAGTTGGTATGTACTTGATAAGCAACACAATTTACTCAGACTACACTTCAAGTACTTTAGTATTTATATAATAAGTATCTTCATGCTACCATGTGTTGTGTTTTATCTTTGCAGAGTCCCAGGGGAAGAACTAGGATCATGTGACCCAAGCTGACGTCATCAGAACTAGGATCATGTGACCCAAGCTGACGTCATCAGAACTAGGATCATGTTACCCAAGCTGCCGTCATCAGAACTAGGATCATGTGACCCAAGCTGCCGTCATCAGAACTAGGGTCATGTGACCATCAAATCCCTGGTGTTGAACAAATGTTCCCCCCTTCAGAGCAGAAGACAAACAGAAACATGTACTTCTAATCTTATGTTATTTCTACTGACGTCTGGTTATAACATGACAAGGAGCAGGAAGAGATAACTGGTTATAACATGGCAGGAAACAGGAAAGGATGACTGGTTGTAACATGGCAGGAAACAGGAAAGGATGACTGGTTATAACATGGCGAGAAACAGGAAGGGATGACTGGTTATAACATGGCGAGAAACAGGAAGAGATGACTGGTTTATACCATGGCCAGAGACAGGAAGGGATGACTGGTTATAATATGGCCAGCAACAGAAAGACAGACAGACTAAGAATAACTGAAGATAGAACAAAGGAAGTGCTGGTGGAACCTCGAAATGCACATGAGACGTAGTGTGATGTCATAGTGATGTCATAGGTTTGAATGTACCCCAGAGAGGCAAGGAAATCATTACTATCATTCTGATTATTCGAATTATTATTCTTAACTAATTATTAGTATAATAATTATTATACTAATATTATTCTAGTATTACTGAAGTGGTCCTCTCCACCATGTATTACTAATAATCTGTACTTGGGTGTAACCATGTTGATTGTATTGTCTTTATGTGAGAGTAAACCTTTCCATCCGGATGCCCCGTGCCACCAGCCCAGCCATGTGTATATTCTGTATAGATTCAACGCTTAGACTCCTAACCAGCCTCTGGCAAACTATTCTGGGCCAGAGGTTTCAAACTCTAGTTTACCCCTGCCACGTTTCAAACTCTAGTTTACCCCTGCCACCATTTCAACTCTAGTTTAACCCTGCCACTTTTTAAACTTTAATTGAACCCTGTCACTTTTCAAACTCTAGTTTAACCCTGCCACCATTTCAACTCTAGTTTAACCCTGCCACTTTTTAAACTTGAATTTAACCCTGTCACTTTTCAAACTCTAGTTTAACCCTGCCACCATTTAAACTCTAGTTTAACCCTGCCACTTTTCAAACTCTAGTTTAACCCTGCCACTTTTCAATCTTTAGTTTAACCCTGTCACTTTTCAAACTCTAGTTTAACCCTGCCACAATTTAAACTCTAGTTGAACCCTGTCATGTTTCAAACTCTAGTTTAACCCTGTCACGTTTCAAACTAGTTTAACCCTGTCACATTTTAAACTAGTTTAACCCTGCCACGTGTTTTAAACTCTAGTTTAACCCTGTCACGTGTTTCAAACTCACAGATCTTTCAAACCATATCATAAAACTAGTCTAACCCTGAAATAATTTAAACTGTAGTTTAACCCTGCTAAGATTCAAACTCTAATTTAACCCTGCCATAAGTTCAACTCTAGTTTAACCCTGCCACATTTCAAACTCTAATTTAACCCTGCCACATTTCAAACTCTAGTTTAACCCTGCCACATTTCAAACTCTAATTTAACCCTGCCACATTTCAAACTCTAGTTTAACCCTGCCACATTTCAAACTCTAGTTTAACCCTGCCACTTTTCAAACTCTAGTTTAACCCTGCCACATTTCAAACTCTAGTTGAACCCTGCCACATGTTTCAAACTCTAGTTTAACCCTGCCACGTTGTAAACTCTAGTTTAACCCTGCCAAGATTCAAACTCTTCATTAACCCTGCCACATGTTTCAAACCATACCCGATCTTTCATACTATATCAGATGACCACATTGTGGAGTGTGTGTGGTTGGTGGCTGGTTTTAGCAGCCTCATCTGGCCCGAGTCGGACTGATTACTCAGGTGTGCAGCCTCACCCAGCCACATCGGTAATCACGCCAGTAATCAGTTCGACTCAGACCAGATGAGGCTGCATAAACCAGCCATCAACCACACACACTCCACACACATGATTCAAACTATCATTGTTTGACTACTCCAAGTGTGCAAGGCAGCAGGGAACTTTTGAATTACAAATCCATTTTACAAACCTCTCTGGTTGTCCACACCACAGAACACATTTCCATGATGTGTCTTTTGTAATAAAATGTTAGCGATGTGTGGCATGGAACGCTCACTCTGTATTTTAGCGCTTATGTACCAGAGTGATGTAATCACTAAAGCGATAGGCAAACATTACGGCCATGCAAAGCTATAGTAGATGTTGCGCTGATGCTAAAGCTAAGTTCTACCTTCTTCCGGAGTTCTGTCTCCAAAGCACAACTCAGTAACATGTTTAGAATTTGTTCTAACAAGTTTAGAATAGGAAATGGAACATCAAACTTTTTGCCGGGTGCAACTATACGGATTAACTAACTATACAAAGCCTGACCTTTGCTTTGAAGGATAACGCCGGGCTGGGTGATCAAACCATCGTAGCCAACTCTCCTGGCTTCTCTTGGCTAAACTTAGTTGGCAAAATTGTTTCTTAATTATTCTGCCGAAGAACATTTAGCTCTTGCCACTAATGTAAAAAAATTACAAAAACATTTTGGCCTTCAATGTGCATTGGTCAGTACAGAGTTTGTGCACAAAATAGCCGTAGATCGACTTTACAAATTGTCTTTGTCTCTCTTTACAAAGAGCCATATTGCTTTGGTTCGTAAACATTCCTGGCGGAGACATTCACGTGAACTGCTCTGAGCAGAATCGGCCCAACAAACTGATTTTGACAAATATACAGATATAAACAGATAGTTTAGTGAAACCAGGAAAGACTTAACTTATGATAGTTTGATCATCCAGACCCACATGTCCTTTAAGGAAAAACCAAACCTCTGTCTGAGCTCGTCCCGCCCACTATCAAACTTTTTAAAAATGCCTTCTCGCCTACTTGTGGTAATGCCGACACTTTTAAATTTTTCATTTAGGGTTTGGGTGAGTTGTTTTAGGGTTGGTTTTCCTTTAGCAATGACTAACCTAATACCTAAAAGTTTAACCTGGGAACACACATAAGCAGTGGGGCCGGCCCCCTAGTGGTCCACAAGGGTACTGTAGGTTGTCATTATTGACTATTATTGACCAAAAAAAAAAAAGTTTGTTCCTTTTGCTATCAGTACAAGGAAGTAAGTTTGCCAAATGAAATTGGTGACGCATGTTTAAGTGAAGCCAGTAGAGACAGTTGATGATGGTTTGATCACAGAACATTTTTTAAAGATTGTAAAAGTCTTCTAGTGTGTGTGTGTGTGTGTGTGTGTGTGTGTGTGTGTGTGTGTGTGTGTGTGTGTGTGTGTGTGTGTGTGTGTGTGTGTGTGTGTGTGTGTGTGTGTGTGTTTTCCCGGCTAAAAGGTTTGTTGTTCCAATCATGCTGTTCCAACAGAGACACACAGGAAGTGGTTCTACCACCACAGGAAGTAGTTCCTCCACTAAGCATCACAAGCTCTCTTCCTGCTCCCCTGCTTCCAACCCCCACCCCCTTCTCTCTCTCTCTCTCTCTCTCTCTCTCTCTCTCTCTCTCTCTCTCTCTCTCTCTCTCTCTCTCTCTCTCTCTCTCTCTGTCTCTCCCCCCCTCTTTATCTCTCTCTTTTCCCCCCTTCTCCCCGTCTTTATCTCCCCCTACCTCTCTCTTCCCCTTCTCCACCTCTCCCTCTCTCCCCCTCTCTATCTCTCTCTCTTCCCCTTCTCCCCCTCTCTATCTCTCTCTCTTCCCTCTCTCCCCCTCTCTATCTCTCTCTCTTCCCCTTCTCCCCCTCTCTATCTCTCTCTTCCCCTTCTCCCCCTCTCTATCTCTCTCTTCCCCCTCTCCCTCTCCCCCTCTCTATCTCTCTCTCTTCCCTCTCTCCCCCTCTCTATCTCTCTCTCTTCCCCCTCTCCCCCTCTCCCCCTCTATCTCTCCCTCCCCTCTATCTCTCCTCCTTCTCCCTCTCTCTATATCTCTCTCTCCCCCTTCTCCCTCCCCTCTCTCTCCTCCTTCTCTCTCTCTCTCTCTCTCTCTCTCTCTCTCTCTCTCTCTCTCTCTCTCTCTCTCTCTCTCTCTCTCTCTCTCTCTCTCTCTCTCTCTCTCTCTCTCTCTCTCTCTCTCTCTCTCTCCCTCTCTCTCTCTCTCTCTCATACCACCACCCACCACCCACTGGCTGCCCTGCTGTACATACGGCTGCCTACATTTTAAAGATAATCTGCCCGACAACCAACAGTGCGACCGATTGTACAGACGACAGTACAGCTAGTTACTACACATAGCCCTCAGTAACTGGTGTTACGACTAGTACTGGTCGGCGCGGTTGAAGTCCGTTCACTTTGGACTTCTAATCTTAGAAACCACGACTCCAACAGGGACGCCGATATCTCAGTGCCAACCCGACCGTTCAAACCCCTGCATCGTATATCCACGGTTGTTTTATGACTTGACTATAGAACTCTGTTTACAAGGTACATGTCATCCACTGGGAGACGGTGTTGTCTGCGAAAGCTGCTTGGTTGCTCTTTCCACCTCAACGGTGTATTGACTTATTAACTATGAAATCGTATTAACATGAAACCTGCTGTTGCTTTTTTATACTGTATATGCCTTAATTCATATGTTTGGCAATCACGATTAAAGGATGTTTATATATATATATAGCCTCTGTGTGTTTTTATTTGGATATGGCGAAATAATATATCAAGCACAGCAGTAGGGAGAAAGGAGGGGAGAAACGATTATCTTATGTTCAAAACATATTTCAACATACATTTATGTTTAAAATGCTGTTCTTCATATAATTCATAACTTATTTTAGTGATAATCAACCGCATGTTCTTTATCTAAAAGATACATTTTGTTGGAAGCGACAAAATGTTCAAGGGCCCTTTGCTGATAGGGGCCCTCAAAACATATTTGAACATAAAGTTACATTTTAAATGATTTTCATAATATAATTCATCATTTATTTTTAGTGATAATCAACAACATATTCTTTAAATAACAGATACATTCTCTTGGCAAAAAGGCCTACCAGTCACTCAGGACAGGAGCGCTGTCTGCAGAGTCGTGAGTTGGGCTTCAGTGTGTGGAGCTCCACTCACACACCAGGAGGAGCAGAGCCGGTTCCTCTCCCCTGCAGGTCGATCAGGACTGTGGACAGACCTCACCTGTATATGCTCTAAACATTATTTAATCTGTATATAATTGTTAATTAAACGAGTGGATGGCTTGTGTTTTGACCACCATTTCACCATGCCTCCCCCAAAAAATCGAATATATATATATATATATATATATTTTTTTTTTAAATAGAACCAACATAGTCTAAGAATAAACAATATTGGCTTCTTATGAGGATTTTATAATACAAATATAACAAATACTCGGGATCTATAATAACAAAATGGGGTTCCCAAACATTTTAATTACACTGTAGTATGTAAAAAAAAGTACAATGGAATGCTTACTCCCCTTCCCTCCTGCAGTATCAATTCCCTATAATTTAACAATATATGCTATACTATGTACTTTATACTATACTTACAACACTGTACTATAACGATACTGTACACAATAAAAAGAACAATAAAAATAACAATTAAGTGACTGATGTATGATATGTACATTTGACAGTTGAAACAGACCTGCTGTTTGTTTCCTTTACGTTACAATAGATGATCATTTGTATCTATCTTCATTAATATATCTATTAGGTGTAATATGTTAATGACATCACCTTTTATAATTCATGTTATTTTATTTTTTAGTTATTCACTATTTGTTCCATTAAACATTCATTTGCATTTATTTGAATGATAGCGTTTAGCCCATGTAGGCTATTCTAGAATGTGCCGCGCTCAGAATCTGAAACAGAATGCCTTTATTGTCATAATTGTACAACAAAGTACAACAAAAGTGTCTAGCGATCCTCATGGTCACTCGTCGTGTCAATTCTAAATGTATGTCCATTCAAAAGGTACAGTGTTATGACATGTCACTGGGTACTGTAGTACTAAGGTACAGTGTTATGACATGTCACTAGGTACTGTAGTACTAAGGTACAGTGTTGTGACATGTCACTGGGTACTGTAGTACTAAGGTACAGTGTTATGACATGTCACTAGGTACTGTAGTACTAAGGTACAGTGTTGTGACATGTCACTAGGTACTGTAGTACTAAGGTACAGTGTTATGACATGTCACTAGGTACTGTAGTACTAAGGTACAGTGTTATGACATGTCACTGGGTCATGTAGTACTATTGATGCAATACAGTATTGTAGGCTATAGGTAGGCCCAGTTACATATTTTCATATTTACATCCTATTCAACCACCGTACATTGTGTATTACCATACACTTTACTGTAACATTTGCACTCTTGTTAGATGCCAACTTAATTTCTCTGTACTGCATTGGGCTGTGCAATGACAATACATTTGAATATAATCTAATCTAATCTAACATTTAGTTATGCTTTTTCACGGCTCCCCTGATCACGCAACATCCTGCACCATTTCTCCCTGCATAGGCCTGCATGCAGTGGAGGCCCTACAGTACACGCACTGACTGTAGGGACCGCTACATGACGGTGTGGTGGGTATCGATGGGTGACTCCATGCCGCCAGGGGGCGACATGGCGGCGGGACGGCGCTTCGTGCTAAACAATGAAAACGTCCGGTTCTAAATCAAAGTGGGTGGCGCCAAAGCGCGACAACAGAGCGGGGTTTGTCGTAAACTGACAGTGAAGCTGCAAACAAAACAAAACACAACACAGAGAGTTGCATGACCTGTCTCTGTACTGTCTAACCCCTACCTGCTCCTTAATGACCCGTCTCTGTACTGTCTAACCCCTACCTGCTCCTTAATGACCCGTCTCTGTACTGTCTAACCCCTACCTGCTCCTTAATGACCCGTCTCTGTACTGTCTAACCCCTACCTGCTCCTTAATGACCTTTCTCTCTACTGTCTAACCCCTACCTGCTCCTTAATGACCCGTCTCTGTACTGTCTAACCCCTACCTGCTCCTTAATGACCTGTCTCTATACTGTCTAACCCCTACCTGCTCCTTAATGACCCGTCTCTGTACTGTCTAACCCCTACCTGCTCCTTAATGACCCGTCTCTGTACTGTCTAACCCCTACCTGCTCCTTAATGACCCGTCTCTGTACTGTCTAACCCCTACCTGCTCCTTAATGACCTTTCTCTCTACTGTCTAACCCCTACCTGCTCCTTAATGACCCGTCTCTGTACTGTCTAACCCCTACCTGCTCCTTAATGACCCGTCTCTGTACTGTCTAACCCCTACCTGCTCCTTAATGACCTTTCTCTCTACTGTCTAACCCCTACCTGCTCCTTAATGACCCGTCTCTGTACTGTCTAACCCCTACCTGCTCCTTAATGACCCGTCTCTGTACTGTCTAACCCCTACCTGCTCCTTAATGACCTGTCTCTGTACTGTCTAACCCCTACCTGCTCCTTAATGACCTATCTCTGTACTGTCTAACCCCTACCTGCTCCTTAATGACCCGTCTCTGTACTGTCTAACCCCTACCTGCTCCTTAATGACCTTTCTCTCTACTGTCTAACCCCTACCTGCTCCTTAATGACCCGTCTCTGTACTGTCTAACCCCTACCTGCTCCTTAATGACCTGTCTCTCTACTGTCTAACCCCTACCCGCTCCTTAATGACCTGTCTCTCTACTGTCTAACCCCTACCCGCTCCTTAATGACCCGTCTCTGTACTGTCTAACCCCTACCTGCTCCTTTATGACCCGTCTCTGTACTGTCTAACCCCTACCTGCTCCTTAATGACCTGTCTCTGTACTGTCTAACCCCTACCTGCTCCTTAATGACCTGTCTCTGTACTGTCTAACCCCTACCTGCTCCTTAATGACCTGTCTCTGTACTGTCTAACCCCTACCTGCTCCTTAATGACCTGTCTCTGTACTGTCTAACCCCTACCTGCTCCTTAATGACCTGTCTCTGTACTGTCTAACCCCTACCTGCTCCTTAATAACCTGTCTCTGTACTATCTAACCCCTACCTGCTCCTTAATGACCTGTCTGTACTGTCTAACCCCTACCTGCTCCTTAATGACCCGTCTCTGTACTGTCTAACCCCTACCTGCTCCTTAATGACCTGTCTCTGTACTGTCTAACCCCTACCTGCTCCTTAATGACCTGTCTCTGTACTGTCTAACCCCTAACCCCTCCTTAATGACCTGTCTCTGAACTGTCTAACCCCTACCTGCTCCTTGATGACCTGTCTCTGTACTGTCTAACCCCTAACCCCTCCTTAATGACCTGTCTCTGAACTGTCTAACCCCTACCTGCTCCTTGATGACCTGTCTCTGTACTGTCTAACCCCTACCTGCTCCTTAATGACCTGTCTCTGTACTGTCTAACCCCTACCTGCTCCTTAATGACCTGTCTCTGAACTGTCTAACCCCTACCTGCTCCTTGATGACCTGTCTCTGTACTGTCTAACCCCTACCTGCTCCTTAATGACCCGTCTCTCTACTGTCTAACCCCTACCTGCTCCTTAATGACCCGTCTCTCTACTGTCTAACCCCTACCTGCTCCTTAATGACCCGTCTCTCTACTGTCTAACCCCTACCTGCTCCTTAATGACCCGTCTCTGTACTGTCTAACCCCTACCTGCTTCTTAATGGCCTGTCTCACAGAGACCAGTGCTCTGATTTGGTCGGAGATATCAATTTATATTACAATTAACAGGACATTGTTATTATTTATTTTTTTAAATCACATTTTCATGGAGAAACGCACTCCACAAATTGAACCCGTGGCTCCACAGCAGTTAACCAACAGCTCTCTGGAAGGCACCGTCGAGGTCACTTATGAACTCAGGTGAGGTCGTAGCAGGCGTCTCTGTGGTACGATGGAGTGGTCTCTGCTCCTTAGTGCTGGAGACATGGGTTCAAGTTCTGCTGAAAGTTCTCTCCTTGGGCACCTAATGTAAACTCAAAGTTTTGTTAATGATCAATGTCATGTGAATCGTAATGTCAACTCTAAACTCTGAGTGGATCAGAGTTGGTGCCACGGTGGCGCAGTGGAGAGCGGCACCGCTCTCTGCTCTGGAGACCCCTGTTCAAGTCCTGGTGTGAGTGTGGCTTAGTTGTGCCTTTGCTTTGGCGTGAGAGTGAATGGCGGCGTGAGAGTGAATGGCGGCGTGAGAGTGAATGGCGGCGTGAGAGTGAATGGCGGCGTGAGAGTGAATGGCGGCGTGAGAGTGAATGGCGGCGTGAGAGTGAATGGCGGCGTGAGAGTGAATGGCGGCGTGAGAGTGAATGGCGGCGTGAGAGTGAATGGCGGCGTGAGAGTGAATGGCGGCGTGAGAGTGAATGGCGGCGTGAGAGTGAATGGCGGCGTGAGAGTGAATGGCGGCGTGAGAGTGAATGGGGATTAGGACTGATGAATTAGTGGGTCTCCGGCATTTTATAAGTATATTTAAAAAAAAAAAGCTAACCAAAACCCATATACATTTAAACACACAGTAAGACACTCAACATGACCATACAATCCACATTATGATATGTTGTCATACTTAACACATTATCATACTTAACACACTGACATAGTTCAAATATTGACACACTTCATCATTCACAATTACAACCTCAATGGGAATTGAACACATGTCTCCAGAACTGCTAACCTGCAGCTCTCAGCCCTACACCAACGAGACACTGGTTACAAGACGCTCTGAGTTTATGACATTACAATAAACAGGACATTGTTGTTTATAAAAATACATTTAGATGTAGAACACGCTCCACAAACTCACCCTCTGCTGGAATCAAACACATGTCTCCAGAACTGCTAACCTGCAGCTCTCTCCACTACACCAACCAGACGCTGTAAAGAGATGCTGTAAAGAGATGCTGTAAAGAGATGCTGTTAAGAGATGCTCTGAGTTTATGACATTACAATTCACGTGACATAGTTTCCAAAAACTTGTTGGGCTTCTGACAAGAGCGTAATTAGCTGGACTTGAACCGCCGTCTCCAACGCTGTTGACCAACGGATCTTTCAACAGCACCACAGAGACCAGTGCTCTGATTTGGTCGGAGATATCAATTTATATTTCAATTAACAGGACATTGTTATTATTTATTTTTTTTAATCACATTTTCATGGAGAAACGCTCTCCACAAATTGAACCCGTGGCTCCACAGCAGTTAACCAACAGCTCTCTGGAAGGCACCGTCGAGGTCACTTATGAACTCAGGTGAGGTCGTAGCAGGCGTCTCTGTGGTACGATGGAGTGATCTCTGCTCCTTAGTGCTGGAGACATGGGTTAAAGTTCTGCTGAAAGTTCTCTCCTTGGGCACCTAATGTAAACTCAAAGTTTTGTTAATGATCAATGTCATGTGAATCGTAATGTCAACTCTAAACTCTGAGTGGATCAGAGTTGGTGCCACGGTGGCGCAGTGGAGAGCGGCACCGCTCTCTGCTCTGGAGACCCCTGTTCAAGTCCTGGTGTGGTTGTGAGTGTGGCTTAGTTGTGCCTTTGCTTTGGCGTGAGAGTGAATGGCGGAGTGAGAGTGAATGGCGGAGTGAGAGTGAATGGCGGAGTGAGAGTGAATGGCGGAGTGAGAGTGAATGGCGGAGTGAGAGTGAATGGCGGAGTGAGAGTGAATGGCGGAGTGAGAGTGAATGGCGGAGTGAGAGTGAATGGCGGAGTGAGAGTGAATGGCGGAGTGAGAGTGAATGGCGGAGTGAGAGTGAATGGCGGAGTGAGAGTGAATGGCGGAGTGAATGGCGGAGTGAATGGCGGAGTGAATGGCGGAGTGAATGGCGGAGTGAATGGCGGAGTGAATGGCGGAGTGAATGGCGGAGTGAATGGCGGAGTGAATGGCGGAGTGAATGGCGGAGTGAATGGCGGAGTGAATGGCGGAGTGAATGGCGGAGTGAATGGCGGAGTGAATGGCGGAGTGAATGGCGGAGTGAATGGCGGAGTGAATGGCGGAGTGAATGGGCTTCCCCGTTGTGTGGGGATTAGGACTGATGAATTAGTGGGTCTCTGGCATTTTATAAGTATATTTAAAAAAACAAAATCCTAACCAAAACCCATATACATTTACACACACAGTATGACACTCAACCTGACCATACAATCCACATTATGATATGTTGTCATACTTAACACATTATCATACTTTGCACACTGACATACTTCATCATTCACAATTACAACCTCAATGGGAATTGAACACATGTCTCCAGAACTGCTAACCTGCAGCTCTCACCCCTACACCAATGAGACACTGGTTACAAGACGCTCTGAGTTTATGACATTACAATAAACAGGACATTGTTGTTTATAAAAATACATTTAGATGTAGAACACACTCCACAAACTCACCCTCTGCTGGAATCAAACACATGTCTCCAGAACTGCTAACCTGCAGCTCTCACCACTACACCAAGACACTGTAAAGAGAGGATGTTAAGAGATGTTGTTAAGAGATGCTCTGAGTTTATGACATTACAATTCACGTGACATAGTTTCCAAAAACGTGATGGGTTTCCAAGGAGAACGTTATTAGCTGGACTAGAACCGACGTTTCCGAAGCTGCTGACCAATTGATCTGTCAACGGCACCACAGAGTTAAGTGCTCTGAGTTGGTCGGAGGTATTAATTGACATTACAATAAACAGGACATTGTTATGTTTCTATAAATACATTTATTTAGATGTAGAACACACTCCACAAATTCACCCTCAGCGGGAATTGAACACATGCCCCCAGAATTGCTAACCTGCAGCTCTCGCAACTGCACCAACGAGACGCTGGTTATAACATGCTCTGAATTGTACACTTCATGTGACCACAGAGACAACTGCTCTGATTTGGAGGTCATTGGAGGTAATTGTTATGAGGACATTGTTATGTTTCTAAAATCACATTTCCATAATGGGTGTGTTTCCGACATGTGGGTCTGTTTCCGACTTGAGGGTGTGTTTCCGACTTGTGCGTGTGTTTTCTGTTAGGTTGTGGTTTCTGATTTAGCGTGTGTGTGTATACTGATTTGGAGTTGGTTTTGTCTTGGGGTTGTGATTTGCACTTCAGGGCCAATGAATAACCATGTGAATATATGAACAAATTAAACATTCAGATCTGGAGGACAAACATTGGTATTTAACATGTTTGTGGATTTCCTGGACAAGCGCAAAGTGTTGGCATGTAATTAATGAATGATTCTGAATTATAAGAAACCACAAGGGACTCTTCCTAATGGGAAACCATGGAAGTTCTGTTGGCTTCCGTCCAACCTGTTCAGCACATGCTCCTTTCATGTTAACGTCAACCTAGACGAGAATTCATCTGCTCCTCACTAATAATCATAATAATAATAATAATAAAAAAACATTATCATAAATTCAACGTAAAAGCTTTGCACTAGTACCAATCTGCACTAGGACCAATCTCAAAGTGCTTCAGGGCACTAAATTGAAGTTATAGTGTAAACTTTGCATTGTAATCATCATCTCATCTGATATTGTCGTCGGTTTCAAAGATATGAAACTCTGACAAAATAGGCTTTTTAAGAACAATAGGGTTTTGAATTTGTACCATTTACATATTCAAACATCCCCCGCACTCGATATGCAAAAACCTTAAAAAAGGCAAATGATTTATTCACACTGTGGATCCCTCAGGTTGAGTTACAAGCCTTGCGGGAGGGGACCAGTAGAGAGAGAGGACCAGCAGAGAGAGAGAGGACCACCAGAGAGAGAGGGGACCAGCAGAGAGAGAGGACCAGCAGAGAGAGAGAGGGGACCAGCAGAGAGAGAGAGGACCACCAGAGAGAGAGGGGACCAGCAGAGAGAGAGGACCAGCAGAGAGAGAGAGGGGACCAGCAGAGAGAGGACCAGCAGAGAGAGAGAGAGGACCAGCAGAGAGAGAGGACCAGCAGAGAGAGAGAGGGGACCAGCAGAGAGAGAGAGGGGACCAGCAGAGAGAGAGGACCACCAGAGAGAGAGGGGACCAGCAGAGAGAGAGGGGACCAGCAGAGAGAGAGGGGACCAGCAGAGAGAGAGAGGGGACCAGCAGAGAGAGAGGGGACCAGCAGAGAGAGAGGACCAGCAGAGAGAGAGAGGGGACCACCAGAGAGAGAGGGGACCAGCAGAGAGAGAGGGGACCAGCAGAGAGAGAGAGGACCACCAGAGAGAGAGGGGACCAGCAGAGAGAGAGGGGACCAGCAGAGAGAGAGAGGACCAGCAGAGAGAGAGGGGACCAGCAGAGAGAGAGGGGACCAGCAGAGAGAGAGGGGACCAGCAGAGAGAGAGGGGACCAGCAGAGAGAGAGAGGGACCAGCAGAGAGAGAGAGGACCAGCAGAGAGAGAGAGGGACCAGCAGAGAGAGAGAGGACCACCAGAGAGAGAGGGGACCAGCAGAGAGAGGGGACCAGTAGAGAGAGAGAGGACCACCAGAGAGAGAGGGGACCAGCAGAGAGAGAGGGGACCAGCAGAGAGAGAGAGGACCAGCAGAGAGAGAGGACCACCAGAGAGAGAGGGGACCAGCAGAGAGAGAGAGGACCACCATAACTATTAATAAAACGAGTGAATGGCTTGTGTTTTGACCACCATTTCACCATGCCTCCTCCAAAAAATCGAATATATATATATATATATATATTTTTTTTTAATAAAACCAACATAGTCTATGAATAAACAATATTGGCTTCTTATGAGGATTTTATAATACAAATATAACAAATACTCGGGATCTATAATAACAAAATGGGGTTCCCAAACATTTTAATTACACTGTAGTTCATATTTTTAAGATTTAATTTGTGTAAAAAAAGTACAATGGAATGCTTACTCCCCTTCCCTCCTGCAGTATAAATTCCCTATAATTGAACAATATATGCTATACTATGTACTTTATACTATACTTACTACAACACTGTACTATAACGATACTGTACACAATAAAAAGAACAATAAAAAGAACAATTAAGTGACTGATGTATGATATGTACATTTGACAGTTGAAACAGACCTGCTGTTCATTTAATTTAGTTTGTTTCCTTTACGTTACAATAGATGATCATTTGTATCTATCTTCATTAATATATCTATTAGATGTAATATGTTAATGACATCACCTTTTATAATTCATGTTATTTTATTTTTTAGTTATTCACTATTTGTTCCATTAAACATTCATTTGCATTTATTTGAATTATAGCGTTTAGCCCATGTAGGCTATTCTAGAATGTGCCGCGCTCAGAATCTGAAACAGAATGCCTTTATTGTCATAATTGTACAACCAAGTACAACAAAATTGTCTAGCGATGGTCACTCGTCGTGTCAATTCTAAATGTATGTCCATTCATAAGGTACAGTGTTGTAACATGTCACTGGGTACTGTAGTACTAAGGTACAGTGTTGTGACATGTCACTGGCTACTGTAGTACTAAGGTACAGTGTTGTGACATGTCACTAGGTACTGTAGTACTAAGGTACAGTGTTATGACATGTCACTGGGTACTGTAGTACTAAGGTACAGTGTTATGACATGTCACTGGGTCATGTAGTACTAAGGTACAGTGTTATGACATGTCACTGGGTACTGTAGTACTAAGGTACAGTGTTGTGACATGTCACTGGGTACTGTAGTACTAAGGTACAGTGTTGTGACATGTCACTAGGTACTGTAGTACTAAGGTACAGTGTTGTGACATGTCACTAGGTACTGTAGTACTAAGGTACAGTGTTGTGACATGTCACTAGGTACTGTAGTACTAAGGTACAGTGTTGTGACATGTCACTGGGTCATGTAGTACTATTGATGCAATACAGTATTGTAGGCTATAGGTACGCCCAGTTACATATTTTCATATTTACATCCTATTCAACCACCGTACATTGTGTATTACCATGCACTTAGATGCCAACTTCATTTCGCTGTACTGTATTGGGCTGTGCAATGTAACAATACATTTGAATCTAATCTAATCTAACATTTAGTCATGCTTTTTCACGGCTCCCCTGATCACGCAACATCCTGCACCATTTCTCCCTGCATAGGCCTGCATGCAGTGGAGGCCCTACAGTACACGCACTGACTGTAGGGACCACTACATGACGGTGTGGTGGGTATCGATGGGTGACTCCATGCCGCCAGGGGGCGACATGGCGGCGGGACGGCGCTTCGTGCTAAACAATGAAAACGTCCGGTTCTAAATCAAAGTGGGTGGCGCCAAAGCGCGACAACAGAGCGGGGTTTGTCGTAAACTGACAGTGGAGCTGCAAACAAAACAAAACACAACACAGAGAGTTGCAGTTAATTCAACTTTGACCCATGACATAAGATGTGAAGCTGACTGTTAAAGTGCAGATGTCAACATGGCGTTTAAGACCGACCCGCTTCTCATCGTTGTGTCTATTTTGGAGGGTAAGGACTCTTTATCATCCATACCTTATTAATGTTATTATTATTATTATTGTTATATGTATTAACGTCTAGGCGTGGCCTGTGTGGACCACGCTGAATGCAGAGGTGTAGTTACAAATGTAAGCTGTCTCTAGTGACACTTTTAACTTTGTTGTTTTAAAAGTCCGAACTATAGCTGGTAGCTTATTGATGAAAGCCTGTGTGCTTAATGCATGTACTGCACCTGCTCCTTAATGACCTGTCTCTGTACTGTCTAACCCTACCTGCTCCTTAATGACCTGTCTCTGTACTGTCTAACCCCTACCTGCTCCTTAATGACCTGTCTCTGTACTGTCTAACCCCTACCTGCTCCTTAATGACCTGTCTCTGTACTGTCTAACCCCTACCTGCTCCTTAATGACCTGTCTCTGTACTGTCTAACCCCTACCTGCTCCTTAATGACCTGTCTCTGTACTGTCTAACCCCTACATGCTCCTTAATGACCCGTCTCTGTACTGTCTAACCCCTACCTGCTCCTTAATGACCCGTCTCTGTACTGTCTAACCCCTACCTGCTTCTTAATGGCCTGTCTCACTGTAAGACCGGGTAACACAACATGCATTTGAAAAAATGATTGTATTAATAAAGCGGCTGAATGACTAAAACGTGAACGTCACCTCTTGGTGCTGAAGGGCGTGACTTCCCTAAGAGCCAGCGGCAGCATCTGGTGGTGCAGGCCAACTTTGATGGAGAGCAGCTGTCCACCGACCCGGTGGAGCACCGAGACCATCCTCAGTTCAGCACTGAGCTGGCCTGGGAGCTGGACCGCAGGACGCTGCACCAACACAGGTCAGAGCTAAAAAAATTAAAATTATATATACAATAAAATAAACCAAAAAGAGCAGCAAAGTGACATAAATGATATGTACATGTTTATTTATTTAATATTATTTTTACAAAAATGTTTAAAAAACATTTAAAGTGCTAGTACTGCAGCAGCATGGTGAATACAGTGCAGTAACTGTGATGAGTCCAGAGAATCCAGCAAAGTATGATTGTGTAATGGTAATGACTATGTTATAATTATGTAATGTAATAATTATGTTATGAAAGGGAAGGTGGCCGCACTCTTAGTAGTTCAGTAGGCGCACTGCCTGTGCATACAAACTATCCTTAAACCTGGTAGTACTTGATGGTGATGGAGGTGATGTCTTGGTGTGATGGAGGTGATGTCTTGGTGTGATGGAGGTGATTGTGTGATGGAGGTGTTGGAGGTGATGGGGTGTTGGAGGTGATTGTGTGATGGAGGTGATTGTGTGATGGAGGTGTTTGTGTGATGGTGTTGTGTCGTGGAGGTGATGGTGTGATGGTGATGTGTCTTGGAGGTGATGGTGTAACGGTGATGTGTCTTGGAGGTGATGGTGTAATGGTGAGGTGTCTTGGAGGTGACGGTGTAATGGTGAGGTGTCTTGGAGGTGACGGTGTGATGTTGCTCCTCCAGACTCCAGAGGACTCCCATCAAGCTGCAGTGTTTTGCGGTGGACAGCAGCAGTCAGGCCAGGGAGTCCGTGGGCTACGTGCTTCTGGACCTGCGGTCCGTTCAGGAGATCAAACAGGTTCTGACACCCCTTCACTCACATGCTCCACATTTCCAAACCTCTATTGTCACCAGTGTAGCTGATTTGATGTGTGTTTTGAGATGCTTTTATTTGCCATTTGCAACAAGTACAATGGAACGCTTACTCCCCATTCCCTCCCGCAGTATGACTTTCCTACAACGATACTGTACTAAACTATACTATAAACAACTCTACAACTTCGTACTATATACACTACAACAACCTACTATATACAACATGGTATACAACCTACTATACTATAAACAACATTATATACAGCCTACTATATACAACACAATAGTGCGTGTGCGTGTGCGTGTGCGTGCGTGCGTGCGTGCGTGCGTGCGTGCGTGCGTGCGTGAGAGAGAGACCTGGCAGTACCAAATTGTGTAATTCATCTTGTTAATATGAATACTTGTGAACTGCTCTATTTTTATGTTTGCGTACCTCAGTGTTATGCTATTGTCTGCCTCAACTAATGTACTCCTTGTAAGTCGCTTTGGATAAAAGCGTCTGCCAAATGCCCTAAATGTAACTGTGTGTGTGTCTCTTCCACTCTTCCACTCACTCACTCAGGAGCCTCGGTGGTGCCCCCTGCTGAGCAGTAAGTACACCCTGCGCCGGCCGGCCATCCTCCTCAATGCGCTGCTGGAGCACGACACCAAGCCCGCCCACGCCTCTCCTGATAGGTTTAAAGCCAAGAAGGCCCCGCCCAGACAAGGTCAGCTGGTCTCCGATGTCACACCTGTATGCATGTCACAACACACTCGCATGTTGCATGTTTCTAATCTAGATTATTGATTTCACGCAAATATATTCCAATGTTCCAACTTTTCCAGGATCTTTTCACGGAAACTGTGTTCTATATGCTGTGTGGAGGTTCTGTATGCTCAGATTGTGTGTGGTTGGTTCCAGATTCTCTGGTTCTGTGTGGTTGTTTCTAGATTCTCTGGTTCTGTGTGGTAGGTTCTAGATTCTCTGGTTCTGTGTGGTTGGTTCTAGATTCTCTGGTTCTGTGTGGTTGGTTCTAGATTCTCTGGTTCTGTGTGGTAGGTTCTAGGTCCACTGGCTCTGTGTGTTAGGCTCTATATGCTCTGGTCATGTGTGTGCTACATTCTATATACTCTGGTTCTCTGTGGTAGTTTTTGTATGTTCTGGTTCTGTGTGGAAGGTTCTATATGATGTGGTGGTTGGTTCTGGTTCTTTGTGGTAGGATCTTGGTCCACTGGCTCTATGTGGTAGGTTCTATATGCTCTGGTTCTGTGTGGTAGGTTCTATATGCTCTGGTTCTGTGTGGTAGGTTCTATATGCTCTGGCTCTGTGTTTGTACATTCTATATTGTCCGGTTCTGTGTGGTAGGTTCTCCTGCAGTGACAGATCTCCTCCCCGACCGGCTGGAGGCGGTTCTGGTGCAGGACCAGGGGTACCACCAGGTTGGACCCTCAGACCTCTGCTCAGACATGTTTGTCCTGTCCGTCACGGTCGCCTTCGCAGCCAAACTGGAGCAGGTAAACACACCAGGAGAACCTTGACCTTTAACCCGACAGGATGTTGACACTGCGTATAATTTTCAGGGGTCATGGATGATGTATAATATGGAGCACAAACAATACAAACAAATAAAACCTTTAAACACCCATTCGCCTGTCTGGTAGGTTCTATATGCTCTGGTTCTGTGTGGTAGGTTCTATATGCTGTGGTTCTGTGTAGTAGGTTCTATATGCTGTGGTTCTGTGTAGTAGGTTCTATATGCTGTGGTTATGTGTGGTAGGTTCTATATGCTGTGGGTTCTGTGTAGTAGGTTCTATATGCTGTGGTTATGTGTGGTAGGTTCTATATGCTGTGGGTTCTGTGTAGTAGGTTCTATATGCTGTGGTTATGTGTGGTAGGTTCTATATGCTGTGGGTTCTGTGTAGCAGGTTCTATATGCTGTGGTTATGTGTGGTAGGTTCTATATGCTGTGGTTCTGTGTAGTAGGTTCTATATGCTGTGGTTCTGTGTGGTAGGTTCTATATGCTGTGGTTCTGTGTAGTAGGTTCTATATGCTGTGGTTATGTGTGGTAGGTTCTATATGCTGTGGTTATGTGTAGTAGGTTCTATATGCTGTGGTTCTGTGTGGTAGGTTCTATATGCTGTGGTTCTGTGTAGTAGGTTCTATATGCTGTGGTTATGTGTAGTAGGTTCTATATGCTGTGGGTTCTGTGTAGTAGGTTCTATATGCTGTGGTTATGTGTGGTAGGTTCTATATGCTGTGGTTCTGTGTAGTAGGTTCTATATGCTGTGGTTCTGTGTAGTAGGTTCTATATGCTGTGGGTTCTGTGTAGTAGGTTCTATATGCTGTGGTTATGTGTGGTAGGTTCTATATGCTGTGGGTTCTGTGTAGTAGGTTCTATATGCTGTGGTTATGTGTAGTAGGTTCTATATGCTGTGGGTTCTGTGTAGTAGGTTCTATATGCTGTGGTTATGTGTGGTAGGTTCTATATGCTGTGGTTCTGTGTAGTAGGTTCTATATGCTGTGGTTCTGTGTAGTAGGTTCTATATGCTGTGGTTCTGTGTGGTAGGTTCTATATGCTCTGGTTCTGTGTTGAGAGCTGGCCTGTATAAGCCTTTATACAGGAGTGGCTTTCCTCCAATGTAGATCATGTGCTGTGATTGTTCTCAGCCTCACTTCTCTCACAAGTATAGCATCTGCTAATTGACTAAATGCAATGTCCGTGTGTGTGTGTGTGTGTGTGTGTGTGTGTGTGTGTGTGTGTGTGTGTGTGTGTGTGTGTGTGTGTGTGTGTGTGTGTGTGTGTGTGTGTGTGTGTGTGGTGTGTGTGTGTGTGTGTGTGTGTGTGTGTGTGTGTGTGTGTGTGTGTGTGTGTGTGTGTGTGTGTGTGTGTGTGTGTGTGTGTGTGTGTGTGTGTGTGTGTGTGTGTGTGTGTGTGTGTGTGTGTGTGTGTGTGTGTGTGTGTGTGTGTGTGTGTGTGTGTGTGTGTGGGGGGGGCAGCTGGTCCCCAGCACCTTGAAGCTAGCTGCGGAGGGATCCGAGTTCTTCTTCTACTACAGTCTGCTGGGCAATGACATCACCAGCGCACCTTTCCTCAACCTGCTCAGCCCCTCCTTCCAGCCCGAGCGCGCCTCCGTACGCATCCGCAGCAGCAAGCAGGTCCTCCTCACCTACCTGGCCCAGCAGCCTTCTCTACAGGTGAGATATCCACCCGTCGGTCTTCCTCTCTCTCTACCCGTCTCCCTCCCTACCTGATTGTCTTCTTTTGTTCATTTACATTTTTATTGTATATATTATTTTTATGGTATTGTTTTTTGAGGTGTATACTGCTGGAGGGAATGGGGAGTAAGCATTCCAATGTACAAATGGCAAATAAATATCTTGTATCTTGTCTGTCTTGCTGTTTTTTGTATTTGTTGTTGTATTTCTACCTAACTTGCTTGTCTGTCTGTCTACCTACCTGTCTGTCTACCTACCTGTCTGTCAGGTCCACCTGTGTTGTGGCAGCCAGTCTCTGGGCAGTGCAGATGTACCTCTGTCTGACCTGTCTAACTGCTGGGGGACGGTGGATGGACAGACGGCCACAGTGGAGGGGGTGTTCATCCTCAACGCACCCAAGAGGAGGAGGAGGGGACCATCCAGAGACCCTCCACCCAGAGACCCTCCATCCAGAGACCCTCCACCCGACCTCCAGCCCACTGTAGGCCTGGCCCTCAGCCTGCGGAGGGAACAGGTACATACACACTCACTCACTCACAGTTACCATATATATACCAGTATACATTTAGATCTATCTAACTATATCTAGATACATCGATAATAGATATATAGCTATATATGAGATATAGTAGTAATTCTATAGTCAAGTTTCTCTTCCCCTCCCCCCCCCCCCCCAGTTGCCAGGCAACAGAGATGGAGTAGACGAGCCTCAGGTGGGTTGCGTCCCTCCTCAGGTCACCCATCTTACAGACCCCCCTCCCACGGTGGCCCACCAGACAGACAGCCAGGACGCGCCCCGGCCGCCCGGCACACACAGGTGTTGTTAAACAAGCCCCCTACCATCCGCACCATGTAGGAATGTTGATCAAAGTGATTTTACTCAACATGAATAATTGCTTTTCTTTTCCTCCCTGCTCCCAGAGCTGGAGGAAGAGGTGGTGGTGGAGGGAAGACGGATGGAGATGGAGGAGGAGGAGACGAAACAGGATGAGGATGTGGTTGTGGTGGAGGAGGAGAACCGGGACGAGGACTTGGAGGAGGAGGAGGTGGTCTCTGCTCCCAGGGTCTCCATCCCAGCCACATCTCACCACTTCTGCTTCTCTCTGGACCTCCGCAGTCTCAACCACCTGCTGCTCCCACACACCCTGTCAATCGTGCTCAGGTAGGACACACACACACACACACACACACACACACACACCACACACACACACACACACACACTAACTAGAGTTGTTCTGATACCAACATTTTGTACCTTGTGCATATAAGTTTGTTAACTTGTGTGTGTGTCAGGTACCTGTACCAGTTCTTGGGCAGTGCGTCTCCCATCTCCACCAGCCCGGCGGTGGAGCTCTGTAGGAACACGGAGGTGTTCCTCCCTCAGTCCTTCTGTGCCTTCCACTTCGCTGCCCACCCCCAGCAGGTCCACCACACCTTCACCAGGTCTCTCTCTCTCTCACACACACACACCCCAGCAGGTCCACCACACCTTCACCAGGTCTCTCTCTCTCTCACACACACACCCAGCAGGACCACCACACCTTCACCAGGTCTCTCTCTCTCTCTCACACACACACCCCCAGCAGGTCCACCACACCTTCACCAGGTCTCTCACTCTCTCACACACACACCCCCAGCAGGTCCACCACACCTTCACCAGGTCTCTCTCTCTCTCTCACACACACACCCCCAGCAGGTCCACCACACCTTCACCAGGTCTCTCTCTCTCTCTCTCACACACACACACCTAGCAGGTCCACCACACCTTCACCAGGTCTCTCACTCTCTCACACACACACCCCCAGCAGGTCCACCACACCTTCACCAGGTCTCTCACTCTCTCACACACACACCCCCAGCAGGTCCACCACACCTTCACCAGGTCTCTCTCACTCTCTCACACACACACCAAGCAGGTCCACCACACCTTCACCTGGTCTCTCTCACACACACACACACACACACACACACACACACACACAGCAGGTCCAACATATTCACCAGGTCTCTCTCTCTCACACACACACCCCCCCCAGCTCATGGCCTTGTGTTGTGCTCCAGTGTGCCCCTAGTGGTGGAGGTGTGGCATCGCGTCCCCGGCTCCAGAGACCAGCTTGTGGGCTCGGCCTCCGTCCCCCTGTCGTCGCTCCTCTGTGCTGATAGGCTGAGCTTCCTGGGCACCCTGGGTCAGCCTGCCTCTCGACGGACTGTCACCCGGATGGTCCCTGTACTGTCTACTCACGGGTACTGCCGATTGATGAGTTATCTTCACTGAGTAACTAGTAAACTCCACTAACTAGTTAACTACACTCAGTAACTACTTGACTACACTAACTAGTTAACTACACATACTAACTACTTAAATGCACTGTGTGAAAACACTAACTAGTTAACTACACTAGCTAACTTCTCGACTACACTAACTAGTTAACTACACAAACTAACTCCTCGGCTACACTAACTAGTTCACTACACAATCTAACTACATTACCATACACGGGTACAAAACAACTACCTAGCCCACTAACTTAACAACTTAAGCTAATTAACCATAGTCATATTTTGCTATGGCACAGCACTAGTACTGAATATTGTCAGTAGTCAAATGGTGCTATGGTGTAGTCAAACGATTACACCATAGCTACACCATACACCAGGGTGTTCACAACACATCACTAAGCACTTATGACATATGACTCACATGTGAACTAATGAACTACCTAACCAAGGGGCGTGGCCCCAGCCCACGAGGATGTTCAAACTACATGTCTGTCTGTGTCTGTCTGTCTGTCTCCCAGTGAAAAGATGGCCGAGTTGTGTTACGTAGCGACTCTGGAGGACCTCGGGATCATTCAAACTCAGGATGTTCCATTGTCTGGCTCTACACAGGTTAGACACCTTAACTTACCCTACCTAACCTGTCTGACACCTTAACTTATAGCACAGCTCTGCACACTTTTTGTTTTCAGCGCTTTTGTGAAAGGTCCATGTCTGTGACTCGGAGAGTAAATTCATCTTTACACAGCTGCCTGCATTTATACACCCATGTCACATAAACATGGGCACTAGGGGGCGGTAAAGCGCTTCTGACCCCAAAAGTACATGAACTGACCAGCAAATCTGGAAAAAGAATCGGATGTCCTAGAAGCAATCTGCAAAATCATTTAAATGTACTGTTGAAAAGTGAACTGAAAATACAATGTTGGGATTTTGCCGGGTGCATTTATTTTATTCTTGTCTGGTTGTCAAAAACAAATGGAAACCCGTCCTATGTCTGTTCTCCGCTCGCCCAGTCCGCAGAGAAGGGCGATGCGTCGCTAAGCTCTCGGAGGACTGCAGATCGTCCCGTACATGTAGGTCCTTAAGCGGTAAAGTTCTGGACGCGGAAGTTTGATTTGGCTTTTACCCTTACTTACCGTAATCTTGCCCTATCTTGCCTTGTGCCAGTGTTAGTTTGTATTTTTATTTCATTTATGTATATATATGTATAATATTACTATACCAATGACCACAACAGAGTGGACTGGAAGCCCAGCAGCAGAGTCACAAGCAGACGGCAACACAAGCACCCACTGTCCCCTCCACCAGTTCCAGATGGACCCCCAGCCAGGCCCCCGCCCCGGGCCCCAGCCAGGCCCCCACCGGCGGCCCAGGCCCCAGCCAGGCCCCCGCCCCGGGGCTGGGCCCCAGCAGAGACACCCTGGAGTACCGCACAGCAGTGGAGCTGGAGCTGTGGAAGGAGGAGCAGGAAGAGCTGTTCCACCAACAGGTGGGAGGGGCTGATGGGGGTCATAGGATGCTCTAATAGAACTCCTCCTCCTCCTCCTCCTCCTCCTCCTCCTCCTCCTCCTCCTCCTCCTCCTCCTCCTCCTCCTCCTCCTCCTCCTCCTCCTCCTCCTCCTCCTCCTCCTCCTCCTCCTCCTCCTCCTCCTCCTCCTCCTCCTCCTCCTCCTCCTCCTCCTCCTCCTCCTCCTCCTCTGGCCAGGGTGGTTCAATCTGGCCATGCGGGCAATACAATAAAAATAAAAGTATTTTGTGCAACTAACCAAACCAGGTCAGTTAATTTCAGTGAAAAGAGTAAAACTTATTTTCATCAACAAAAAAAAGAACTAAAGGAAAAACAGGTCCTATCAAATTGATCTGATGAAATATTTGTTGTTGTAATTCCCTTAGCTGAGGAGGAAGGAGGTGAGTCACATGCAGGTGCTGGCCGAAGAGTGGAGGAGGAGAGACGGAGAGAGAGAAGCTCTGGTCAAGAAGAAGGTACACACACACACATACACACACACACACCTGTACTCCAGTGGCAACTCAATTTACATCGACAGTAACTGCAAATAACTTCTGGGTCTTGTTGACAGACCCGTCTAGCAGAGATTTGTAGCTGAACTTGCCTTTCAAAATACCTCCATTGCTTGCTAGTTGCCATCAGACTGATGGGACCGGCGCTCCAATAAAAAAAAAGCTTAGTCTTATTCTCATTTCTATATCTCCGTAGGAGGTGGAGTACAACCAGTTGGAGGAGCGTCTGCAGAAGACTCTGGAGGACCTGGAGAAAAGAGAGAAACAGCTGGAGCACGCTCACATAGAGGTACGCTATCACTACTGTTCACTATCTAGAGCAGGTTGGAGGTACGCTATCACTACTGTTCACTATCTAGAGGTGGTAGAGGTACGCTATCACTACTGTTCACTATCTAGAGGAGGTAGAGGTACGCTATCACTACTGTTAACTATCTAGAGGAGGTAGAGGTACGCTATCACTACTGTTCACTATCTAGAGGCGGTAGAGGAACGCTATCACTACTGTTCACTATCTAGAGGAGGTAGAGGCACACCGTCTTTACTATTCACTATCTAGAGCAGGTAGAGGTACGCCGTCTTTACTATTCACTATCTAGAGGAGGTAGAGGCACACCGTCTTTACTATTCACTATCTAGAGGAGGTAGAGGGAAACAGTCTTTACTATTCACTATCTACTATCTAGAGGTCTTTAATATTCACTATCTACTATCTAGTTAAACATAACTAGTAAGTATTGATATTCTAAGTAACATATTATTGTTTATTATAACTAGTGTTATTCTTCTTATTAACAGAGCCAGGCGGTGCAGCGGGACCTGCGCTCCGAATACGAGCTGCGCCAGCGGGAGCTGCAGGAGAAGAGTGGCCAGCTGCACCGAGAGTATGACCAGAGGGGGGCGCTGGAGAGTCACAAACAGGCCTTCATGGATCAGGAGAAGGTCCGGCTACTGCAGCAGGTACATGGGCTGGGGGGGGGGGGGTTACTGATGTGTGTTGTATTTAGAGTATAACTTGTATTAATGTGTGTTAACATGCATTAGTCTGGATTTACATGTATTGAGGAAGGTGACCGAGACACAGGTGCCTACAGAATGAGTTTTAGTGTGTATTAACGTGTTTTAATGTGCATTAGAGTGTATAAGCTTGTATTCATGTGTATTAACGTATCTTAACGTCCATTGTAGATAGAGGAAGGTGAATCCAAGTACAGGAGCCTACAGAAGGAGTTTTCGTTGTTCAGAGAGCAGCAACACCTCAGACCTGAAGTCCGTCTGCAGTCGGAGGTCAACCTCCTGACCTTGGAGAAGGTATTGTTTATTATATGTTTATTACTACATGTTTGCTACCTCCACCTGTCATACCACGTGTGTTACTCCACACCTGTAGTACACACGTGTGTTACTCCACACCTGTAGTAACACACGTGTAGTATGACTAAACACACACTAAGTCTGATCAAATAAAAAAAATAGGATTGTAGACCGCTATATCAACATGACCGAGAGTGTAGACACAGCTTGTCTAGCATGATTCCAGAGTGTAGACTCCATGTCGATGGTATTGGTTCAGTATTGTTCAGTGGTTTCTTCTGCCTCTCGCCATCTAGCTGGGATGGAATGGAAGTCAACGAGGCAAGCTGTCGTTTATCGTTTGAAAAGATCAATCTAAAATTGTCTTTCAAAACGGGAAATTCGGGGGTAAATTGATACACGAGTCATTTGCAAAGCAAACACTACCTCCAAACAAACATCTGCACTCCAATGCCACAGCCCAGGGGTTCTGTGCAGCTTTAAAACCTGACCTTGTGTTGGATTTTTACTACTTCCAAGCCGAATGAGTCACCTGACCTAGCGCACCTTTGCCTACGATGGCTCGGTCACAGCGTGTCGTCTGCTTTGTTTGAAGGTGGAACTGGAGAGGAAGTTGGAGTCGACCACAAAGTCAAAGCTCCACTACAAGCAGCAGTGGGGCCGTGCCTTGAAGGAGCTGGCCCGCTTCAAACAGGTACGGTACCCCGTCTCACCCCGGTACCCCGTCTCACCCCGTACCCCGTACCCCCCTCACCCCGGTACCTCACCCCGGTACCCCGTCTCACCCAGTACCCCGTCTCACCCCGGTACCCCGTCTCACCCCGGTACCCTGTACCCCGGTACCCCCCCTCACCCCGGTACCCCCCCCTCACCACCGTCCCGGTACTACCCGTCTCACCCCGGTACCCCCCCCTTACCCTGGTACCCCCCCTCACCCCGGTACCCAGTCTCACCCCGGGACCCCCCCTTACCCCGGTGTACCTACCCCGTCTCACCCCGGTACCCAGTCTCACCCCGGTACCCAGTCTCACCCCGGTATCCCCCCCGTACTCCACCCACCCTGTCTCACCCTGAACAGGACCTCCAGATGGCGGTTGGTTACAGTAGAGGAGACTCACTGACTAGATGTTTACTGTGTGTGATCCCTTTTTAGTTTCAAATAGTTGTCAGACCAAATTATAATAGGCTAGTTAAAAGTGGTGTGTGTGTGTGTGTGTGTGTGTGTGTGTGGTGTGTGTGTGTGTGTGTGTGTGTGTGGTGTGTGGTGTGTGTGTGTGTGTGTGTGTGTGTGTGTGTGTGTGTGTGTGTGGTGTGTGTGTGTGTGTGGTGTGTGTGTGTGTGTGTGGTGTGTGTCCATAGCCAAATATTTAGCTGGCCAGATGTAGACAATGAAGTGTGTTAAAAGAACCCCACAAAATGACCAGCAACACACACACACACAGAAAATCAAAGGTGTATATACACACTTAGTGGGGCCCTTCAACAAGTCCAAGACTAATGTAAACACACACACACACACACAGCGTGTAATCAGAGTAAAGGAAGAACTGCTAGTGACATGAAGCAGCTGGACGCTAAAGAGCAGCTTGTTCCTCTCAGAGTGGGGATTGATGATATTGTAAAGAGCTTGCCCAATGAATCATCCTGTCGGAAAACAAGCTAGCAGGCCACACGCTTATCAACTAGCTCGTCGCACGTCAACAGGCTAGCATAGCGGCCAGCATCAGGCTAGCCACATGCTAATAGGCTATCTTCTGTGTAATTGCCCTGTGCGTGAGGTATAACTGCTAGCTGTGTGCAAACTGGCAGGGCTAACAGGCTAGCTATGTGCGCTAGCAGGTCATGTTACAGCTAGCTGTGCGCTAGTAGGTCACATACCACAGGCTAGCTGTGTGCGCTAGCAGGTTTACATGCCTCATCTGTAAATCCCTAGCTCACCGCGCATGACGTGATGTTTAGCGCTCGTCGCCTCATAAAATAGTTGCTTGAGGAGTTATGGCTCCGGGAGGAGGAGGGCTGAACAGCAGCTGAGTCTCTTTTGGATGGTCCTGTTAGCACTAGGCCTAGCCCTTATCCTGAACACTAGATGTTAGGGTTAGAGAGTTAGCCTACCTAGACTCATAAACCACACTCTACCTGTAGACACATGAACACACACACTCTACCTGTACACTCTACCTGTACACACACACTCTACCTGTACACACCTACCTGTACACACATGGACACCATGGACACCACTCTACCTGTACACACATGACACCCACTCTACACACTGACACCTACCTGTACACACATACTCTACCTGTACACACATGAACACACACACTACCTGTACACACATACTCTACCTGTACACGCATGGACACACACACACACAATTGACCTGTACACACTGTACAACCTCTACGTGTAAACACATTACCTAATAAAGTAAAGGACATGTTGAGGTCCAGAATGGAGATGTCTTTTCATTGGGTTTGTGCTTAAGACAGACGGTATCAAACTGATTCAACACACTCCCCCAAGACCTCCATAAGGACCATGTCTAACCCTTACCTGCCTCTCAATGACCTGTGTATGTGTGTGTGTGTGTGTGTGTGTGTGTGTAGCGGGAGCAGGAAAACGCTCTCCATCGTCTGAAGAGGCAGCAGGAGGAGCTGGAGGCCATGAGGCTGCGTTACCTAGCAACCGAGCAGAAGGAGGCGGTCCAGAGTGACAGACAGGAGCTGGACAGCATCCGTAACCAGCTCAACCGGTGAGGAAAGGGTCAGGGTAGTCTCTTTAAGGGTTAATGATACAGTATGATGTTTAGGGTAGGCTCTTTAAGGGTCAGTGTAGTCTCTTTAAGGGTTAATGATACAGTATGATTGTTAGGGTAGGCTGTTTAAGGGTTAGGGTAGGCTGTTTAAGGGTAATCTTGGATCCAACAGTTCTATGTTGTCTAAGCATAACTTCTGGGGGGGGGGAGACGGCACAGAGATTGGGCCCGAAAACCCAATTTCATTGAATTGTTTTAGCTTTTTGTTAACTCCATGGTTGTAGCGGTATGTGAAGGCGTTATGTGGATTACTGCAGTATTGGTCAATCCTTTTTTACCAATGACTACAGACACATGCGGGGGTCCTGAGGGGAGACCAGTTGAGAACCGGTGCACTAGAGGGCAGTATAGCGTTTCTGACCCCATGTGTGTACATGAACCGGCCAGCAAGACCCAGTCTGCTCCATGGAAAATATATGTAATATAACCATGTGAGAAATATGTTGCCAAAATCATTGAAATGACTCAAATTTTTGCGGGTTTCTATTTTTTGTGTGTCTGGCGGTGCAGAACCAAAAACAAGCTCTGGGAGGAGTGTTTAAAACAATTCCCCTCTACAGGTTAAAGCAGCAGGAGGGGCGCGTAGGCCCCGCCCCTCCTAGCGTAGGCCCCGCCCCTCCTAGCGTAGGCCCCGCCCCGCCTAGCGAGGGCCCGGCGGGGGAGCACCTGGCCCGCCTCCTGGAGGAGAGGGACTCCCTGCTGAGGACGGGCGTCTACACACACGAGGACCTCATCATCGGCCAGCTCAACACACAGATACAGCACGCCATGACGGCTATGGGGCAGCACTGACACACACACACACACACACGTGTTTGAACGTTTTAAGGAACCTTGGAGGAAGTGTTTCAGTGGTGTCTAGTTGGTGTTGGTGGGAGACACATGGGGGGGGGCGTTAGAGACACATGGGGGGGGGGGCGTTAGAGACACATGGGGGGGGGGCGTTAGAGACACATGGGGGGGGGGCGTTAGAGACCGATAAACGCAGCCGTGTGAGGTCGTATTTATTATGTTTACAGTGAACAGTAACAGTCTTCCGTTTTAATAAATAAATTATAATTTTCTTTCTGTTTGTCGGTGTCTTGCTATTCATTATGACAGGTGTCTGAAAGACAGATGGAGGGAGGGAGGAGGAGAGAGGAGGTGGAGAGGAGCGAGGAAGGTGGAGGAGGAGAGAGGAAGGTGGAGGAGAGAGGAAGGTGGAGGAGAGAGGAGGGAGGAGAGAGGAAGGTGGAGGAGAGAGGAAGATGGAGGAGAGGGAGGGTGGAGGAGAGAGGAAGGTGGAGGAGGAGACACGTACATTGGTGGAGTTCAACATTTGCGCTGGGGGAGGGGTGCAAATATTTTTCAAACTTCATAGTTTACAGTCACGTGAAACTGAAACATTGTTCAGAACTGCAGCTCATTGTAGACGACTGCAGCTCAGGCTGTCCATTTACCATCCGTCTCAAGCCACGACTATTTAGATGACCTCTAAAGAAGAAAGACAAGATATGTGAACAACTACATTTTAGGAGAGGTAGGTCTCCACCTCTACCTCTCTCCCCTTTCGGAGAGGGAGGAGAGGAAAGTGAAGAGAGAGGAAGGGGGGAGTGTGGGAGGAGGGAGAGAGGAGAGGAAGGGGGGAGTGTGGGAGGAGGGAGAGAGGAGAGGAAGGGGGGAGTGGGAGGGGGGAGAGGGGAGGAGAGTGGGAGGGGGGAGAGGAGGAGAGTGGGAGGGGGGAGAGGAGAGAGGTAGGTGGAGGACGAGGGGGGTGGGGGAGGCAGGCTGAGGACAGTAAGCAGATGTCTGTAGAGTGGGGAGGGGGGGGGGTACTATCTGGTGTCTTGTAGCTCAATAGCACTCTGTGTGTGTGTGTGTGATGGAGGGAGAGAAAGTGTGTGTGTGTGTGTGTTATCTGAAATTCCAGCTTGAAAAACCCCTTTTGACTGATAACTGACTAATTACTATACATCTATCCTGCTAAGTACCCTGTTCTACACACACACACACACACTGTAGAATGTGTTGTTGGGTTTTTTTTAAAGCTCCGACACCAGGTCGGGAATGACTGATGAAGTACTCTATCTAAAGTGGTCCACTACCACCTAAAGTACTACTAATACTATCCGAAATACTGTAATATGACCTAAAGTAATACTAGCTACTATACTTAGCTACTCTAATACTGCTCAAGTACTATCTAAAGTGCTCTAACACTATCTTAAGTGCTCTAACACTACTCTAATACTATCTAAAATACTCTTATAATATTTAAAGTACTCTAATCGTATCTAAAGCAATGGTTCTCAACTTTTGCACCGCCACCCAATTTTTAACAAGACCCTATACAGTACATATATAAATATATAGAGGTTGGCAACCTTTTTTTCCTCATGTTTTTCCCTATATAACAATAAAGCTTCATTAAACATCAATCAAGTCTCAAAAATACAAAAATCTAAATAAATGACTTAACCAGAAGGTTGTTCCCTGCATACAGGAGTGGACTGGGGCCTACAGAGTACTACAGTAAACACTAGGTTCTACTGTTAACACCACGTTCTACTGTTAACACTACTCAAGGTACTACAGTAAACACTAGGTTCTACTGTTAACACCACTCAAGGTACTACAGTAAACACTAAGTTCTACTGTTAACACTAGGTTCTACTGTAAACACTAGGTTATACTGTAAACACTAGGTTCTACAGTTAACACTAGGTTCTACTGTAAACACTAGGTTCTACTGTAAACACTAGGTTCTACTGTTAACACTAGGTTCTACTGTTAACACTACTCAATGTACTACAGTAAACACTAGGTTCTACTGTTAACACCACTCAAGGTTCTACTGTTAACACCACTCAAGGTACTACAGTAAACACTAGGTTCTACTGTTAACACTAGGTTCTACAGTAAACACTAGGTTCTACTGTTAACACTATGTTCTACTGTTAACACTACTCAAGGTACTACAGTAAACACTAGGTTCTACTGTAAACACCACTCAAGGTACTACAGTAAACACTAGGTTCTACTGTAAACACTAGGTTCTACTGTAAACACTAGGTTCTACTGTTAACACTATGTTCTACTGTTAACACTACTCAAGGTACTACAGTAAACACTAGGTTCTACTGTAAACACCACTCAAGGTACTACAGTAAACACTAGGTTCTACTGTAAACACTAGGTTCTACTGTTCTACACTACTCAACACAAGGTACTACAATACTAAATACTACAATATTAGATATAAGGTACTATAGTCTACACTACTAGGTACTACATCATAAGATAAAAGCCATCACACTACTCAATACTAGGTCCTCCATTGACTGATTAACACATGCTAGATCACTACGTTCTTATATTTAAAGTGAGTCGACCTCTGACCTTTAGGGGATCAATGTTAACCTTCAAATCCTTGTTGGGTTCAGGGGGCGTCGCCATGGCAGCGCCGGTCATCTGGTCCTGCATGACCTGTGATTGGTCAAACAGGAAGCTAATTGAAAAAACTATACCATTATACAATAACTTTATGCTAATATAGTAACAACTTAATGTCATACTGGTCAATATGTCAATGCTCATTACATTGCTAGTAAAAATCTTTATATATTCATAAATATATTAATACTAGTATACTTCTTCCACTACAATGGGAGTTGTGATATGATGTTATGATGGAGTGAGCAGAGTTGAGAGTTTGTCATCGTGGTCCAGAGCAAAGCATATTTTTATTGTGTACAGTATTTTTTATAGTATGGTGTTATATGTGTATGTGTGTGGGGGTGTGTGTGAAGAACCTTCTTTTAATTAGAATTGTTTTGTTTAATTTGCTTGTTTGTTTGGTGATAATATATTAAATGCAAATTAGTTGTGAAACAGCTGCTTCCTGACCTATTTTACACATTTTGAGATAATACTTTACCAGAGAATTGGAGACTAGACTAGACTACATCTTGGGGACGTGGGGCGAGTCAAGAAATGGAGAGTTTATTAGAGGCAACTTTGGTGTCGTGTACAGAAGGGTAACATGTATGCGTTAAATATATTGAATGCTTTTAAAACAAGGATATAGCGTTGATTTAGAGTTTGTGATTTCTATATTTATATATTGTGCATGCAAACAGCCTTTCAAAAAATCGATAGAAATATAGGAATTGAAGGTGCAGCTTGTGTTCCTCTGTTGTTCTTCATCCATGGAGTTAGGCGAGAGGAAGGACACACGCGAGTAGCTGGTCAGATGGTTAGCGCAGAGGGCTTGTAATCTGAGATTGCTGTTGTGCGTTGCAGGTTCACGTCCCACTGAAGTCACTATTATTTGAGGAGGGTTTTGCTGCAGGTAGCTAATTTTAAATGAACCAACTTGGTTAATCACAAAGCCTTCAACAAAAACACAGGACTGTTTTCACATCCACAGTGTAGCCAAGGTAAATCATGGACTCTAGAGGGCCATCCTACCTCCAGGCAATGGTCAAGGCCTACATCCCAAGCCGTCCACTTCGCTCTGCTTCTTCGAGCCGTCTGCTTGCCCCCTCGTTTAGGGGCCCTTGTGGCCGATCTACGCGGTCACGGCTCTTCTCCGTCCTGTGGCCCCAAATTGGTTGAACAAACTCCCCATGGAGGTCACGACTGCAGGCTGAGAACCCATCTCTCCAGGACACACTTCCCGGATCCTTCCTCGTAGCGCTAAGTCAATTATGTAAGTAGATTACATATCATAGATAGGTAGATATTGTTATATATTGATTGCCAACTTATTGTACTTTTCCCTTACACTTTTACCTGAATGATTGTACTGCTGCCTGAGCTCTGGTTCAGTTCTTGGAGACGTGTTAGAAATGTAATGCACTTAAGAGATTGGAACTTTCTGGTGCGAGATCTCACTAATAATTCACAAAATGCTAGATGTTAAGATACCTCTTGATCCTAAATTGTGTATTTTGGGACTTTATCCTTCCGCCCTAGTCCTAACAAAGAATAAAAAGAGTCTCATAAACATGTGTTTACTCCAAGCTAAACGCTCCATTGCCTCATGGAAGAGCCCTCAGGCATGCTAAGGAATGAGAACAATGGGACTCCGTGAGAGGGTTAAGGAGAAAGTAAAGTACCTCTTCATTTGTTGTGACTATGTACACTTGTTAGGATAATGATGCTGCTGCACAATTGTTTTCTTTTTTTAGTTTTTGTATTTTTTAGTTTTTTAGTGTTTTTATTTCATGTTATGTCATTTTTACAACATATACTTTATTATTATTATTATAGATTTATATATATCTTTTTCAATTTTTTTTTACATTTTTGATATAAGTTTGCATGTCGTGTCTTGTTTAAAATAAAGAAAAATGTATACAAATATTGTTTAAAAAAAAAAAGTATCTTGTATCACTGCACCCACTGGGTTCCTTTTGATGACATTTCATTCTTAATCGAGTTCAATTCTTGACTTGCAACCACGTGACCAAAAATGCAACGCCACGAGCGTCCGCCATGTTGGTGGGTATACAAACATTGAATATGCCTGCCGTTGTAAGCACTCTCACAACTAACACCCAATAGTCTACTCACCGTTCAGTCTGAGTGGATTGTGAGGATTGGTTCTGTCATACAACCTCGCCGGCGCTCCTAAATGATAAAAAACAATGAGTTAAAACTATAAAAATTATTGTTCATAATTTGTAAGAACTAAAACTATAGATTACCTGAGATGAAGGTAAGCGTTTGGCATCGGGTCCAAACCTCTCGTGGTAATAACACAGGCCGGTGTCCTGCCGCCCCTGAGGTGCTGCTGCTGCCCCAGGCGGTGATGGACTGGCTGGTGCAGGAGAAAACACGCCTCAGCCAGCTCCCTGCAATCCTTGATGGCGGTGTTGGCCAAAGCAGCCCGCACTTCAGCAGGCAGCTGCCTAAAAACCGTTGGGTAAATAGGAAACCAGGCCTGTGGTCCCCCAGGAGACTTGGCATCCTGTCCATCAGGTCAGACGGCTTGCTATCGCCCAGGCCTTTGCCAAAGTTCAAAGGTTTTAAGCAGGTGAGCCTTAAGAGCTGGTTATTTGTTTTTATACCGGGGATCTCTGAGCCGGCTCCCCACTCCGCCTGCTGGGGAGGCCCCAGGGCCGACACCACGGGGTAATGTTTAGTCTTGTCCGCGGTGATATCTCGCAATGCGAACTGCGCCTCCTCCGTCTGGGTGAACCACGTGGATGGAGGCTGAAGATTCCCAGAACTCCAGCAGCTTGAGAGACACCATGTTGGTCGACATGTTCCTATCTCTGAATACGTCCAGCAGAGAAACGTTGGGGTAACTCAGGGTGAGGTGGACCTACCCACATTCATGGCATCCGTAAAATATTTCCATTCTGCAAGTGAAGGATGTGAGCTATTGAAACATAGAAGAAGGGTGACGTGGTAATCTCCATCATGGGATTTAAACCAGCCAATCAGAAGCCGGGATTTAAACCAGCCACCTCGACACCTTCTCCTCGAGAGTCTTGGGATGTGGCGGAGGAGAGGTCGTCCATCAGCACGTGGGCCGCGCGCCGTGGGCCCCCGGCCGACCTCTCCTCAGACCGGGGCTCCCAGTTTACCTCAGAGCTCTACGCATAGACGCATAATTCAATCTTAATAGACAGCAACATATTACATTCATATTTCTTAACATTATCCTCAACACAACAGACACAACCACACATTCATCATCGCACAACGTTGACCTGTACAGTTTAGTGTGATAATATAAACAACTTATTCAATATTAACTCTGACGATGAAAAGGGGTTATTGGGCTCTGGTCGGTGAAGAAGAGGTACAATGTGCTTACAATGTTTAATATAACAATACATATCAATACAGGCCCCACATGGAGAACTCTGTAAAAACTTGGGCCCGGGAATGTGACCGGCCCTCCAGAGGGCAGGGATGGGGAGGCAGTGGCCGCTTGAAAAAAATGATAGGTAATTTGACAAAAAAGTATGCATTTAATGTCAAATTAGACCATATTTCCCATAAAAACATTGATGATTGAAGTTTTGGAGTTCATATAACACCAATTGGCCTACAACGAATGCTTTATGCATCTGATGTTAACAGATCAGTGATACTGCATGTACCTTGATGACTTACAATTATTCAGACAACCATGTGTTCCATACTGGACCAGCATCATTTACACTTGAATCTAGTTCCCCAAACCCAATAGGCACCCATTCAAAAACAGGTTGTAATATTGCTTTTGAGAGTACTTGACAATATATTTGGAATATTTTGAAGCTGATGGATCACAGACATCAGGAAGTCATGGCATGCAAAGGAAACGCAACCAAATACTAAACATGACTTAATGTGGGCTTGCCATGACAAAGGGTATGACTTGTCACGAAGAGGAGAGTGGGTTGGACCCCGAACGCAGACAACGACACAGTGGCGCGATACGAACGGCTTTATTTCCAAAAGCACACACACAACACACAAGGGTACACGGGGAGGACGATCCGCGGAGTACCGGCAGGTAGTAGACCGACGAGTAGTCCGGGACGGGGGAGGAGTCTGCGTACCGGGATGTCGGGTGCGAAGTACCGGCAGGGGTAGTAGGCAGGCGACGGGTGCGAAGTACCGGACGGGTAGTCCGCAGGCGACGGGTACAAAACAGACGAAAGAACAACGTGCAGCATACGTAACGACCTCACGCTGGGGTAAAGGATCGACAACGTATATATACCCCAGGTGAGGTGATTAACAATTAGACAGGGTGATCGTGTACAGGTGTGTGTGCGCCGCCAGCGCACGTGGCTTGGCCACGCCCCCTGCCAACCACCGTAACCGTGACATGACAAGTTTTTTATTTGGACTGTGCTAGGGGGTGAATACTTTTACTACATGCTGAACCAGATAGCCAGATAGCTTTGAGATTCAATTCCCAGTTATTTTGATTACGAGTTGCGAAGCTTCTTCGCATTGTTCGCATTCAAATGTGAAACTACTAGCATGCTAGCAGCGCCGGTTTGTCGGATGCTGAAATTTTTTGTTTGTCATCACAAAATATTACATGAAAAACTTTCATACTAATGTGTCCAAATGAGAATTTTGCGACTTTGCAAATTTTGCGCTGATTTTGATTCTCCCTTTGCTTTTCAGCACCACCCTTACGCTTCGTAGCGTGTTTAGGTAGCTCCATTTAGTCACAAACAACTCGCAGTGTCTGATTGTAGTCAATAAACTTGACTTGACTTGACTTGATTGACAGGTGACAGCCAACAGCTGAAGGGAAAGGGGCGGGACAACCCACGTGGACCAAAGTTAATTGGCCAGCCACTACTAGTGAAACTATCGAAACACAGGCTATCATATTTAAAGCCCATTCCACCTTGTGGGTCACAACGCTGTGGGCCTTCTAGACAACTGCTGCAGTTTGTGTTTGTTTGTTTGTTATACCGAGCGATTTCCGGCCCACTGACCCAGAAGGAAACCGGGAAAACTCCCAGCACTCCGATGGCCAGTCCGCCCTGCCTGTATATTCTGCACAATCTGGCTCCAATTTGTCTCGCCGGAGGAGAGGGAAACACGCATATCAAGCAGTCTGCTTTGTGTCTTCTTCATCTTGGTTAGATTATCATAAACAACCCGGAATATCGGTAGCGTTAGTGACCGGATCAGCTGTAAAAGTAGCTTGGGTTTCTCTTTATTCTTTCTATTTGTTAACTTTATTTGCACCTTGCTGGGCAGTAAAGGAATGTGTTACGATACTGATGGATCGATCCTATTGGGCTCCTAGATCATTTAATTGTATTTTGGGTGGGTCTGATTGCTCAAAAGATGTGTTTTATCTGGTAGTGGCGCTTCACATTGCCGCTTTAAATAATCCCCACTGAACCAATGAGACATGCTGGGTTTGGCCCACGGGAAGAATGAACATGGAAGAGTTTTCCACATATTTCACGTGAAGACACCCAGGGAGGTGGATATTCATATCGTAGCCTATGCATGTAAAGATTTTTTAATTATTACTATTAATTATTGTCTAAGATTAAAAATTTCCCAGAGAATTTGAATACTACCTGAAGTATTGTTATTATATATTAGTACTCTCGACTGTATGAAGTATTCTAATACTGTCTAAAGTACTCTAATGCTAATTATATCTTAAATACTCTCTAAAGTACTCCTGTACTATTCAGTTTTATCAACAGTTCATCAAATATGTATCAACAACACACACACAAACATGGCCTATTTATTTAAGCCTGTCTTGCTCTCACACACACACACACACACACACACACACACACACACACACACACACACACACACACACACACACACACACACACACACACACACACACACACACACACACACACACACACACACACACACACGCAGTGCAGCAGTGGCTGTCTGGTGTGTGTGAAGTTAAGCTGGCCGTAAGACCTCAACATGGTTTCAATTAACAGAAGAAAAACTCTTTAAACAGTTTAAACAACTTAAACACTTTAAACTCTCATTACCACCACACTTGACCTCTGACCCCAGACATATTTCTCTCTGCCAGGAAATTCCACAAAGAGTAGAACTCGTAGTGACATCACGGAGATTACACTTTCCCACCCTGGGTCCATATGGAAGCTGTCTCAAAGTTAAGCAATATTACACTGGCAAGATACAAGATACACGATTTTTACTGGCCGTTTGCAACAAGTACAATGGAATGCATTCTCCCCATCACCCCTTCACAGTATGCATTTCTAAAACAATACTATAAATAAAAATACTATACACCTGCTATGATGCGGTTAGAAAGCATGGCTGTGGAATATAAATAAGTCACTTTTTGTTAGTTGTTTCTTTGGCCTCCTGTCCACACCAAGATTGCGTTTCAGGCCACTGACTCCAGGGCGGAGATTATTCAAAACTCAGCTTTCTGTTTATTGGTACACATATGATGTCATGACCTCCATTTGTAGTTTCACACCTTGAGCCAACAATGTGCCGACAAACAACTAGCAGTGTGCTTCCAGGTGACTAGTACTGTTACAAGTACCGTATTGACCCGAATATAAGACGACCCCGATTATAAGACGACCCCTCTTTTTCAAGACTCATTTTTGGAAAAATAAATAAATACATTTTTTTGAAGACCAAATCT
>CM051017.1:5025504-5028004 GCA_027704905.1 Muraenolepis orangiensis | reverse complement strand
CCATGATATTACTATTTTCTCATCTTTTTTTGTCCAAAAAAAATCCCTTTTTATCTTGAGGTGACCACAACTTCCAAATAAATAGATACAAATTTGTCATTTTTAACAGATTTCCAAAGACTTTTTTTTGGAATAACATATCTACACAATCAATCAATAACTTTATTTAAAATAAGTTATTCAAATCAACTTTATTTAAATGATAAGTTATTGTGGAAGGAAGCGGATCTGTAGATCCTGATATTTAAGAGATCATCTGGTGATCATCACAATCCATACTGAGGACTGAGATTGTAGTGCACTGATTTACAATTCATGATTTCTTTGTGAATTCTGCTGAAATGTGATTTTGACAGGTTGTGATTTGGGCGCTTCTACAACTCTGAACCTCTTGTGTCTCTCCATCCTTAAAGGGTTGTCCCCAGGGGATCAGATAAAGATCACTCTGGCTTTGAATACAGAACAATATTAGTTTAATCTTTATCTGTATCTGATCCCGTGGGATCGTAGCCTCGCTCTGCTCAACGCGGTTGGCGTTCCTTGCTTTCTATTAGCATCTCTTGAATTAGCGCCGTTAGCTCCGGGTGCTTGGGTAATGGCTCCCATCGGACCCCGAGCCCCGTACTCAATCGTACAAAAAAACAAAAAAACATTTTGTATTTACATCATCATCATCATGGGTTCAATGTGCATTCTGAATGTACAGCATAGGGATATTGTTATTCCACTTTGGTAAACCAAACTTCCCCTTGTTTCAGCTACTGCTAGCTAGCTAAGGTTGTGTTTGGATATGGCTCTGGGGCAAGCTATTTTTGCAATATTAGGATTGGACGCCATTTTGCGAAAGGTAAAATATTGTGCCAATGGCCTGGTAATCGTCAGCCCCCTGCTTCTAGGGCTAACTGCCTAAGGGCCTACGTTCTGGAGTTGACCCGAGCTTTCCTCGTATTAGCTGGCGCGTCTTTGGGTGGAGAAATTACAAATAATTAAGTGTTCAAATAAGTAAAGCTTTTCTAGTTTATTTTCAGGCACAAAAACCCTATTTGGTGTTCATGAAATAACTGTGCTTATCCCCTTTTAATACAAAGAGTTCCGTACATAGATCTATGTACACATCTGTGATCACTTAGAAATGGATTCAAATCTGAACTGCAAATATAATACTATGTACAGTATCCCAAGAAAATACAGTTTACAAAAGAAACACACAAAACAACAAGGAACAGATTTGAATCAGGCTGGTATTTAAAAAGGGGACTTTTGTTTTGAAACCAAGGAAGTGAAGGGAGGAGGATGGCAGGAGGATAGGCCACGCCCCTTGTGAGGGTTATCAGAAGAGTTAGGTGTCGGGGTTAACATCCACCACCATCCTGCCGCCGGGGTTAGGTGTTACCCCACATTTACATCATTTATTTTGATTGACATCAAAACAGCAACGCACACCATCGTAATTCACACAGACTCCGTCTTCACTCATAAAAAACGGATTTCCGATAATGGATAAGGGAGACGTTCATTTCCTTGTACAACCGTGTCCAACAGATTAAGAGAACTAAATCTAAACCTGGAGGATTGAATCCTCTTTATTGGTCACATACATACACACACCTACACACACACACACACACACACACACACACACACACACACACACACACACACACACACACACACACACACACACACACACACACACACACACACACACACACATACACACACACATACACACATACATACATACACATACATACATACATACATACATACATACACACACACACATACATACATACATACATACATACATACACATACATACATACATACACATACACACACACACACACATACATACATACATACATACATACATACACACACAGTGACATGTGTTCCTCTCCATCTAACCCATCCTAGTATGAGGAGCAGTGGGCAGCTGTTGTACACACCATCGCCCGGGGAGCAGCGCAGGGGTCTGTTGCCTTGCTTAAGGGCACCTCGGCAGTGCCCAGGAGTTGTGTGCCCAAGCCAATTCCTAACAGACTGAACTATCCTGCCGCCCTACTACATGCCGAACTAGACTACAATAAGTCGTACATGACTTTTAGCCTTCATTCAACTCTGGAATCCACATGAGGACAAACCCGTCACGGTTCGATGCATCATGGGGCTTGGCAGATCCTCAATGTGTATGTTCTGAATGAAACTTGAAAGGGGAAAAGGAGGGAATACTCTCTAACTAATATAATGGATGTTAAACCACCCTCACCGCCCTAACCCTGACGGATGTTAAGCCCAACACCTCACCATAACCCTCGGCACCCTGCGTCCTCAGCACCCTGCGTCCTCCCTCCATCCACGGACAAACACGTGATAGGAAACAGAAGCGTCGGAGGAACCGATAGAAAGGGTTCATTTTGAAAGTCTTTTTCAAATGCAAAAAAATACAAACGGAAAACCTTCCTCATGGGATCCCCTCGTTGTTCTCTGGCTTACA
>CM051017.1:5015504-5020504 GCA_027704905.1 Muraenolepis orangiensis | reverse complement strand
TGGTAGGGGGGTTAGGGTGTACAGAGTGAGGCGGTAGGGGGGTTAGGGTGTGTAGAGGCGGTAGGGGGTTAGGGTGTGTAGAGTGAGGCGGTAGGGGGGTTAGGGTGTGTAGAGGCGGTAGGGGGGTTAGGGTGTACAGAGTGAGGCGGTAGGGGGGGTTAGGGTGTACAGAGTGAGGCGGTAGGGGGGTTAGGGTGTACAGAGTGAGGCGGTAGGGGGGTTAGGGTGTACAGAGTGAGGCGGTAGGGGGGTTAGGGTGTACAGAGTGAGGTGGTAGGGGGGTTAGGGTGTGTAGAGTGAGGTGGTAGGGGGGTTAGGGTGTACAGAGTGAGGCGGTAGGGGGGTTAGGGTGTGTAGAGTGAGGTGGTAGGGGGGTTAGGGTGTGTAGAGTGAGGTGGTAGGGGGGTTAGGGTGTACAGAGTGAGGCGGTAGGGGGGTTAGGGTGTACAGAGTGAGGCGGTAGGGGGGGTTAGGGTGTGTAGAGTGAGGCGGTAGGGGGGTTAGGGTGTGTAGAGTGAGGCGGTAGGAGGGTTAGGGTGTACAGAGTGAGGTGGTAGGGGGGTTAGGGTGTGTAGAGTGAGGCGGTAGGAGGGTTAGGGTGTACAGAGTGAGGTGGTAGGGGGGTTAGGGTGTGTAGAGGCGGTAGGGGGGTTAGGGTGTGTAGAGTGAGGTGGTAGGGGGGTTAGGGTGTGTAGAGTGAGGCGGTAGGGGGTTAGGGTGTACAGAGTGAGGTGGTAGGGGGGTTAGGGTGTGTAGAGTGAGGTGGTAGGGGGGTTAGGGTGTACAGAGTGAGGTGGTAGGGGGGTTAGGGTGTGTAGAGTGAGGCGGTAGGGGGGTTAGGGTGTACAGAGTGAGGCGGTAGGGGGGTTAGGGTGTGTAGAGTGAGGCGGTAGGGGGGTTAGGGTGTGTAGAGTGAGGTGGTAGGGGGGTTAGGGTGTACAGAGTGAGGCGGTAGGGGGGTTAGGGTGTACAGAGTGAGGCGGTAGGGGGGTTAGGGTGTGTAGAGGCGGTAGGGGGGTTAGGGTGTGTAGAGTGAGGCGGTAGGGGGGTTAGGGTGTGTAGAGTGAGGTGGTAGGGGGGTTAGGGTGTGTAGAGTGAGGCGGTAGGGGGGTTAGGGTGTGTAGAGTGAGGTGGTAGGGGGTTAGGGTGTGTAGAGTGAGGTGGTAGGGGGTTAGGGTGTACAGAGTGAGGCGGTAGGGGGGTTAGGGTGTGTAGAGTGAGGTGGTAGGGGGGTTAGGGTGTGCAGAGTGAGGCGGTAGGGGGGTTAGGGTGTACAGAGTGAGGCGGTAGGGGGGTTAGGGTGTACAGAGTGAGGCGGTAGGGGGGTTAGGGTGTCAGAGTGAGGTGGTAGGGGGGTTAGGGTGTACAGAGTGAGGCGGTAGGGGGGTTAGGGTGTGTAGAGTGAGGTGGTAGGAGGGTTAGGGTGTAGAGTGAGGCGGTAGGGGGTTAGGGTGTACAGAGTGAGGTGGTAGGGGGGTTAGGGTGTGTAGAGTGAGGCGGTAGGGGGGTTAGGGTGTACAGAGTGAGGCGGTAGGGGGGTTAGGGTGTGTAGAGTGAGGCGGTAGGGGGTTAGGGTGTTCAGAGTGAGGTGGTAGGGGGGTTAGGGTGTGTAGAGTGAGGTGGTAGGGGGTTAGGGTGTACAGAGTGAGGTGGTAGGGGGGTTAGGGTGTACAGAGTGAGGCGGTAGGGGGGTTAGGGTGTACAGAGTGAGGCGGTAGGGGGGTTAGGGTGTACAGAGTGAGGCGGTAGGGGGGTTAGGGTGTACAGAGTGAGGTGGTAGGGGGGTTAGGGTGTACAGAGTGAGGCGGTAGGGGGGTTAGGGTGTACAGAGTGAGGCGGTAGGGGGGTTAGGGTGTACAGAGTGAGGCGGTAGGGGGGTTAGGGTGTACAGAGTGAGGCGGTAGGGGGGTTAGGGTGTACAGAGTGAGGCGGTAGGGGGGTTAGGGTGTGTAGAGGCGGTAGGGGGGTTAGGGTGTACAGAGTGAGGCGGTAGGGGGGTTAGGGTGTACAGAGTGAGGCGGTAGGGGGGTTAGGGTGTGTAGAGTGAGGCGGTAGGGGGGTTAGGGTGTACAGAGTGAGGCGGTAGGGGGGTTAGGGTGTGCAGAGTGAGGCGGTAGGGGGGTTAGGGTGTACAGAGTGAGGTGGTAGGGGGGTTAGGGTGTGTAGAGTGAGGTGGTAGGGGGGTTAGGGTGTGTAGAGTGAGGCGGTAGGGGGGTTAGGGTGTACAGAGTGAGGCGGTAGGGGGGTTAGGGTGTGTAGAGTGAGGCGGTAGGGGGGTTAGGGTGTGTAGAGTGAGGCGGTAGGGGGGTTAGGGTGTGCAGAGTGAGGCGGTAGGGGGGTTAGGGTGTGTAGAGTGAGGCGGTAGGGGGGTTAGGGTGTGTAGAGTGAGGTGGTAGGGGGGTTAGGGTGTGTAGAGTGAGGTGGTAGGGGGGTTAGGGTGTACAGAGTGAGGCGGTAGGGGGGTTAGGGTGTACAGAGTGAGGTGGTAGGGGGGTTAGGGTGTGTAGAGTGAGGCGGTAGGGGGGTTAGGGTGTGTAGAGGCGGTAGGGGGGTTAGGGTGTGTAGAGTGAGGCGGTAGGGGGGTTAGGGTGTACGAGTGAGGTGGTAGGGGGGTTAGGGTGTACAGAGTGAGGTGGTAGGGGGGTTAGGGTGTACAGAGTGAGGCGGTAGGGGGGTTAGGGTGTGTAGAGTGAGGCGGTAGGGGGGTTAGGGTGTGTAGAGTGAGGCGGTAGGGGGGTTAGGGTGTACAGAGTGAGGTGGTAGGGGGGTTAGGGTGTGTAGAGTGAGGCGGTAGGGGGGTTAGGGTGTGTAGAGGCGGTAGGGGGTTAGGGTGTGCAGAGTGAGGCGGTAGGGGGGTTAGGGTGTGTAGAGGCGGTAGGGGGGTTAGGGTGTGTAGAGTGAGGCGGTAGGGGGGTTAGGGTGTGCAGAGTGAGGTGGTAGGGGGGTTAGGGTGTACAGAGTGAGGTGGTAGGGGGGTTAGGGTGTGCAGAGTGAGGCGGTAGGGGGGTTAGGGTGTGCAGAGTGAGGCGGTAGGGGGTTAGGGTGTGTAGAGTGAGGCGGTAGGGGGGTTAGGGTGTGTAGAGTGAGGTGGTAGGGGGGTTAGGGTGTGTAGAGTGAGGCGGTAGGAGGGTTAGGGTGTACAGAGTGAGGCGGTAGGGGGGTTAGGGTGTGTAGAGGCGGTAGGGGGGTTAGGGTGTGTAGAGTGAGGTGGTAGGAGGGTTAGGGTGTACAGAGTGAGGTGGTAGGGGGGTTAGGGTGTGTAGAGTGAGGTGGTAGGGGGGTTAGGGTGTGTAGAGTGAGGCGGTAGGGGGGTTAGGGTGTGTAGAGTGAGGTGGTAGGGGGGTTAGGGTGTGTAGAGGCGGTAGGGGGGTTAGGGTGTGTAGAGTGAGGCGGTAGGGGGGTTAGGGTGTACAGAGTGAGGTGGTAGGGGGGTTAGGGTGTGTAGAGGAGGCGGTAGGGGGGTTAGGGTGTGTAGAGTGAGGTGGTAGGGGGGTTAGGGTGTGTAGAGTGAGGCGGTAGGGGGGTTAGGGTGTGTAGAGGGGCGGTAGGGGGTTAGGGTGTGTAGAGTGAGGCGGTAGGGGGGTTAGGGTGTGTAGAGTGAGGTGGTAGGGGGGTTAGGGTGTGTAGAGGTGGTAGGGGGGTTAGGGTGTGTAGAGGCGGTAGGGGGTTAGGGTGTGCAGAGTGAGGCGGTAGGGGGGTTAGGGTGTGTAGAGTGAGGTGGTAGGGGGCCGGTGTTGGGGTGTCAGGGTGGTCAGGGTCTGGCGGTGGTACTCACTGGTACTTACTTGAAAGGCTTCTCCCCGGTGTGCGTGCGGATGTGGTTGTTGAGGGTGGTGGCGCCGGCGAAGGCCCGGCCACAGTAGCCACACTTGAAGGGTCGGTCGCTGGAGTGGGTGACCACGTGGTTCCTCAGCTCCGACGGCTGAGAGAAGGACTGGGAACAGTGGCCACACTGGTACGGCCTAACAGACAGGTAGAGAGAGAGAGAGAGAGAGAGAGAGAGAGAGAGAGAGAGAGAGAGAGAGAGAGAGAGAGAGAGAGAGAGAGAGAGAGAGAGAGAGAGGAGAGAGAGAGAGAGAGAGAGAGAGAGAGAGAGAGAGAGAGAGAGAGAGAGAGAGAGAGAAATACAGACAGGTGGAAATACAGGTAGACAGAGAGGTAGAGAGAGAGACATGTGGATAGACAGGTAGAGAGAGAGAGGGAGAGATAGAGAGAGGTGGAGAGAGACATAGAGAGTCAGGTAGAGAGAGAGAGACAGGTAGACAGAGAGGTAGAGAGAGGGAGAGAGAGAGAGAGAGAGAGAGAGAGAGAGAGAGAGAGAGAGAGAGAGAGAGAGAGAGAGAGAGAGAGAGAGAGAGAGAGAGAGAGAGAGAGAGAGAGAGAGAGAGAGAGAGAGAGAGAGAGAGGTAGAGAGAGAGAGAGAGAGATCAATGTACAGATATGGGACAAGGCGACTAGAAAGACACCACACACACAAACACACAGACAAAGAAAGCTCTCACACACACCCAGACCACACACACACACACACACACACACACACACAGAGAAAGCTCTCTCGCACACACGCAGACACACACACACACACGCACACACAGGCCAAGGGACAGTCGGACAGTGCTCTGGTTGCCATGGAAACATGACCCTCATCAACAATGGAGGCCTAGATCATGACTGGCCTATCTATCACAGAGAGAGAGAGAGAGAGAGAGAGAGAGAGAGAGGAGAGAGAGAGAGAGAGAGAGAGAGAGAGAGAGAGAGAGAGAGAGAGAGAGAGAGAGAGAGAGAGAGAGGAGAGGGGCAGGGGGAGGATGAGAGAGCGAGAGCGAGAGAGAGAGAGAGAGAGAGAGAGAGAGAGAGAGAGAGAGAGAGAGAGAGAGAGAGAGAGAGAGAGAGAGAGAGAGACCAGATGGGGCTCATGGTGAATCTGAACCACATCACAGATAAATTTAAACATAACTATTTCTGTTAGACTTCTCAATTCCCTTATCAGCCTCTCT
>CM051017.1:5005504-5010504 GCA_027704905.1 Muraenolepis orangiensis | reverse complement strand
GGTGTTCATACCATCTAGCAGTCACACTCTTTTTGAACTATGTACTTGTTACAAATGGCCAATAAATATCTTGTATCTAGTATCATATTTTATAATAATTATTACTATTACAAATATTATAATAATAATGATAACAATAATTATTATACTAATTACAATCAAATATTTATTTATGTATTTATGTATTTATTTGTTTTATTATCATTATATATTGTGATTGAGGGTTTCATGGTTAAATGTATGTATCTATGTCATCTATCTGTCTGTATCTGTAGTGTTATATTGTGATTCTGATTGTGACCAGTGGTTGTGATAGTGTAACTTAACTTACATTTTAAGGTCAGCCTACTCTTAACTGTTAACTAACTCATTTAACTACCTACTATTAACTAACTATTAGCAAACCTACGCACTATGTCAATCATACAAATAGTAATTTATGAAAAGATGAATCTATTTCGGCATCAAAACCCCAATCTAGTTGCAATTTTTTATTTGATACAGAGAGAGAGAGAGAGAGAGAGAGAGAGAGAGAGAGAGAGAGAGAGAGAGAGAGAGAGAGAGAGAGAGAGAGAGAGAGAGAGAGAGAGAGAGAAGAGGGAGAGAGAGGGAGGAGAGAGAGAGAGAGAGAGAGAGAGAGAGAGAGAGAGAGAGAGAGAGAGAGAGAGAGAGAGAGAGAGAGAGAGAGAGAGAGAGAGAGAAAGAGGGAGAGAGAGGAGAGATGAGAGAGATGAGAGAGAGAGAGAGAGAGAGAGAGAGAGAGAGAGAGAGAGAGAGAGAGAGAGGGAGAGAGGAGAGAGGAGAGAGAGAGAGAGAGAGAGAGAGAGAGAGAGAGAGAGGGAGAGAGAGAGAGAGGGAGAGAGAGGGAGAGAGAGGGGGTGAGAGGGAGAGAGTAAACAGTGGTGTTTTTATGTGGTCTGAGTGATTCATGCTGTCATCTATAGTCTCATGGTTATGTTTCAGTCTCACTCATTCACTCATCACTCCTTCATCAGGCGGGAACTCAACGTAAACACGACTCCATGGCGTGAGAAAACCCATAATAAATCTATTACACACACCACACCACACACACACACACACACACACACACACACACACACCACACACACACACACACACACACACACACACACACACACACACACACACACACACACACACACACACACACACACACATACCGTGAAGATGAAAAGACATTTTAACAAAATAAAGAATAATAAGTGAAAAGGCAGCCCCCCCCCCGGACTCTGACCCCCCCCTCCGAGAGTGAGTCTGGTTCTAAAGGTTCTGTCTTCTAAATGCTCTAAATGTCTGTGTTCTAAAGGTTGGATTCTAAAGGTCTAGTTCTAATGTTTTGGGTCAAGAGGTTCTAAAGTCTGGGTCTAGACTAGAGGTTCTAATGGTCTGGGTCTAGAGGTTCTATAGGTCTGGGTCTAGAGGTTCTATAGGTCTGGGTTCTATAGCTGAGGTTCTAATGGTCTGGGTCTAGAGGTTCTAATGGTCTGGGTCTAGAGGTTCTAATGGTCTGGGTCTAGAGGTTCTATAGGTCTGGGTCTAGAGGTTCTAATGGTCTGGGTCTAGAGGTTCTATAGGTCTGGGTCTAGAGGTTGTAATGGTCTGGGTCTAGAGGTTCTAATGGTCTGGTCTAGAGGTTCTAATGGTCTGGGTCTAGAGGTTCTAATGGTCTGGGTCTAGGGGTTCTAATGGTCTGGGTCTAGAGGTTCTAAAGGTTGGGTTCTAACGGTCTTATTCTAAAGGTCTGGTTCTAGAGGTTCAAAAGGTTTGGTTCTAAAGGTTTAAGATCAAAAGGTCTGGGTAACGAGGTTCTAAAGGTTGGGTTCTAAAGGTTTGGTTCTAAAGGTCTGGCTCTAGAGGTTTGGGTCTGTAGGTTCTAAAGGTTCTGGGTCTTACCGGTCCGGGTTCTGGGTGCAGACGTGCATCTGCAGCAGGATCCTCTGTGTGAAGGTCTTGAAACACTGGCCACACTTCCAGAGGTGCCAGTCGCTGAACTCACTGCTGAGCTGGCTGGTGGAGGTGGGACTGGCCAGGACCCGCTGGTTCTTTGAGCCCAGCGGGCCGAAGCCCGAGTCGGCCTGCGGACCGCCTGCCTTGTCCATCAGGGAGAAGGGCCTGGAGCAGGGGCTGTGGGGGAAGACCATGGAGCGCAGGAGAGGAGCTGACGAGGACGAGGACGAGGAGGGTTTGCCGTTCTTGTTGAACGTCTGGAGGGAATCCTGGCGACTCATCGCTTCCATCACAGAGGCGGGAACATTCACTGCAGACAGACAGGTCAGAGAGGCAGACAGACAGGTAAAGATACAGACAGACAGACAGACAGGTAAAGATACAGGCAGACAGACAGGTCAGAGAGGCAGACAGACAGGTAAAGATACAGACAGACGAGAAGACAGGCAGACAGACAGATAGAAAGGCAGACAGACATGTAGAGAAACAGGTAGAGAGGCAGACAGACAGACAGACATGTAGACAGGCAGGTAGAGAAACAGACAGCTAGACAGACAGACAGATGGACAGAGAGACATGTAGAGAGGCAGGCAGACACAAGGGGAGTGAGTGAGGCCGGATGAGACATGTTGAAGTGCTTAGAGAAGTTATTGTTTGAATGTATTGCTTTTCTTTCTCCATGTGGTGAACAAAAAGCCTGACTAGAGATGATTGTGTTTGACATGTTTTAACTTCCTGTTGTCTAGCAACCGTCACTGTTCTATAACAGTGACTATTCTATAACTAAGTGTTCTATAACAGTGACTATTCTATAACGAAGTGTTCTATATCAGAAAGACTATTCTATAACTAAGTGTTCTATATCACAGAGACTATTCTATAACTAAGTGTTCTATAACAGTGACTATTCTATAACTAAGTGTTCTATCACAGAGACTATTCTATAACTAAGTGTTCTATATCAGAAAGACTATTCTATAACTAAGTGTTCTATAACAGAAAGACTATTCTATAACTAAGTGTTCTATATCACAGAGACTATTCTATAACTAAGTGTTCTATAACAGTGACTATTCTATAACTAAGTGTTCTATCACAGAGACTATTCTATAACTAAGTGTTCTATATCAGAAAGACTATTCTATAACTAAGTGTTCTATAACAGAAAGACTATTCTATAACTAAGTGTTCTATATCACAGAGACTATTCTATAACTAAGTGTTCTATAACAGTGACTATTCTATAACTAAGTGTTCTATCACAGAGACTATTCTATAACTAAGTTGTCTATAGCAGAAAGACTATTCTATAACTAAGTGTTCTATATCACAGAGACTATTCTATAACTAAGTGTTCTATAACAGTGACTATTCTATAACTAAGTGTTCTATCACAGAGACTATTCTATAACTAAGTGTTCTATATCAGAAAGACTATTCTATAACTAAGTGCTCTATATCACAGAGACTATTCTATAACTAAGTGTTCTACAACAGTGACTATTCTATAACTAAGTGTTCTATCACAGAGACTATTCTATAACTAAGTGTTCTATATCAGAAAGACTATTCTATAACTAAGTGTTCTATAACAGAAAGACTATTCTATAACTAAGTGTTCTATAACAGAAAGACTATTCTATAACTAAGTGTTCTATATCAGAAAGACTATTCTATAACTAAGTGTTCTATATCAGAAAGACTATTCTATAACTAAGTGTTCTATATCACAGAGACTATTCTATAACTAAGTGTTCTATAACAGTGACTATTCTAAAACATTAAGACTGTACTATAACAATAACACTATTATAGAACAGTAAGACTGTTCTATAACAATAAGACTATTATAGAACAGTAAGACTGTCCTACAGGCTGCTCTATAAGAGTAAGACTGTTCTATAACAGACTGTTCTATAATAGTAGGCTGTTCTATAAGAGTAAGACTGTTCTATATCAGTAAGACTGTTCTATAACAGACTGTTCTATATTCTATTCTAAATTCTATTTAAAATCCGAATTCACTTTTCACTTTTTCACTTTTCACATGTCACTTTTCAGTTGAGTTATTTATTAATATATTATTACTGCCAATTTGCACTATACGTATTGTTGTGTATTGTATATACCTACGTATTACTGTTATAATACTGTAAATTATCTTAATTTATCAATACATTTAGACTTCATTTAGAATTATTTTAACTATTTTTGTTTATAATAGTTTTATTTTAGTTAGTTGTTGTTTTGTTTTTTAGCTTAGGTATTAGTATTTTTGTGTGTGCATTTATTCCCCCTGTGTCAACTGTTGCACCTTAATTTCCCTCGGGATTAATAAAGTTTTCTGAATCTGAATCTGAATATCAGTACGACTGTTCTATAACAGACTGTTCTATAACAGACTGTTCTATACAGTTCACCCCTCATCAGAACTCCGCCCCCCCCCCCCCATCCCATCAAAAGGTCATGGTCCTCATTGATTGCTAATTAGCTGATGAGGTTATAATTGTAGCATGTGGAACTTCTCAATAGCGGTATGGATGTCCTCAACGCACACGCTCGCTTCATCCTGCTAACAGACTCCACGTATAGCAGGCATGTCAATAGGGCTCTGGCTGAATGGGAGATGGATCATTTTAATGTAAGAATGATGCCCACGTATTTCTACAGAGTGCCGAGTCTGGAGTTCCTGTCTGTCTGTTTGTCGGCTCTGTAAGCAGCGTGTCCTGTTCTCAACTCTCTCTCTCTCCCCCCTCTCGTCTCTTTGTTCTTACGTTGTTTCCCAGAACTGTTCCTCTCTCTCTTCTCTGTCTTTATCCCCCTCTCCTCTCTCTCTCCCTCTCTCTGATTTCTCCTCTCCTGCCCTCTCTCTCTTCTCTCCTTTCCTCTCCCCTCTCTCCCTCCATCCTCTCTCTTCCTCTCCCTTCATCTCCTCTCCTCCTCTCATTTTCTCCATCTCATCTCCTCCTCTCCTTATTTCCTCTCTCCTCCCCTCCTCTCTTCTCCTCTTCTTTCTCCCCTCTCATCTT
>CM051017.1:4993004-4995504 GCA_027704905.1 Muraenolepis orangiensis | reverse complement strand
TTAGTGCATATGAGTGTAGTATTACAGTATTAGTGTGCATTAGAGTGTAGTATTACAGTATTAGTATGCATTAGAGTGTAGTATTACAGTATTGGTGTGCATTAGAGTGTAGTATTACAGTATTAGTGTGCATTAGAGTGTAGTATTACAGTATTAGTGCATATTAGAGTGTAGTATTACAGTATTAGTGTGCATTAGAGTGTAGTATTACAGTATTAGTGCATATTAGAGTGTAGTATTACAGTACTAGTGTGCATTAGAGTGTAGTATTACAGTATTAGTGCATATTAGAGTGTAGTATTACAGTATTAGTGTGCATTAGAGTGTAGTATTACAGTATTAGTGTGCATTAGAGGGTAGTATTACAGTATTAGTGTGCATTAGAGGGTAGTATTACAGTATTAGTGTGCATTAGAGGGTAGTATTACAGTATTAGTGTGCATTAGAGGGTAGTATTACAGTATTAGTGTGCATTAGAGGGTAGTGCCAGCGAGTGTTGGGAATGGTCAAGTTAAGAATCACAAAACAGAATTGAAGGCCCGGTTGGAAAGAGATGACCTGGGTTTGTTTGAAAAGTTGAACCAAGTTTAGGCGCTAAATGAGAAGGTCCACTTCACCGGCCCATCGAGGGTGTGATAGCGTACACACGCAGCTGATTTATACACACTCAAAGCCTAATAGCTCTCTCTCGCTCTCTCTCTCCCCTTAACACCCTGATGAACGGCCTACCTCGCTCTCCTTCTGTCTCCATCACCACCGAACACTAACAGGCCAACAGGGCTAAATATAGCATCCAGTAGGATGGGGAGGTTTTAACTACACCGGAGAGGGAGGGAGGGAGAGAGAGAGAGAGAGAGAGAGAGAGAGAGAGGAGAGAGAGAGAGAGAGAGAGAGAGAGAGAGAGAGAGAGAGAGAGAGAGAGAGAGAGAGAGAGAGAGAGAGAGGATACTGCCTCTTTATGTTCGACATTATGAATGGTAAAAGGTTCTGTTTTTAACAACTTAAAATCAAGTGTTTACGTGAATTACAACAATGTCTTTTGAATAGTTGGTCTTTTTACCGTAACACACACTAACTAACCCTAACTAACTTTAACCCTAACCCCCTTACACTAACCCTCACTAACCTTAACCCTAACTAACCCTAACACTAACTAACCATAACTAACCTTAACAAGTCCTAACACTTACTAACCCAAACCCTAACACTAACTAACCTTAACAAATCCGAAAACTAACCTCTGTTGCATTTTGTAAGGAAATTTTTGCCTAATCCTGCTCATTCCTAGACACACACACACACACACACACACACACACACAGTGTGTGTGTGGATCACTGAGGTCATCTTATCTTATCCACAGGCAGTGACCTACTGAACTGCTAGGAGTGCTGCCACTATCATAACATTGTCATTAACATTACACTATCATAACATGTCATTAACATTACACTATCATAACATGTCATTAACATTACACTATCACAACATGTTCATTAACATTACACTATCATAACATGTCATTAACATTACACTATCATAACATGTCATTAACATTACACTATCATAACATGTCATTAACATTACACTGTCATAACATGTCATTAACATTACACTATCATAACATGTCATTAACATTACACTATCATAACATGTCATTAACATTACACTATCATAACATGTCATTAACATTACACTATCATAACATGTCATTAACATTACACTATCATAACATGTCATTAACATTACACTGTCATAACATGTCATTAACATTACACTATCATAACATGTCATTAACATTACACTATCATAACATGTCATTAACATTACACTATCATAACATGTCATTAACATTACACTATCATAACATGTCATTAACATTACACTATCATAACATGTCATTAACATTACACTATCATAACATGTCATTAGCATTACACTATCATAACATGTCATTAACATTACACTATCATAACATGTCATTAACATTACACTATCATACTTTGCTGGACTTTCTGGACTCATCACAGTCACTGCACTGTTCTGCACTGCACTGCACTGTATTCATGATGCTGCTGCACTACTGGCACTTTAAATGCTTATTGCACAATTCTACACGTGTACATATCATCCATCAGTCACTTGTATGTATTGTGTATAGTATTTGTTATAGTATTGTGGATGGGGAGTAAGCATTCCATTGTACTTGTTGCAAATGGAAAATAAAAATGTTGAATCTTGAATCTTCCTGAAGGGCCTTCTAGAAGGTTCAGATGCTCTCCTTAGGGTGAGCGCATGCTTTCAGTTTCCGGCTAAACATGCTTTCAACTCCCTCTGCTTCGATTGGTCTTATTTACCAGGCAGTCAACCTCCAGGAAACACATAGCTCTGCTTATATCCAGTGTATCTACTGTATACCCAGTGTATCTACTGTATATCCAGTATAGCTACTATATATCCAGTGTATCTACTACATATCCAGTGTATCTACTGGATATAC
>CM051017.1:4978004-4988004 GCA_027704905.1 Muraenolepis orangiensis | reverse complement strand
CTAGACACTACACCATACATCCTAGATACTAGACCCTAGATACTAGACCATACATCCTAGATACTAGACCCTAGATACTAGACCCCTAGATACTAGACCATACATTACACTACACCATACATCCTAGATACTAAACCCTAGATACTAGACCCTAGACACTACACCATACATCCTAGATACCAGACCCTAGATACTAGACCCTAGACACTACACCATGCATCCTAGATACTAGACCCTAGATACTACACTCTAGACACTACACCATACATCCTAGATACCAGACCCTAGATACTAGACTCCAGACACTACACCATGCATCCTCGATACTACCTTACCTTAGACATTACACTGCACATCCTAGATACTAGCCCCTTGATACTACATCTTAGACACTACACCATGCATCCTAGGTACTACACCTTAGACACAACACAATACATCATAGATACTCGACCCTAGACACTAAACCCTAGATACTACATCTTAGACACTGCTAAGGTAGACCAGCACAAGCCAGTCCACAACTTGACTGAACCCAAATTAAAAAAACACAAATACACTGCAAGACACACACACACACACACACACACACACACACACACACACACACACACACACACACACACACACACACACACACACACACACACACACACACACACACACACACACACACACACACACACACACACACACCCACCCACCCGATGACCATTCTTGGTGACAGAGTGACCTTTAGGGTGGTCACTTGGGAACCAGCTGTGTGTGTGTGTGTGTGTGTGTGTGTGTAGAAGCTGCACAGATTTCTCTCTCTCTCTCTCTCTCTCTCTCTCTCTCTCTCTCTCTCTCTCTCTCTCTCTCTCTCTCTCTCTCTCTCTCTCTCTCTCTCTCTCTCTCTCTCTCTCTCTCTCTCTCTCTCTCTCTCTCTCTCTTCAGTAAGTACTAAAGTAAGCAAGTACTATAAAAAGGTAAAACCCACACACTCACACTCACGCCTGCACACACCCACACACACCACACCCACACACACACACACACACACACACACGCAGACCCCCTACCTCCCAGAGGTGGCGTGTGTTGCGGGCCGGTCCGGACTGCAGTTTGTCCAGGAGGAGGGGGACCCCCTGGAAGGGTCCGACCCAGGTCCCCTGGGGGATCCTCTGGGACGCGCAGATCCCATAGCCCAGCCCTGGGACCGTGCTGGTACACAGACACACCTGTCCATACATACACATCATACACATTACACACATTATACACTCGGACATACACATACATTAGATCAACAATGTACATATGTAGAGTGTATATATAGTCATACAGTGCATTATAAAAAAAATGGTATATATATATATATATATATATACAGTTTATGTTTTTGTATCTGTAATGTATCTGTATGTCTATATACATAATGTGTAAAACAAATATATAATAATATATATAGTCATGCAGATACATTCTAAAGATCATATACACTATATTCATTATATAGATTATATAAACATAATATATATTATATATATATTATATATATATATATATATAATACAGATACATTATATGCATAAAATATATTATATACACTACTATATATATATATATATATATATATATATATATATACATACACACAGAGAGAGAGAGAGAGAGAGAGAGAGAGAGAGAGAGACAGACAGACAGACAGTCTCACCTCTCGGGGGAGGTCTCGGAGCCAGTCGGGGACGTCTGGGGGGGCGAGGGGGGTGGAGGAGCTGCTGGTTCCCACCAGACGGCGGAGGGAGTGAAGGGGACCGTGCATCGGACACTCTCCGTTCCTGTTGTCTGCACACATGTCACAACCTAGACCAGAACCAGAACCAGAACCAGAACCACATCACAACCTAGAACAGAACCAGACCAGAACCACATCACAACCTAGACCAGAACCAGAACCACATCACAACCTAGACCAGAACCTGAACCAGAACCACATCACAACGTAGACCAGAACCCGAACCAGAACCACATCACAACCTACACCAGAACCAGACCAGAACCACATCACAACCTAGACCAGAAACCCGACCAGAATCACATTACAACCTAGACCAGAACCAGAAGCACATCACAACCTAGAACAGAACCAGACCACATCACAACCTAGACCAGAACCAGACCACATCACAACCTAGACCAGAACCAGACCACATCACAACCTAGACCAGAACCAGACCACATCACAACCTAGACCAGAACCAGACCAGAACCAGTCTTTTAACCCATTGATACCTCAATGGAATATGTACATAATGCTATGCGTGTTGTAACAACATAGAACCAGACAGACCAGTTTGTTCCAGTCGGCTACACGGCCAAAGTGACAGGGCCTTATCCTGAGATGAGAGAAAGCGGTATAATTCAATCTTGAGGGTTCATATTGTGCACTGATGCTTGTGGCGTTGCCTTGGACAGTATTTCTAGAGGGATCCCTCCTTCTAGGGATGGTTAGGGATGCAGTGGAAGCCATAATGGACAGAAACATGCAGTGTCCACCGTGGTGGTTAAGAGATGACTGCTGACTAGTAGTCAGCAAGCGGAGAGCCATGGGGTGGTTGTGGCCTGAGTCCAGTACTGAGTCAGGGTCAAAACACACTCAAACAAGGGGTTGTGTGGTACTGTTCAGAAACATTTACTTAATAATTAGAGAGAGAGAGAGAGAGAGACACAGCAAGAGAGAGAGAGAAGAGAGACCACAGATGACCAGAAAGACAAGGCAAAGGAGATCCTTTTATGCCATCAGAAGAAACATCAAACTGGACATCCCTGTCCAAATCTGTCTTCAAATATTTGACTCAATATTTAGTGATGGCTACCCCCTAAGAGAGAGAGAGAGAGAGAGAGAGAGAGAGAGAGAGAGAGAGAGAGAGAGAGAGAGAGAGAGAGAGAGAGAGAGAGAGAGAGAGAGAGAGAGAGAGAGAGAGAGAGAGAGAGAGAGAGAGAGAGAGAGATTGAAATAATAAACTCAAAGTACACTAACTAAGTGTGCTTTGGGCGGCAGTAGTAGCTCTGTAGGGACTTGGCTTGGGAACCGAAAGGTCGCCGGTTCAAGTCCCCGAAACACCTGGGCACTGCTGAGGTGCCCAGGCCTTTTAGCAAGGCACCACCAGACCATTAGTTTTAGATTTTTAAAAACACACACTTCTTTCCAAAAAAACGTGGGTTTAGAGAGGGATGTGGCTCAACCCTCCTCAACATATCCATCAAGGAATAAGACATTAGTCAGTCACCCGGCATCCCTCTAGTAGACACAAAAGTCTACTAGAGTTTGCAGCATGACCTGCTGCTGCTGTCTCCAGCCAAAGAAGGGCTACTAACTGCCCTTTGACCTTCTGCACATATTGTCCCAGACCTGGGCCTCGACACTGGATCTAACCCAGACAAAGAGGATGATATTCCAAAAGAAAGACCCAGCCTCCAGCACCACAAATATCTAAATCTGGAGGATTGAATCCTCTTAATTGGTGACATATGTACATGCACACATGTACTCTGCATTTAACCCATCCTAGTATTAGTAGCAGCTATTGTATACACAGCACCCAGGGAGCAGTGTAGGGGTCTGGTGCCTTGCTCAAGGGCACCTCGGCAGTGCCCTGGTGTTTCGGGGACTTGAACCGGCGACCTTCCTGTTCCCAAGCCCCAAGTCCCAACAGACTGAGCTATCCTGCCGCATCAGTTATTTCTACATACGATTGATATAGATATAGAACATAACACAAAACGACTCCTACCTCAGCCTCAACACCAGCCCCGCTGGTAGCTTCAACACAGCTTTGAATGACCTGACAGGGGCAAGAGAGGGGCTGGGTACGCCGTCAAGGAGAACATTCCAATTCAAACCTGGCTTCCAGTATTGGACTCTTGTTACAGAACCCAATTCCATTTATGGTTGCCAGGTCCCATTTGCCAACCAAGAATTTACAAAACGTGACAAACACTTTATGCATGCAGGCCACCCACTAATTATCTAAACTCAGAAGAGAGCATTTATTTATGTTAATTGTATAATAACCATAAATAAAGGGCCCTTGACACGCTCCATCACAAAGCCCTCCCCTCACAGAGAGACACCGGAGAGGAGGTCCTCGGCCAGCTGCTTCTGCATGGGACCCCAGACAGGAACCTCACGCCACCAAACCAAACCGTATGAAAACTAAAAGAAAGCTATCTGACACATTGGAAAGAATCCACCAAAGACCAGAGCAAATTGGAATGGTATCCGACCCCCTAAACGGCACTGAGCCCTGTGACCGATCCAACACGGAGGGAAAGGACATCCGTGACTTTGCGAAGAGCATGGAGCGGCATGGGCGCCCACTGCTCCAGGGAGAACACACACACTGAACACCCACTGCTCCAGGGAGAACACACACACTGAACACCCACTGCTCCAGGGAGAACACACACTGAACACCCACTGCTCCAGGGAGAACACACACACTGAACACCCACTGCTCCAGGGAGAACACACACTGAACACCCACTGCTCCAGGGAGAACACACACACTGAACACCCGCTGCTCCAGGGAGAACACAGACTGAACACCCACTGCTCCAGAGAGAACACACACTGAACACCCACTGCTCCAGGGAGAACACACACTGAACACCCACTGCTCCAGGGAGAACACACACTGAACACCCACTGCTCCAGGGAGAACACACACACTGAACACCCACTGCTCCAGGGAGAACACACACTGAACACCCACTGCTCCAGAGAGAACACACACTGAACACCCACTGCTCCAGAGAGAACACACACTGAACACCCACTGCTCCAGGGAGAACACACACTGAACACCCACTGCTCCAGGGAGAACACACACTGAACACCCACTGCTCCAGGGAGAACACAGACTGAACACCCACTGCTCCAGGGAGAACACACACACTGAACACCCACTGCTCCAGGGAGAACACACACACTGAACACCCACTGCTCCAGGGAGAACACACACTGAACACCCACTGCTCCAGGGAGAACACACACTGAACACCCACTGCTCCAGGGAGAACACACACTGAACACCCACTGCTCCAGGGAGAACACAGACTGAACACCCACTGCTCCAGGGAGAACACAGACTGAACACCCACTGCTCCAGGGAGAACACAGACTGAACACCCACTGCTCCAGGGAGAACACAGACTGAACACCCACTGCTCCAGGGAGAACACACACTGAACACCCACTGCTCCAGGGAGAACACACACTGAACACCCACTGCTCCAGGGAGAACACACACTGAACACCCACTGCTCCAGGGAGAACACACACACTGAACACCCACTGCTCCAGGGAGAACACACACTGAACACCCACTGCTCCAGGGAGAACACACACTGAACACCCACTGCTCCAGGGAGAACACACACTGAACACCCACTGCTCCAGGGAGAACACACACTGAACACCCACTGCTCCAGGGAGAACACACACTGAACACCCACTGCACACAAAATGAGGTCTGGAATCCTGAATCTTGAGGTGGAAACTCTGCACTTTTTAACTGCCTGCCTACAGTCCCGAGACATCAGAGACACGCACTTCCAACTGATTACAAACGGCCCAAAAAGATTTAGAAAAACGATGAAAGTACTATACATAGACCGGTGGTTCTCAAACCGGGGGACGCGTACCCCTAGGGGTACTTTGAAAAGGATCTCAGGGGGCGTACTTCTTGAAAAATGAAAATGTTAATATTGAGAAAATCACATTCTGGAAAATCACACGAAATCCCATACAACCGCCGTGCAGACTGTCCATCATCTGTGTGCTAGCCCTGCTGACGTCTCTACATAGAGATACTCATACAAACACAATATATACCTTCAAATACGTTATACGGAATATAAAAAAGGTATGCATTCATTACTTTATTTACACAGTTCGATGTGTATTTAATGCAATGTCCACATTTTTATATGTTAAATGTGAAGTTATCTGAACTTTAATGGCTCTGTTTTAATTTTTAAGTTTATTTTACAAACTCCTATTTATATATTTATATATTGCAATGCATTTCATTATTTGAGAATACCTTTAGTTGTACATACGTTTATTTGGTTTGGATCTCACACTTGCTTTGCCAATGTAAACATGTGTGAATTTAAGAAGAGAGAGAGAATAGAGAGAGAGAGAGAGAGAGAGAGAGAGAGAGAGAGAGAGAGAGAGAGAGAGAGAGAGAGAGAGAGAGAGAGAGAGAGAGAGAGAGAGAGAGGAGAGAGAGAGAGAGTAGGGAGAGGCAGAGCGAGAGAGAGAGAGAGAGATACACTTACATTTTGTACTTTAAATTATATTTACTTTTACGTATAGTTTTATATTCATAGTATTATTTATAATTTATATTTTTATATTTAACAGGGCTGTTGTTTTTCCTTTGATGAATTTTCAAACTGCACAAATGTGTAAGCGTTAAAAAACGTTATACTCTTGTATGAAGTATAATAGTGTAATATATAATAATGTATAGTTTCCTATTGCAGCCCTACTGGACACCTACGTGTCACATGACATACATGCATGTATACCAGTCAATAATCCATTGAGTCATGGCCTGTCAATAATGTTTATGGACAAAGACATCTAGTCATTCTACGGCCAAGTCCCAGGAAATTGTTTGATTATACACACAGACCTATTGTATTTTAGACCGATTAAATTTGTTATTATTATGTTGTATATTACAAGTGTGTAAGTGTGTGTCAGTGTGTGTGTGTGTGTGTGTGTGTGTGTGTGTGTGTGTGTGTGTGTGTGTGTGTGTGTGTGTGTGTGTGTGTGTGTGTGTGTGCACGTGTCTCTAGTGTCCAACTATTTCCAGTACAGTTTTAATTTAAAAAAATTTTTTTAAAATTGTTTGATTATACACACAGACCTATTGTATTTTAGACCGATTTAATTTGTTATTATTATGTTGTATATTACAAGTGTGTAAGTGTGTGTCAGTGTGTGTGTGTGTGTGTGTGTGTGTGTGTGTGTGTGTGTGTGTGTGTGTGTGTGTGTGTGTGTGTGTGTGTGTGTGTGTGTGTGTGTGTGTGTGTGCACGTGTCTCTAGTGTCCAACTATTTCCAGTACAGTTTTAATTTAAAACTTTTTTTTTTTAAATATGTCATCATATTTTTAGTTGCAATATCTATGGATGTCTTATACTGTATGAATATAATCAAATACATATATAAGTATACAATCAAAAATATCCATAAAAATGTATATAATCATCCAAATGTACAGTATATATTAATCATATGATATTTATCTAGCATCATAAACCATCAATCTTAACCTCTGCAACATAATTGTATCTTTCTTAGCTCTTATGTTTGTAAAATATGAAACCATAAAAGTCTCAAAAGAGCGAACAACAGATTTGCAGATTGAAATATTGACATATTAACATATTGCAGATGAACATATCCAAACATAAGGATGAACATATACAAACATTAACATATTAACATATTCATACATCTTAAAAATGTAAATTGATAACAACCTCTCATCATGATCATGATTTATGTTTTTAGAGATGATCCTGAATAATCTTTAAACGATGCTGTTAGATCATGAAAAGAATGCACAAGAAAGTACTTCATGTTCTACTTCTATTATTGATCATATAATAACTTGATAATACAACCACTTAATTGTGGTTGTATTGTTTATTATCCATTTTCCTCAGCATTATTCTTGTTAGACGGAGGCCTCTCAGTAATAATAATAAACTATATCTCTAATAATAATTATAATATCAATAATAATAATATCAATAATGATAATATCAAAAAAATAATAATAATAGTAATAATTAATTGTATTAATCTTATTATTCATCGTATTTTGAGGATTTTGATTATTATTATTATTATTATAAGAGTCCTCTATATCTTAAAGAATAATATGAACTATATCTCTAACAATAATAATAATAATAATAATAATAAATAATTGTATTAATCTTATTACTCATATTATTTTAATGATGTTGATTATTATTATTAATATAATTATTATAGTATTCGTCTATATCTTAAATAATAATATGCATCTATAGCTCTAACAATAATAATAATAATCATAACATAGATTATTCTCTCTCTCTCTCTCTCTCTCTCTCTCTCTCTCTCTCTCTCTCTCTCTCTCTCTCTCTCTCTCTCTCTCTCTCTCTCTCTCTCTCTCTCTCTCTCTCTCTCTCTCTCTCTCTCTCTCTCTCTCTGCAGGGGCTATCTTTCAAACAGAGTATTCTGTGACATCAATCCTAATGTTTAGACAACCTCCTGATCTGCTCCCTCCTTTCCCCACACGCTTCCTCCTTCACCTCTCTCCTTTCTCCCCTCTCCTCCTCTCCTCCTCTCCTCCTCTCCTCCTCTCCTCCTCTCCTCCTCTCCTCCTCTCTCCTCTCGTCTATCCACTTCCGTCTCCTTCTCCCTTCCTCTTCTCCTCTGTCCTCTCTCCTCTCCTCTCCTCTGTCTTCTCTCCTCTGTCCTCTCTCCTCTCCTCTCTCCTCTGTCCTCTCTCCTCTCCTCTCTCCTCTCCTCTGTCCTCTCTCCTCTCTTCGGTCTTCTCTCCTCCTCTCTCCTCTCCTCCCATCCCCTCCCATCTCCTTCTCCCTTCCTCTTCTCCTCTGTTCTCGCTCCTCTCCTCTGTCCTCTCTCCTCTCCTCTGTCCTCTCCTCTGTCCTCTCTCCTCTCCTCTGTCCTCTCTCCTCTGTTCTCTGTCCTCTCTCCTCTCCTCTGTCCTCTCCTCTGTCCTCTCTCCTCTCCTCTGTCCTCTCCTCTCTCCTCTGTCCTCTGTCCTCTGTCCTGTCCTCTCTCCTCTCCTCTGTCCTCTCTCCTCTGTCCTCTCTCCTCTCCTCTGTCCTCTCCCCTGTCCTCTCTCCTCTCCTCTCTCCTCGGTCCTCTCTCCTCTCCTCTGTCTTCTGTCCTCTCTCCTCTCCTCTGTCCTCTCCTCTGTCCTCTCTCCTCTCCTCTGTCCTCTCCCCTCCCCTCCCCTCGACTCCTATACCTCTCCTCGACTCCTATCCTCTCCTACCCTCTCTTCCCCTCTCCTCCTCTTCTTTCATCGCCTCCTCTCCTCTTCCTCCCAAACCCTCTCCTCTCCCATTTTCCCCTCTATCCACTCCCCTCTCCTCCTCCCTTCCTCCTTCCTCTGTCCTCTCTTTTCCTCTCTCCTCTGTCCTCTGTCCTCCCTTCCTCTCTCCTCTGTCCTCTCCTGTCAACATTCAAGATTCAAGATAACTTTATTTATCCCGAGGGAAATTAAGGTGCAACAGTTGAAACAGGGGGAATAAATGCACACAAAATATACAATACCTAAAAACTAAATAACAACAAACTAAATTAAACTAAACTAGTATAAACAAAATATAACTGAATGAAATCTAAATGTATAGACAGATGAATTGTACAATTTACAGTATTATTACAGTTATTATTACAGTCCTCTCTACTTAATTATACAATAAGGTACTTAATTCATCTGAAGACAAAATAAACGTGATGAATGTTCTTAAATATATTTAAAAATATCTATATATATATATAGATAAAGAAATGTCTAATAATAAATAAATATCTCAATTGTTGTGCAAGCAAAACAAAATAGTGTGAGGGGTCAGAGGTCGAGAGGAATGCAGTGTGGCATTAAGGCTCCCAACGTCATCTCTGTGTGGACACCAGAGCTCACATCACTGTCCTCTCCAGCCCTCCACCCCTCTCCACCCCTCTCTAGTCCTCTCCACCCCTCCAGCCCTCCACCCCTCTCCACCCTTCTCTAGTCCTCTCCACCCCTCTCCACCCCTCTCTAGTCCTCTCTAGTCCTCTCCACCCCTCCAGCCCTCCACCCCTCTCTAGTCCTCTCTAGTCCTCTCCACCCCTCCAGCCCTCCACCCCTCTCCACCCCTCTCTAGTCCTCTCCACCCCTCTCCAGCCCTCCACCCCTCTCCACCCTTCTCTA
>CM051017.1:4948004-4970504 GCA_027704905.1 Muraenolepis orangiensis | reverse complement strand
ACCGTCTAGATACACACATATACTTATACACTATCTAGATACACACACACACATACAGTCTAGAATACACCATCTAGATACACACATACTAATACACCATCTAGATACACACACAAACATGTCTAGAATACACCCTCTAGATACACACACACATACTAATACACTGTCTAGATACACACACACACACACACATACTAGTACACCGTCTAGATACACACATATACTTATACACTATCTAGATACACACACACACATACGGTCTAGAATACACCATCTAGATACACACATATACGAATACACCATCTAGATACACACACACACTAATACACCATCTAGATACACAAACACATACTAATACACCATCTAGATACACACACACATACTAATACACCGTCTAGATACACACACACACTAATACACCATCTAGATACACAAACACATACTAATACACCATCTAGATACACACACACATACTAATACACCGTCTAGATACACACACACACTTACACACTATCTAGATACACACACACACATACAGTCTAGAATACACCATCTAGATACACACATATACTAATACACTATCTAGATACACACACACATACTAATACACCATCTACATACACACACAAACATTTCTAGAATACACCCTCTAGATACACACACACATACTAATACACCGTCTAGATACACACACACACACACACACACACACACATACTATATCGTCTAGATACACACATATACTTATACACTATCTAGATACACACACACACATACGGTCTAGAATACCTCATCTAGATACACTCATATATTAATACACCATCGAGATACACACATATACTAATACACCATCTAGATACACACACACATACTAATACACCATCTAGATACACACACATACTAATACACTGTCTAGATACACACACACACACACATACTAATACACCGTATAGATACACACACATACTTATACACTATCTAGATACACACACACACATACGGTCTAGAATACACCATCTAGATACACACATATACTAATACACCATCTAGATACACACACACTAATACACCATCTAGAATCTAGATGGTGTATTAGTGTGTGTGTATCTAGATGGTATATTAGTGTGTGTGTGTGTGTGTGTATCTAGATTCTGGATACACACATACACACACTAATACACCATCTAGATACACACACACATACTAATACGTCATCTACACACACACATATACTGTCTAGAATACACTGTCTAGAAACACACACTTTGTCTAGAATAGGCTTGATACACACACATACTAATTCACCATCTAGATACACACACACACACACACATACTGTCTAGAATACACTGTCTAGATACACACACATACTGTCTAGAATACACGATACACACGTTTTGTAATACTCTGTCTTGATACACACACATACATCGTGCACGCACGCACGCACACACACACACACACACACACACACACACACACACACACACACACACACACACACACACACACACACACACACACACACACACACACACACACACACACACAGTCTAGACACAGAACACACCGAGACACCTATACTGTCTAGAATACATTGTCTAGATACACACATACTGTTTATAGAATACACCGTCTAAATACACATATATTGTTTAGAATATCCTACACAGATATGAGCGACCAGTGTGTGTGTGTGTGTGTGGGGGTGTATGTTTGTGTGTGCATGTGTGTGTGTGTGTGTTCACACCATACTACCGTGTGTGCGTGTGTGCGTGTGTTCACACCATACTACCAGTGTGTGTGCGTGTGTGCGTGTGCGTGTGTGTGCGTGTGCGTGTGTTCACACCATACTACCAGCACTACCAGTGTGCGTGCGTGTGTGTGTGTGTGTGTGTGTGTGTGTGTGTGTGTGTGTGTGTGTGTGTGTGTGTGTGTGTGTGTGTGTGTGTGTGTGTGTGTGTGTGTGTGTGTGTGTTATGACTGGACTGGCGTCATTCGTCATCCGCGGGACGCTGGATTGATAAGGAACAAAAACAGCAACATAATCGTCTGAACGCGACGTCATGTCGGAGGTTCAGGAGGAATGTGAAGAACAACACGGGGGCTCTTTATGGGACACTCGCTTCGATACACTTATATATCCACTTATATATCCACTTTTATATCCACTTCTATATCCACTTCGTTCCAATGATGACATTCAATTCACTTCAATTCACATTTACAAATCGCCGTTATTAGTTTTTCAATTGTATATATCTGCAGGCCTGCAGCTTCATTTAAGGTCCGCGTGTTGATTTTGATAATTAACGTGAGCGTTTTTTTATTAATTGGTCGTTAATTAGGCCTCTTTAAAGGAAAACGACGTTGCGGTTAAAGGTACATGCCCAATCTGTATTCAGATGATCAGAATCATCACCGTTCATGATTAGTGTCATTCGGGCCCGTTCGGTGTGTTTTACATGTGGGTTCATAAAGTATACATTTTTTAACGCAGTGTTTACACAACAATATGTTTGTATGTATTATCAGTCCATAATTGTTATGCACAGGACAAGAGGTGATTATTCACGGTCCGGTGTCCCGGTGGTCCCCCCCCCCCCTACCCCCCCCCCCCCCCCCATACCCCCCCCCCCCCCTCCGCTCCATTAGACCAGCGCGAGACCAGCGCGTCATTACCGCGTAAAGCGGCGGGAGGAGAATTCGGTGAATTGATTAATGGCTTTCTAAAGCAAAGCACATCGGAGGCGCGAGAAATCAATAAATTAACTGCCCAAATTCATCATTTTCTACAACAAAAGCTAATTATTTAGACGGCTGGCGGGAAAAAAAAGCACAATATTAACAAGAGTCCATTTACCAAAGTCTCAGTCTCAGTCTTATATAAGGCCTAGTACCAATCAGGCCGTGGGCCTACTTAGCACAGACCTGTAGACAGACACACACACACACACACACACACACACACACACACACACACACACACACACACACACACACACACACACACACACACACACACACACACACACACACACACACACACACACACACACACACACACACTGTGTGTGTGTGTGTGTGTCTTCAAACTCATTTGCATACAGTTACGAATTTAGTTTCCAATTGATCAGGTTCTCTTGAATAAAAAACATATAGGCCTAATTAATATACAGTTCGAATATATATGTGGTTATACTATACAGTTATAATACATACAGTTATACTATTTAGTTATATAGGCCTATAGTTATATACAGTTACAATATAGGTCTCCAGATACAGGCCCAAGTGTTAATACACAGTTATAATATAGTAATAATACATGTGTTATAATACATGCGTTATAATAATATAGTTATTATAGTGTTAATATACAGTTATAATATAGTTATTATAGTGTTAATATACAGTTATAATAGAGTTATCGTAGTGTTAATATACAGTTATAATATAGTTATCGTAGTGTTAAGATACAGTTATAATAGAGTAATCATAGTGTTAATATACAGTTATAATAATATAGTTCGGCCTATAATAAAGAGTTCCACGAAGCCGGAGCGTGCGCGTGCAGCTCTAGTCATTAAACTCAGCTGCTGTCCGCTGATTGGCTGCTCTGACATTAATTCAATTAAAACGTTTAGGTTTCTTCAGTCATTAAAGCTGCGGGTAAACCCGCGCGCCTCATATCCTTTAACCTTGACGCGGGAACGCCTGCGCTTAAATCGGTGTCAACTTCATTTACATACGACCACGTGTTCCGCTCCCGCTTTGACATGCAATTAAAACGTTTACATTTCTGCTTAATTAATTCCGCGGGAAGACGAATGGACGGCGCGCGCTGACAGGAGCCCGATAAACCGCGAGCCCAACAAGCCCACTGGTGTGTGCGTGTGCGTGTGTGTGTGCGTGTGTCTCTGTGTCTCTGTGTGTGTGTGTGTGTGTGTGTGTGTGTGTGTGTGTGCGTGCGCGTCTGTGTGTGTGTGCGTGTGCGGTAAGGTCACTATTATAACTCATGTGTGTGTGACGTGTATTCAGCGGGGACTGACTCCTCTCACGCCGCGGCCATCTGGACGCTAAACGGCGTGAGAAGCAATATAAAGCTTGTTTTTTCACTTCATTACGCGTCGTCTCTTATTGTAAATATATATATATATTTATTTATTTATATGCGGGATATCGATCAGCGTGTTGTTTGCGTGTTTTTCAGTACAACACGTTCCTCCGAGATCAGACCAATTCTCCCGCGTCTTCTGATGGCGGTTAAAACCACCCAACGGTTACATGCCGTCCTCTGCTATAAAGACATGTCAGAGCTTTTTCTGGAACAACAATGGCAACGTAATAGGCTAATATTTCTAGACTAATAGGCTTTTTCATGAAAACTACAATAAGAGTAAAAACAATATATTTCTGACACTATACTATTAATAATAAGACAAGAAGGCGATATTATATTCTGCTATAATAATAATAATAATAGGGAGAACCTATAGGCCTAATACTAATGACTACTCAGAGCAAACAAACAAAGCAACAGGACTCCCCTCCCTAGTGAACCCAATGAGGTGAGCTGAAACGGAGCAGATTACGGCTGTGGTGAGGCCGGTTAACGGAGCCGCTTAACGGAGCCGCGTAACGGAGCCGGGTAACGGAGCCGGGTAACGGAGCCGCTTAACGGAGCCGGATAACGGAGCTGGGTAACGGAGCGCAGCCCAGTGGCCGATCATGTGTCCACGCGGTGACAGAGGGCGCTGTTGTTCAGAATAGTCAGAAATAAGTCTATGACAATCTAAGAGTGTAGTACAGTCTATAAAAGTCGAAGAGTGTAGTAGTCCGAATAGTCTACTAGTGTAATACACAGTCAATAATAGTCTAATAGTGTAATAGTCAATAATAGTCTAATAGTGTAATAGTCTATAATAGTCTAATAGTGTAATCGTTTATAATAGTCTAATAGTGTAATAGTCAATAATAGTCTAATAGTGTAATAGTCTATAAAAGTCTAATAGTGTAATAGTCAATAATAGTGTAATAGTCTGAAACAGTCCACAATATAGTGCACAGTCGATAAAAGACAACACACTGTCTAATACACACTTTATAATAGTCTAGTATTCTAGTACAGAGTGTATATTAGCACACAAGTCTAATATACAGTCTATAATAGTAAAAAGCTAATGATTTTTTGGATTTTTATATACTTGTGCATTGAAAACGCATCCTTCAGCCAAACCGAATATAGTATTTTGCATAATAGTCTAATAGTGCAATATTTCAATAGTCAATATCATAGTCCAATACTGTAAATCACAGTCAATAGTTCAATATAGGCTAAATCACAGCCAACAGGCCAATAGTAAAATAGGTCACAACATCTAATAGTCATAATCAAAGTCAACATTTTAATAGTCGGGAACACTTTAGGGTTATTGGGGTTAGGTGTCTGTCATGGTGTTAGGGTTATCGAGTTAGGTTTAGGTCAGGGGTTAGGGTTATAGGGATAGGTTAGGTCAGGGTTAGGGTTATAGAGTTAGGTTTAGGTCAGGGGTTAGGGTTATACCGTGAGGTTTGGTTCAAGAGTTAGGCTTATAAGGTTAGGTTCAGGTCAGGGGTTAGGGTTATAATGGGTAAGGTTTAGGTCAGGGGTTAGGTTAAGGTCAGGGTAAGGGTTATAGAGTTAGGATAAGGTCAAAGGTTAGGGTTATGCAGTTAAGTTTAGGTCAGGAGTTAGGCTTATAGGGTTAGGTTTATGTCAGGGGTTAGGGTTATAGGGTTAGGTTTAGGTCAGGGTTTAGGGTTATGCAGTTAGGTTTAGGTCAGGAGTTAGGCTTAAAGGGTTAGGTTTATGTCAGGGGTTTGGATTATAGGGTAAGGTTTAGGTCAGAGGTTAAGGTTAGAGGTTTGGGTTTAGGTCAGGGGTTAGGGTTATAGGGTTAGGTTTAGGTCAGGGGTTAAGGTTATAGGGTTAGGTTTAGGTCAGGAGTTAGGCTTATAGGGTTAGGTTTAGGTCAGGGGGTAGGGGTATAATGGGTTAGGTTTAGGTCAGGCGTTAAGGTTATATGGCTAGGTTTAGGTCAAGGCTTGGAGTTATAGGGTAAGGTTTAGGTTAAGGGTTGTTTAGGTCAGGGGTAAAGGTTATAGGGTTAGGTTTAGGTCATGGGTTAAGGTTATAGGGTTGGGTTAAGGTCAGCCGTTAAGGTTATAGGGTTAGCTTTAGGTCAGGGGTTAGGCTTATAGGGGTTCGTTTTGGATAAAAACGTCTGCTAAATGACTGTAATGTAGGGTTAGGTCAGGGTAAGGATTATAGGGTTAGGTTAGGTCTGCGTTAGGGTTATAGAGTAAGGTTTAGGTCAGTGGTTAAGGTAATAATGGGTTAGGTTTAAGTCAGGGGTTAAGGTTATATGGTTAGGTTTAGGTCAAGGGTTGGAGTTATAGGGTTAGGTTTAGGTTATTGGGATAGGTTAAGGTCCGGGGTTAAGGTTATATGGTTAGGTTTAAGTCAAGGGTTGGAGTTATAGGGTTAGGTTTAGGTCAGGGGTTAAGGTTATAGGGTTAGGTTTAGGATATAGGTTTAGGTCAGGGGTTAGGCTTATAGGGTTAGGTCAGGGGTAATGATTATACGGTTAGGTTAGGTCAGTGTTAGGGTTATAGAATAACGTTCAGGTTAGGGTAATAATGGGTTAGGTTTAAGTCAGGGGTTAAGGTTATAGGGTTAGGTCAGGGGTTAAGGTTATCGGGTTAGGTTTAGGTCAGGGGTTATGGTTATATGGTTAGGTTTAGGTCAGGGGTTATGGTTATAGGGGAAGGTTAGGGGTTAAGATTATAGGGTTAGTTTTAGGTCAGGAGTCAGGGTTATAGGGTTAGGTTTAGGTCAAGGTAATATGGTTAGGTTGAGGTTAGGGTTATAGGGCCTGCTCACAAATAACATAAACACTAATGATCTAATTGTAATTGAGTTGAATTGTATGCCGGATTCCATTTATTTTGCCATTCATTTATATTATATTATTAAATGGTTTTATTATTACTATTTGTACTATCATTACTATCATTAACTGGATGCTAATCAATTGCTGATAGATTATTTTATGTATTATTAGATCAGCTCAGCAAACACTAGCCCATGGGGGGGAGTGGCCTGTGATGTAGCCGGGACCGCGACTCTACTCCCCGCTAGCCGTCGGGCTGTGAGTCGCTGTGGTTTCCCCTACGTGGCCCGCTGCGCTGCCGGGCGACGATGGAGATTCGAGCGATCGTATCCGCGGCGCTGGTCCTCTGGGCCGCTTCCCCGCACCACGGGGAGTCCGCCAAGAGCCGGACGGGACCGAAAGTCACCGAGAAGGTGGGTTGGTTTCTATTTATTCCTTATGGCACGGATAATAATCATAGAGGAGGAGGCTGGCGTGCACCGATTCTTCCAGAACATCTGGGGACTACAGGCTACGTGTTTTTCCCGCGAGAGGACCTGATCCTGCTCTCGTGGCGGCACCGGTTCATTCTGCCGGGGAAGATGTCTTCAAAGCCCGGGGACACCTGCTCGATGTCGGGCAGGAGGAGCTGGCAGCACAACATGCTAACGCACTCGGTCTAAGCTAACGGGTCGTGTGTGTGTGTGCGTGTGTGTGTCTGTGTGTGTGTAGGTCTTTTTTGACATCACCGTAGCGGGTCATGAGGTGGGGAGAATCGTGATTGGTCTGTTTGGGGAAGTCGTCCCTCTCACCGTCAACAACTTTGTTGCCCTGGCAACCGGAGAGGTAACACACACACACACACACACACACACACACACACACACACACACACACACACACACACACACACACACACACACACACACACACACACACACACACACACACACACACACACACACACACACACACACACACACACACACTAACAACAGGTAACAACATTACTGTGTGATGTCATTACCTGTGTGTTATAAACTGTGATGTCATTACCTGTGTGTTACAAACTGTGATGTCATTACCTGTGTGTTATAAACTGTGATGTCATTACCTGTGTGTTATAAACTGTGATGTCATTACCTGTGTGTTATAAACTGATGTCATTACCTGTGTGTTACAAACTGTGATGTCATTACCTGTGTGTTATAAACTGTGATGTCATTACCTGTGTGTTATAAACTGTGATCTCATTACCTGTGTGTTATAAACTGATGTCATTTCCTGTGTGTTATAAACTGTGATGTCATTACCTGTGTGTTATAAACTGTGATGTCATTACCTGTGTGTTATAACTGTGATGTCATTACCTGCGTGTTATAAACTGTGATGTCATTACCTGTGTGTTATAAACTGTGATGTCATTTCCTGTGTGTTATAAACTGTGATGTCATTACCTGTGTGTTATAAACTGTGATGTCATTTCCTGTGTGTCCAGAAGGGTTTCGGCTATAAGGGCAGTAAGTTCCACCGAGTCATCAAAGACTTCATGATCCAGGGAGGAGACTTCACTGCTGGGGACGGGACAGGAGGTAACACCTCTCCCTCCTCCATCACCTCCACCTGTCTCCTCCATCGGCTCCACCTGTATATCCTCCATCACCTCCATCCGTCTCCATCACCTCCACCGGTATGTCCACCATCACTTCAATCCGTCTCCATCACCTCCACCTGTATATCCTCCATCACCTCCATCCGTCTCCATCACCTCCACCTGTATATCCTCCATCACCTCCATCCGTCTCCATCACCTCCACCGGTATGTCCACCATCACTTCAATCCGTCTCCATCACCTCCACCTGTATATCCTCCATCACCTCCACCTGTATATCCTCCATCACCTCCACCTGTATATCCTCCATCACCTCCACCTGTATATCCTCCATCACCTCCACCAGTCTCCATCACCTCCACCTGTATATCCTCCATCACCTCCATCCGTCTCCATCACCTCCACCTGTATATCCTCCATCACCTCCACCTGTATATCCTCCATCCGTCTCCATCACCTCCACCTGTATATCCTCCATCACCTCCACCTGTATATCCTCCATCACCTCCACCTGTATATCCTCCATCACCTCCACCTGTATATCCTCCATCACCTCCACCTGTATATCCTCCATCCGTCTCCATCACCTCCACCTGTATATCCTCCATCACCTCCACCTGTATATCCTCCATCACCTCCACCTGTATATCCTCCATCCATCTCCATCACCTCCACCTGTATATCCTCCATCACCTCCACCTGTATATCCTCCATCACCTCCACCTGTATATCCTCCATCACCTCCACCTGTATATCCTCCATCACCTCCACCTGTATATCCTCCATCCGTCTCCATCACCTCCAACTGTATATCCTCCATCACTGCCACCAGTCTCCATCTGTATGTCGTCCATCACCTCCATCTGTCTCCATCACCTCCACCTGTATATCCTCCATCACCTCCACCTGTATATCCTCCATCACCATCACCTCCACCCGTCTCCATCACTTTCACCTGTATGCCCTCTATCACCTCCACCTGGATATCTCCACCCAGCTGGTGATGGTGATGACATAACTCCTCTCCTCATCTCCTCTCAGGGCGGAGTATCTACGGAATGACATTCGCCGACGAGAATTTCCGACTGAAACATCTGGGAGCTGGCTGGGTGAGATCTCACACACACACACACACACACACACACACACACACACACACACACACACACACACACACCACACACACACACACACACACACACACACACACACACACACACACACACACACACACACACACACACACACACACTATTTTTGGGGGGCCTGGAATTTTACGAGAGCAGTCATTGTCAACGACTGCCTCCTGTGCTTGTTGAGCGTGTGACGGTAAAGACGTTGACTCTTGACTGGTGTGTACCAGGTGAGCATGGCTAACTCTGGTCCGGACTCCGGCGGCTCTCAGTTCTTCGTCCTGGCTACCAGAGCCCCCTGGCTGGACGGGAAACACGTGGTGTTCGGGAAGCTCCTGGACGGCATGGTACACACTCACGCTTCCCTCCCTGGTTTGGGTTTGGGCTAGTAAGGCTAGGGTTAGTAGAGTTAGGTCAGGGTTAGTAGGGTTAGGGGTATAAAGGTGGCAAGGCGGTCTCTAACTCTCTGGTCTAGTCTAGTCTGGTCTACTTTAGTCTAGTCTAGTCTAGTTTAGTCTCTGGTCTAGTCTAGTTTAGTCTCCAAGTCTCCGGTATAGTCTAGTCTGGTCCAGTCTAGTTTAGTTTCCAAGTCTCTTGTATAGTATAGTCTGGGCTAGTCTAGTTTAGTCTCTAAGTCTCTGGTATAGTCTAGTTTAGTCTCCAAGTCTCTGGTATAGTCTAGTCTGGTCTAGTCTAGTCTGGTCCAGTCTAGTTTAGTTTCCAAGTATCTTGTATAGTCTAGTCTATTGTAGTTTAGTCTCTACGTCTCTGGTATAGTCTGGTCTAGTCTAGTCTCCAAGTCTCTGGTATAGTCTAGTTTCTAAGTCTCTTGTATAGTCTAGTCTGGTCTAGTCTAGTTTCTAAGTCTCTGGTATAGTCTAGTTTCTAAGTCTCTGGTATAGTCTAGTCTGGTCTAGTCTAGCCTCCAAGTCTCTGGTATAGTCTAGTCTGGTCTAGTCTAGTTTAGTCTCCAAGTCTCTGGTCTAGTCTGGTCTAGTCTAGTCTCTGTCTGCTCTCTCCACCAGGCCGTGGTTCATACCATTGAGCTGCAGGACACCAACGACCGGAACCTTCCGTACACCGAGTGCGTCATCGTCAACAGCGGGAGAATTCCTGTCAAGGAGCCCTTCGTCGTGGAGGTGGAGGGCTGGTAGCATAACACACACACACACACACACACACACACACACACACACACACACACACACACACACACACACACACACACACACACACACACACACACACACACACACACACACACACACACACACACACACACATGATGTTTGTGCTAATCAAATCAAAATGGCTGTAATAATTGACATTCCTTACCTGTAGCCCTCTGCATCCGTAACATAGCGTCGGCCTCATCCAGTCTGATCCAGTTTTATAAGGCTCAGCCTAATTCTGTCCATAATGCTAGACAATATTTTGCTAATTTATACAAAAAAGAATTATCATCTCTGAGGATTTGTCTTGTGACACCTGTTAATTATATTGCCAAATTATTCAAATTTTGCCAAATCTTCCACCTCTCTCTCTCTCTCTCTCTCTCTCTCTCTCTCTCCTCTCCTCCTCTCTCTCTCTCTCTCTCTCTCTCTCTCTCTCTCTCTCTCTCTCTCTCTCTCCTCTCTCTCTCTCTCTCTCAGCAATATGCAATATCCACACTTTCTTTAACCATGTATGCAAACTAAACATTGGTAGCATGTAGCGGTGAGTTAGCCTAACAATATCTTGGTAGCATGTAGCAGTGAGTTAGCCTTACAATATCTTGGTAGCATGTAGCAGTAAGTTAGCCTAACAACATCTTGGTAGCATGTAGCAGTGAGTTAGCCTAACAATATCTTCGTAGCATGTAGCAGTGAGTTAGCCTAACAATATCTTGGTAGCATGTAGCAGTAAGTTAGCCTAACAACATCTTGGTAGCATGTAGCAGTGAGTTAGCCTAACAACATCTTGGTAGCATGCCAATCAATGCCTTCATTAAGAACATCTTTCATGTTTTCAAGCAGGGTTTTGTGGAATGTGGAAAATAACACATTCTCGCATTGCAATGTATTGATATCATATCAATGTTATTTGAATTATGTTTAATTACTTCTTCAGTAAACAGATTCAGTGTTATCATTTGGGTTATTTGCCAAAACTGTAGCAGAATGTGCAAACCATGTGTGTTTTCTACAATAAAGAACATTCCAAAATAATAATCAGTTGGAACTGTTATTGTGTGTGTGTGTGTGTGTGTGTGTGTGTGTGTGGTGCAGGCGGTTGTGGTGGTGGAGGTGGGGTGGTTGTAGTAAAGGTGGTGGTGGTGGTATTGGAGGTGGTGGTAGTGGAGGTGGTTGTAGTGGTGGTGGTGGTGATGGTGAAGGTGTGTGGTGGTGGTGGTGGTGGTGGTGGAGGTGGTGGTGGTGATGGTGGAGGTGGTGGTGGTGATGGTGGAGGTTGTGGTGATGGTGGTGGTGGTGGTGGTGGTGGTGGTTGTGGTGATGGTGGTTGGTGGTGGAGGTGGTGGAGGTGGTGGTGGGGGTGGAGTGGTGGTGGTGATGGTGGTGGAGGTGGTGGGGTGGAGGTGGTGATGGTGGGTGTGGTGGTGGTGGAGGTGGTGGTGGTGATGGTGGAGGTTGTGGTGATGGTGGTGGTGGTGGTGGAGGTGGTGGTGGTGATGGTGGAGGTTGTGGTGATGGTGGTGGTGGTGGTGGTGGAGGTGGTGGTGGTGGTGGTGGAGGTGGTGGTGGTGGTGGTGGTGGAGGTGGTGGTGGTGGTGGTGGGGTGGTGGTGGTGGTGGTGGTGGTGGGGTGGTGGTGGTGGTGGTGGTGGTGGTGGTGGTGGTGGAGGTGGTGGTGGTGGAGGTGGTGGTGGTGGGAGTGGAGGTGGTGGTGGTGATGGTGGTGGAGGTGGTGGTGGGGGTGGAGGTGGTGATGGTGGAGGTTGTGGTGATGGTGGTGGTGGTGGTGGAGGTGGTGGTGGTGATGGTGGAGGTTGTGGTGATGGTGGTGGTGGAGGTGGTGGTGGTGATGGTGGAGGTTGTGGTGATGGTGGTGGTGGTGGTGGAGGTGGTGGTGGTGGTGGTGGTGATGGTGGAGGTTGTGGTGATGGTGGTGGTGGTGGTGGAGGTGGTGGTGGTTGGCGGTGGTGGTGGTGGTGGTGGTGGTGGTGGTGGTGGAGGTGGTGGTGGTGGTGGGGGTGGAGGTGGTGGTGGTGATGGTGGTGGAGGTGGTGGTGGGGGTGGAGGTGGTGGTGGTGATGGTGGAGGTTGTGGTGATGGTGGTGGTGGTGGTGGAGGTGGTGGTGGTGATGGTGGAGGTTGTGGTGATGGTGGTGGTGGTGGTGGTGGTGGTGGTGATGGTGGAGGTTGTGGTGATGGTGGTGGTGGTGGTGGTGGTGGTGGTGGTGGTGGAGGTGGTGGTGGTGGTGGAGGTGGTGGTGATGGTGGTGGAGGTGGTGGAGGTGGTGGTGGTTGGCGGTGGTGGGGTGGTGGAGGTGGTGGTGGTGATGGTGGGGTTGGTGGTGGTGGTGGAGGTGGTGGTGGTGGTGGTGGAGGTGGTGGTGGTGGAGGTGGTGGAGGTGGTGGTGTGGTGGTGGTGGTGGTGGTGGTGGTGGTGGTGGTGGTGGTGGTGGTTGTGGGGGTAGCGGTGGTGAGTGACAGCTGAAGCTAACTGCGGGTTAACGAGACGACTAATGAGAGTGATTTGTCAATGATACATACGTACATGAATTGTATGTATCACACACACACTGAACACACACAAAAAGGACAAGAAACGAAGAAAAAAATAAGAAAGATATATATATAAAGAGAGAGAGCGAGAGCGAGAGAGAGAGAGAGAGAGAGAGAGAGAGAGAGAGAGAGAGAGAGAGAGGATGAAAAGGTCATCTAGACAGAGGAGGATCCCCCGGGGACAGGAGTGCCGACAGGAAGCAGGGGAACCCATGGCGACCAACGACTCGCTCCAAAAGTCAACTTCCTCAAATTTCTCTATTTTTGTAGTAGTTCTAGTGTTACTTTGGTTGTACTAGTACTTTTTTTTAACTTTCAGAAATACTTTTTCTCCCAGGGCAAATTGTCTCTGTATTGTCCCAAGTATCTGTATTACACAGCTGCTGCTGAAGTTCCTGGTCCTGAAGCTAATTCTCCAATGAAATCTGCTCAAAATGAGTCTTGCACTGATGTCCATAACGTATTGAATCTCATCTGTACTGGTGTTTGGACCCGCCTCCCAGTTTTCTTCAGGTCCAATAAGCCCCTCGCCACCCCCAAAGGTCCCCAAGGCTCGGCCGGTGCCTTTTGCCGACTAAAATAGACGAGAAGTCTCTGGATAAGTTGGTGGAGCTAGGAGTTTTCTCCACGTGGGGGACCCCCATTGGGCCTGTCCAAAAGAAAGATGGGGGCCTGAGGATCTGTGTGCAATGATACATGATGTCTACCCCTTGCCTACTGACTATGGCTGAGCTGTTTGCAACAAGCGGTAGGGTGGTGGTATTGGAGGTGGTGGAGGTGGTGGTTGCAGTGCGGTGGTGGGAGCGGTTGGCTTTGGACGAGGAAGCTGGGAAGCTCCAGACAATTAACACACACAGGCCAGGCCTGTTCAGACTGTTCAGTTTGGTGTGTCTGCAGGAGTGGCAATTTTACAACGCTGCATGGACACTTTGCTAGCACAGAGCGTACTCAAACAGAACACCACTCTGGGTTGGGAGCATTTTCTGGACGCAGGTCCATGGCTTCAGAGGGAGAATTGTCTTTTTGCTGCGCCTGCAGTTAAGTTCCGAGGGTTTCATGTCAACAAGGACGGTGTAAAACCAATCCAGGAGAAATGTCATTGCCACAAGTCTGAACTGGGGCCATGCTTGGGGGTTGCTCAACTTCTACAGGAGCTCAAAAAAATAATTTGCGTGGCGCTGGAGGAGAGCAGACGCCAAACTAAAACTAAAGGAAGGGAGTACCGCTTTCACAACAGGCGACTCCAATAACTACAAGAAGGCCAAGTATGAACTCAGAAAAGCCATCAAGAAGGGTCAATTGGATTACAAAAACAAATTGGAATTACAGTATGGGGGATCTGGCACCAGACATATGTGGCAAGGTCTGAGGGTCCTCTCCAACTACAAGGCGAGCTCAGGGGGAGTCACCAACAACGTCCCAAACCTACCAGACGAGCTGAACCCGGTGAATGTTCAACAAATTGAACATTCACCCAGAGGACTACGTTCTACAACTGTTCGAGGTCCACAGAACCTTCAGGAGGGTGAAGGCAGGGAAGGCAGCCGGCCCAGACGGAGTTCCATCCCGCGTCTTCAAGACCTGCGCTGAGCAGCTGGATCCTGTGTTCACAGACATCTAACGCATCACTGCAACAGTCTGTCGTCCCAGCGTGCTTCAAAGAGACAACCATTGTGCCGTTACCCAAAAAGACTAAGGTAACAAGCCTCAATGATTATCGTCCAGTGGCTTTAACACCCATAGCCATGAAGTGCCTGGAGAAACATGTCATGTCGCATATTAACCTTTCCATCCCTGAGTCCCTAGACCCCCTCCAGTTTGCATACAGACCAAACAGGTCTGTAGACGACCACTGTGGAAGCTATCTCGGAGTCTATTTGTACGGCACTTGATACTGCGGTATCTCCTGCCTGACGGTAACAGTGAGTACAGTTCGTGGCTGGGGTGGGCATTGTCTTTTATGATGCGTTTGGCCTTGGCCACGCACCGCTGGTTGTATATATCCAGGAGGGAGGGGAGCTCACCTCCAACGATATACTGGGCCGTCCGCACCACCCTTTGAAGCGCTCTGCGCTCGAGTGCGGTGCAGTTCCCGTACCAGGCGGTGATACACCCTGTAAGAACACTCTCCATGGTGCCGGTATAGAATGTTCTCAGGATGCGGGGGCCCATGCTGAATTTTCTCAGATGCCTGAGGAAATACAGGCATTGTTGGGCCCTTTTCACCACGTGTGTGGTGTGCGTGGACCATGTGATGTCCTCAGAGATGTGCACGCCGAGGAACTTGAAGCTGCTGACCCCCTCTACTGCAACACCGTCGATGGAGATAGGGCTGTGCTCTCCTCTCTGCATCCTGTAGTCCACGATCAGCTCCTTGGTCTTCTTGACGTTGAGGGCGAGGCTGTTCTCCTGGCACCACTGCTCCAGCGATCCGACCTCATCCCTGTAGGCTGTCTCGTCATCGCCGGCGATCAGGCCCATCACTGTCGTGTCGTCAGCAAACTTGATGATGACGTTGGAGCTGTGCATAGCCATGCAGTCGTGGGTGTAGAGGGAGTAGAGGAGAGGGCTCAGCACGCATCCCTGGGGGGCTCCCGTGTTGAGGGTCAGTGGCTCTGAGGTAGTGCTGCCTATCCTCACCACCTGGCGGCGGTCTGACAGGAGGTCCAGTATCCAGCTGCACGTGGATGGGGGCACGCCTAGACCTCTAAGCTTGGTGTCGGGCTTGGCAGGAACTATCATGTTGAACGCTGAGCTGTAGTCCACAAACAGCATTTGCACATAACAGTTCTTTCCCTCCAGGTGGGAAAGGGCAGTGTGGAGGGCCATGGCAATTGCATCGTCCGTGGATCTGTTTTGACGATATGCAAATTGCCATGGGTCCAGCGTGGCAGGTAACACAGAGCAAATAAAGTCCTTGACCAACCTCTCGAAGCATTTGCTGACAATCGAGGTGAGGGCTACAAGTCTATAGTCATTCAGGCATGTTACCTTGGGTTGTTTAGGGACAGGCACGATGGTGGACATCTTGAAGACCGCGGGAACAACAGCCTGGGACAGGGAGAGGTTGAAGATGTCTGCAAAGACTCCTGCCAACTTACTGCACTGTACTGCACTGTATTCATAATGCTGCTGCACTACTGGCACTTTAAATGCTTTTTGCACAGTATAACACATGTACATATCACCCATCAATGACTTTATTGTTCTTTTTTAATGTTAATTAGTATTTTTATAGTATTGTTCTAGAATGTGATACTGTGGGAGGGAATGGGGAGTAAGCATTCCATTGTACTTTTACTGTTACAAATGGCAAATACAATTCTTGAATCTTGAATCTTGAGCTGCTACTACTACTACACCAGGTAGGACAGACGTTCAAGAGAGGCCTAGACTCTAGGCCTATAGACATTCTGTAGGCCTAGGCCCACCCTCTAGGCCCTAGAGGGTGTATGGGTTCATCACTACCTGGTGGAGGGGAGGGTGTATGAGGTCATCACTACCTGGTGGAGGGGAGGGTGTATGAGGTCATCACTACCTGGTGGAGGGGAGGGTGTATGAGGTCATCACTACCTGGTGGAGGGGAGGGTGTATGAGGTCATCACTACCTGGTGGAGGGGAGGGTGTATGAGGTCATCACTACCTGGTGGAGGGGAGGGTGTATGAGGTCATCACTACCTGGTGGAGGGGAGGGTGTATGAGGTCATCACTACCTGGTGGAGGGGAGGGTGTATGAGGTCATCACTACCTGGTGGAGGGGAGGGTGTATGAGGTCATCACTACCTGGTGGAGGGGAGGGTGTATGAGGTCATCACTACCTGGTGGAGGGGAGGGTGTATGAGGTCATCACTACCTGGTGGAGGGGAGGGTGTATGAGGTCATCAGTTGAGGACCAGGTAGTCGTAACAAGACTCCAGTTTCCACCAAACAAAGAGAGGAGGTGGTTAGGAGAGGAGGAGAGGAGGATAGGAGGTGAGGAGAGGAGAAGAACAGAGTGTATTGAGATAAATCCATAAAAAAGAAAGCAAGAGAAAAAAATGACAGGCCTCATTAAGAAGACCAAACTTCAAACAGTGAAGTGTGTGTTGTGTGTGGCGTTGCATGCGTGTGTGTGTGTGTGTGTGTGTGTGTGTGTGTGTGTGTGTGTGTGTGTGTGTGTGTGTGTGTGTGTGTGTGTGTATGTGTGTGTGTGTGTGTGTGTGTGTGTGTGTGTGTGTTCCAGGATCTAACAGGAGGGTCAACAGCTCATTGATCGCCCTTTAAGTTTCACCTCCTCTCTCTCCTCCCATCTTCTCCCCCTCCCCCAGAACCCCTAAATCTCCCCCCTCCCTCCACTTCTCCATTGTCTGGCCTTTATTCCTCCTTCCCCATCGTTTCATCTCTGTCTCTCTCTCTGTCTCTCTACCTCTCTCTACCCCTCTCTCTCTCTACCCCTCTCTTCCTCTCTCTCTCGTTTACAACAGAAAGGCTTGTCTCAGTGTGTAGCAGGGTGCATCATGGGGCACAAAACAGATTTGTGTGTATGTGTGTGTGTGTGTGTGTGTTGGGGAGGGGGGGGGTGTAAACACAGTGATAATTTCCCCTGAGTTCTCCTTGGTTGGCCTCTGAGCTAGAGAGGGACATAGAGCGAGTGACATAGAGAGAGAGAGAGAGAGAGAGAGAGAGCAGCTGCTGTCCCATCACCGTCGGCAACAGTAACTACGGTGACACATCCTCCCTCCCAGAGAGGAAAGAGGCACCCTGGATGAAAATCGAAATGTTGACACACACACACACACACACACACACACACACACACACACACACACACACACACACACACACACACACACACACACACACACACACACACACACACACACACACACACACACACACACACACACACACACACCCTTTACAATGTAGTATTAATACTACTATGATAGGATTACTAATACTTGCACAATAGTATTTATATTAGATTGAATGACAGATTATTAGATTGTAAATAAAATGTATCCCCCCTATTGGATTGGTCATCACATCCGCTCCCTCCCTCTGTTTCTTCCCATTGAGAAGGGTGGACAGGTCAAGATGGATTCCATGAACCAATCAGGGGAGGGAGGCCCTGATTGGTCGGAACGGGGATGGAGCCGGGAGCCTGAGATCTAAATGGTCCCATCGTCGGCTAGCGTCTCACAGAGCATCTCACTCACTCAGGGGCTCCCAAGCGTGTTCAGCAACCACTGCACTATGTGCGTGGTCATATATAATGTACAGTTGTTACCTGTTATTCAACAACTGTACATCCTATATGACCACACACTCTACTGCAACATTTGCACTCTGGTTAGATGACAAATTATGTGTGTGCTGTACACTGACAATACATTTGTTATCTAATCTAATCTAACTATGGTCTAGACTCTAGACTATTCCTAACCAATTACACTCAAATAATAGCGCTTCAATTTCACCACAACAGCACCTTTCATATTAATACAATATTTTTTAATACTTTTACTTATAATTAATACTAATAATAATAATAATAACACAACATGCATTTCCTGCAGAAAATGCAGTGAGTGCTGTCATGTAAGATGAGCAGAAACATGAAGCTAAATGAAGCTTCAAGGGTCAAGGCCAACCTCTGAATGGAGGAGAAGAATGAGGAGTAGAAGAAGTAGTATTTATATGATAAGTAGTATTTATATGATAAGTAGTATAAGTATGATTGGCACTGGTAGTAGAAGTAGTAAAATAATGTTTCAATAATGTATAAAGAAATTAAAATGTGGTGCTTTGTTAAATGTTTGAACTAAGTTTGTGTTGTGAGGTCTGAAGTCGTCTCACTAGTAGTCTCACTAGTAGTCTCACTAGTAGTCTCACTCGTAGTCTCACTAGTAGTCTCACTAGTAGTCTCACTCGTAGTCTCACTCGTAGTCTCACTCGTAGTCTCACTAGTAGTCTCACTAGTAGTCTCACTCGTAGTCTCACTAGTAGTCTCACTCGTAGTCTCACTCGTAGTCTCACTCGTAGTCTCACTCGTAGTCTCACTCGTAGTCTCACTAGTAGTCTCACTCGTAGTCTCACTCGTAGTCTCACTCGTAGTCTCACTAGTAGTCTCACTAGTAGTCTCACTCGTAGTCTCACTAGTAGTCTCACTCGTAGTCTCACTCGTAGTCTCACTAGTAGTCTCACTAGTAGTCTCAATATTGTATTTTAAAGGTCAAAAATGTTTATATTTTACAACAATTTTCTAAATACTTTCGGTGAGAAATGTTGAGAGGAGATCTCTCTAAGAGAGTAGAGAATAGACAAAAAGAACCCATCACGCTTCATTAGCCTAAGAAGAACAAGAACGTATAGCTCCCATAATGATAGTTGTATTATTATTAATATAATACTTACTATGTTGACTCCCTCTCTCTCCCTCTCCCCCCCCTCCCCCTCTCTCTCTCTCTCCCCACCCCCCTCTCTCTCTCTCTCTCCCCCCCTCCCCCTCTCTCTCTCTCCCCCCCTCTCTCTCTCCCTCTCCCCCCTCCCCCTCTCTCTCTCTCTCTCTCTCTCTCTCTCTCCCCCCTCCCTCCCCCCCCCTCTCTCTCTCTCTCTCTCTCTCCCACCCTCCCCCCCTCCCCCTCTCTCTCTCCCCCCCTCCCCCCCTCTCTCTCTCTCTCTCCCCCCTCTCTCTCCCTCTGAAACTAATTACCTCTGACGGCTGGGGCCGGACCTCGACAGGGAGGACTTGGGGAGGAAGAGGAGAGAGGAGAGTAACGGAGAGAAGGAGAGAAGGAGAGAGAGGAAGGAGGGGTTATACTAAAAGTATACAGAACAGAACTGACTTATTGTCCATTTTATACCTTCACTACAGCACCATGTAAATAGTAACTCCCCACTGTGTTCATTCATTTAGGGAGGGAGGAGGAGGAGGAGGAGGAGACATGATGAGGAGACGAGGGGTGAGGAGGAAAGGAGGAGGCGCAGAGGAGACGGAGAAGGTGAGGATGGAAGAAGAGAGTAGGGAGGAAGGAGAGAGGAGAGGAGAGCTGCAAACGAGGAGAGAGGAGCTGAGGAGGAGAAGAGGAAGGGAGGAGAGGGAAGAGTGGAGGAGAGGAGAGGAGAGGGGAGGAGAGGAGAGGGGAGGAGAGGGGAGGGGAGGGGAGGAGAGGAGGGAAGGAGAGGAGAGGAGAGGGGAAAAAGGGAAGGAGAGGAGAGGAAAGGGAAAGAAAGGTGAGGGAAAATCAATGGCCCTACCAATTAAACCTTGACGATTGGTCAAGTTTGCGTGTTTGTGCGTGTGTGTGTGTGTGTGTGTGTGTGTGTGTGTGTGTGTGTGTGGATGTGTATGGAGGGGTATAGAGTCAATACCATGGAAAAAAAACTTCAGAACACACCTCTCTCTCTCTCTCTCTCTCTCTCTCTCTCTCTCTCTCTCTCTCTCTCTCTCTCTCTCTCTCTCTCTCTCTCAACAATGACCATATCTATAAGCCCAATTGAACCTTGATGTTGCTTCAGAAGTTGCTTTTATCATTAGCGTGACGGGGGTTTAGGTCCTGTGGTAAATCAACCCAGCGACACATGACAGGAAGACAGACAGAGGACAAGACCTCTTCTCCTCAGTGGAGATGGATGGCTGTTTGTCATCCCTCCATTCCTCCCTCTTTATCCCTCCCCCCTCCACTCCCCCATTCCTCCCCCTCTCTGCCTCCCCCCTCCACTCCTCCATTCCTCCCCCTCTCTCCCTCCCCCCTCCACTCCTCCTCCATTCCTCCCTCTTTATCCCTCCCCCTCCACTCCTCTATTCCTCCCCCTCTCTCCCTCCACTCCTCCACCTCTCTCCCTCCCCCCTCCACTCCTCCACTCCTCCCCCTCTCTCCCTCCCCCCTCCACTCATCCACTCCTCCACTCCTCCCCCTCTCCTCCCTCCCCCCTCCACTCCTCCCCCTCTCTCCCTCCTCCCCTCCCTCCTCCCTCCCTCCCTCCTCACTCCTCCCCCCTCTCCTCCCCCTCCCTCCCCCCTCTACTCCTCCCCCTCTCTGCCTCCCCCCTCCACTCCTCCCTCCCCCCTCTACTCCTCCATTCCTCCACTCCTCCCCCTCTCTCCCTCCCCCCTCCACTCCTCCACTCCTCCCCCTCTCTGCCTCCCCCCTCCACTCCTCCCTCCCCCCTCTACTCCTCCCCCTCTCTGCCTCCCCCCTCCACTCCTCCCTCCCCCCTCTACTCCTCCATTCCTCCACTCCTCCATTCCTCCCCCTCTCTCCCTCCCCCCTCCACTCCTCCACTCCTCCCCCTCTCTGCCTCCCCCCTCCACTCCTCCCTCCCCCCTCTACTCCTCCCCCTCTCTGCCTCCCCCCTCCACTCCTCCCTCCCCCCTTTACTCCTCCATTCCTCCCCCTCTCTCCCTCCCCCCTCCACTCATCCACTCCTCCACTCCTCCCCCTCTCTCCCTCCCCCTCTCTCACTCCCTCCCGCCTCCCTACCTCCCCTCCCACTCTTTCATCCAGTCTTGTAATACTTTGGTTATTTCTCCCTCCCTCCCCCACACCCCTTCTATCCCACCCTCCACCACCATCTCCCTCCCTCCCTCCCTCCCTATCTCCCTCCCTATTTCCCTCCCTCCCTCCCTCCCTCCCTCCCTCCCTCCCACCCTCCACCACCATCTCCCTCCCTATCTCCCTCCCTCCCTCCCTATCTCCCTCCCTATTTCCCTCCCTCCCTCCCACCATCTCCCTCCCTATCTCCCTCCCTCCCTCTCTCTGGAATAGTGAAGGCAGAGGAGCGATCTCCAAAACAAACGAGTGTGACAGACTTTCAGGAGCAATTACAGTACTGTGAAATATGACTGTATTGATCCTCTCTCTCTCTCCTTATCTCTCTCTCTCTCTCTCTCTCTCTCTCTCTCTCTCTCTCTCTCTCTCTCTCTCTCTCTCTCTCTCTCTCTCTCTCTCTCTCTCTCTCTCTCTCTCTCTCTCTCTCTCTCTCTCTCTCTCTCTCTCTCTCTCGGGGGCGATGTGTGAAACTGTAAAGTGTCTGCTGAGAGACTGCCCACATTTTATTAGCAACAAGAAGATCTGGGCAATAGGATTTCTAGAGGAAATGCTTAATATCATAGTATGAAGGCGAAGACACAC